>CM053626.1:72958178-72978420 GCA_028646595.1 Phalanger gymnotis
AAAAAAAAAAGAATGCTAAATTTTGTTTTTTTGTTGAATGATTGAATTACTGGCACATATTGGGTGCTTAATTAGTGCTTGCTCATTACTTGGCTATGCACTAACACCATCTTAACTTTTTCCTTTCAGAATTATTTCTCTATCCCACTTGGTAATGCCCACAAATCCTGACTACACTGTGGGGGTGATATCGATGACCACAGGCATAATGTCTTAATATTACTATAGTAAATCTTATGATTTGCTCTACTCCCCCCGGTATTTAAACCTCCTCTTACCTCTTAGCAGTAGCTATAATTCTTCATTTTCTCTTTCTTCTTATTTCTTCCTCCTTTCCAAGTTCCTCCTACTTCTCATATAATCAGTAAACAATTATTAGAATGCTGTTACCCTTCCAAGAAAAGATTGGAAATACAATGAAAAGACAGTTCTCGGAGATAGCAGGCCTGTTGCCATATTTTTCATCCTTGGACTTTTGTTAGTTCTTGTCCAGGCCTAGTCCTCTCATGCTAGCCCTTTGCCAATTTGCCTTCTAGGCCACTGTTAATATGAATTATCGGAGGAAACTAACAAGTAGTACATTCAATTGTGATCTCCTAGAAACGACATCCCGCCTTTTTATGTATTTTTGCAATTTATTTATTCTTTGTATTTGCTTTTATTTGTTATTGCTATTCACTGTTGGCAGAAATGTCAAGTTATGTAGAATGGGATGGAAGCTTCATAGCACTTGCCTTGAAAGTGTTTTTGTTTGGACAGGTTGTTCAGCACTCTTCAATTAGCCTATAAGAAGGCCATAGGATAATTTGGGATCTGACCAACAAAGAGCAATTGTTGTAGTATTAGCAATTTGACACAGGAAATAAGAAATTGAAAGAAACTTTTCAATACACTAAATTACCCCATAAGGTTTTAAAGAGGAAAGAGGAAAAATATTTAATTTTAGCTCCTTTCACCTTACCTTGGCTACATTTGTTCAAGATAAATAGGGGCAAGAAACAGAGTTTTCCATTGCAGGTTTTCCACATTTGACAGCTCTGTTATACCAACTCTGACAAGGACTTTATGCACCATTGATGGATGTAGCATATAACAATGGTTATCTGTAGCCAGGAGTGATTCTCCATTTCAGTCAGTTTTCTTAGAGAAACATCATGGAGGGAGGTTCAATTGTTTGCACCTTTCAATTGATGTAGGAGAGGGATGGGGGAAATAATATGTGCCTATCCCATAGATCCTATGCACTTTGAGACCTCAGCATTTCCTAAAGGGAAAACCAAAGGTAAATGAGAAGAGAGGAGGTGAAAAGGAAACAAATAAAGACCATACAAACATTTTGTAGTGCATATGTTTTATAAGACATCACTGCTGTTCATTCCAGATTCCAGTCTTACAGAGTAATGCAACCATTTGAAATGAATCACAATAAAAATTTATAACTATCCAGACAATAAATAGAAATGATGAGGATAGTGAAGAGTGGAAAAGAAGAAGATAGTGAATAGTGAAAGAAAAACACACTAAAAATTCTCATTTTCTATGGGTCAAATCAAGCTCAATTTTGGGTGCCATTACTTAAATATATCTTTAAAAGGTCAATCTCTGTAAGGGAAAACCAGAGGATTAAAAAGGTTCATATGATTTCTTGAACATTGAGCAGGGTAAGATTCTTATTGTATTCTTAATGAAAAAACAATCTTGTCTCTCATTGTAGCCAGATATGTCAGATTATATTTACTACATATTGCATAGTTATTAAATATACAAACATCTTCTTGTACAGACTAGCACAATTCTTTCTACTAAATCTCCCTAAATGCTTATACAATTGTCATTCTCTAAATCATACCAGTCATTATTTTCAGAACCTTTTTTCTTTAATCCTAGGTGACAGAAAATCCCTTAGACTGAATTTCCCTGAATTTGATTAAAAATTAAAATTGGGCTCAGAAAAAATCTGGGGCTTTGTAATACTTTCCCCAGAAATAGATCTTTTTGGTCACATTCTTGCCCCTATTTATCAACATGTATGTAAATACTCACTGATGATACCCTCTTTCGTATGCATTTGTAATCTATATATTGAACTGAATGAAAAGCCAGGTTATTTTACTTCTTACCCTGCTGTGGAGAAGAAAGGGACTTTCTACTTAAAACAAAGCCCCCTCTTTTCATTTCTGTTAGTCTTCTAGTGATCTGGCATGATTGCAAGTTATAGAACACTATAGTCTCTGAAGAAATCAAGTTGAGATCACCCAAAGCGGACTGGAGAGGCCTTTGGTGGACATAAGCAGGCTGGAATAGATGATAAATAAGAAACTAAATGATGGATGGCATACAAGAAGAGTCTGACTAGGAAAAATAAATGTGGGCTGGTCATATATCAACTATAAGATTGTTTGTCCTTCATTCTCAAAGATGACCATGACATCAGGAAGGTGATGCCATGACTTGTAAGTAAATTATATTTGAGTGAGACAGGGCTGTGCAAAGTTACCAGCCTCACTCTCTCCTCTGGAGCCATCTGGATCCAGTGGCAAAATGTAGATTGGGATGACTGGAGATGTTACTGGATGCAATAGGAGACTTTGGCCTTTTTAAGCTAAGGTCTTTCTCAGTTCTCAGTTTAACTGAGAGCCCATTCGGTGATGGAGTCTAGTCAATGAATGAGGCAAAGAATGATCTCTTTAACCTAATTAAAAAAATCAATCTTGGAGGGAAAGACCCTTAGGGTTTTAGTCCAAAATAGAACCAATTGCTATTTGCACTCACTCTGAGCCATCAGGGCCCAAATAATGACCAAGTTAAGCTTGGACTGGGAGTTATTGTTGGCCAATCAATGAGAGCCAGAATGATTTGGGTTTAAGGAAAGGTCCTTAAGAAAGAAATCTAGCCTGTAAACCCTAAAATATCTTGCAAGTTTTCAGTGATCAAAATTTATATTCCTTTGGACAGAGTACCTGTAGGTAAGGGTATGATACCCTTTATGGAGACAGGGAGAGGAGGGAAGGAGGGAGAGAAGTAAGGAAGAGATAAGGAAAGAAGGAAGGAAGGAAGGGAGGGAGGAAGGGGGGGAGGGAAGAAGGAGGGAGCTGCTTTGCCCAACTGGAACTGGCCAGTTGGGTCCTGTTGGGGCAACTCCTACTACTTACAGGCTGTTTTTGTCCTTTGTACCTGAAGAAGATGGTGACACCAGGAGGGTGATGCCACAACTTGTGGATGCCCAAAGTGAATTTATTTAACTAATGAGAAGAAAAATCAGGACCTCAACAAAAATCTCATCACAGTCCCATGTTCTAGCCACTTAACCATACTGCAATAGACTTACTCCTTAAAGGTTAGATTTTCCCAAACAATTGATAAGAAAATTCCCTTCTTTGCAGAGGTGGGTGGTGATAATTTATGAGCATGGAACAATGCATATACTTTCAGGTTGGATCGGGTGTGTTGGGAGGTTCCAATGAGATTATGTAAAGCATTCACCAGCCTTAGAGTTCTATATAAATGCATATTATTATTATTATTATTATTATTAACCTATAGTCACCAGAGCTCCAGTCTAATAATAACTTCATTTTCTGAGCTTTCTATGCTAAAGATAACTAATGAAGAAGCTACATACTTCCCTGGTGTCTATATGACATTAACATCACATAAGCAGGGCTCCAGAATATTGGGCAGATACCCTGTAGTAAATTCATGGAATAAAATGAAGACATAGATGAAATGCAACCTTTGTCATTGGTAGGAATTCCACATCAATGAAATATGGAATCTACTGGTGTGTTTCAAAGTAGGAAGGGAGACAGGAGAACAGTGTAGGACAAGGTACTTGGCGGCGGGAGATCTATTCTTCCTTAGCAAATTTTGCCTTCAAAATAGAAATTTCAGAACTTCAGTGACAGCCAGAATCAAGTCATGGCTGCTCATTGTTTCTGAAAGCACCAAATAGAGAGGAAAACGAATGCATCAATCTTTCGATGTCGATGCATCTCTTCAAAAATAGAGCTAATCTTTCACTTCAATCTCCTTCTCCACTCATCCACAAAAAGGAGAAATCAGAATTAAGACCCTAAGTTGAAATCTGTTATATGTCCCACAATAGTGCAATTGGTCCCTAGATTCAGAGCAAAATGCCAGCCACATTTCCACCTTTAGAAAATAGAGCATAAGATTTTTTGGAGCAGCCAACTAAATAGAACTGTGGCAAGCAGCTGTGAATTGTCTCTTTCAGCACCTGACCTCCTCAGTGTCTTAATAAAGTAACCCGGAAAGTGTTATTCTCTCATCAGTGCCAAGATTTATTTGTAGAGGGATAAATAAAGCTATTTTCCAAAATGGGGGATATTGTGCATTGCTCTGTTAGGAATGACAGTTCTGTTACAGGGTAGAAGATGGGTAGGAAAACACTAGCCTCTTACTTCCCCCTGTGACCACCACTAGTAGAAGAGATGTAATGAGATTCCAAATTAGATTGCTGAACCTCACAGACAAGGTGCTTCACATCTGTGAGATGTTCAGTTTGACTTTATAATGAGTTCACCTAGCAGAATGAGCCACACTTGAAATCAAATACTTTGCATGCAGGATGAAATAGGTGGGGATCAATCAAGTCAAGGAAGTAGAGATTGCTCTGAATATAATGGTATACTGAACTTAAAAGGGGGTTAGGGTTAGTGCGGTAAATGGAGTTCAAGATGCACCAATTCAGAAATTGGGATATCAGACAGAGCCAGCGAGATTCTCACTAGCACCCTGCTGCCAGGAAAGCACTGAACGTGTTAGCCTAAGCTAGAACTTCTAGAATATGAGGGTGAGTTAAGGATAAGGCTCACCTGAGTCAGCCAAATGAACAAAAGCAGCCATCAACTTTACCTCCTATATCACAATTTCCTGACTGTCTTTTCCTGGGCTCCTTTTATCCTGTGGCAGCCACAAAGGCAACAAACAAACATCCTGTGGAACACAAAGGCAACAAACTTTGACCGTGAAGTTGTTTTGTTGCTATATGCATCCTCTATACTTCCATAATACCAAACACAGCCCCCCACCCCACCCCTGCCCCCAGCCCCATAGCAGCACTGATAGTCTCCTGCAGATACTCAGTATCTGCCTTAGGACTAACTTCAGCCTAGCAAGTGTCTGAAGAGCAGCTGAGGACGTCAGAGGTATCTAGAATTTTTAATTGAATAGCCACTTATCTCATAGAAAACAAAGAAGCTAGCCAACCAGAAGGCTGAGTGCCTATGTAGGATTACATGGATAGACAAGGCTATCCCCTCCAGCTTCTCTTATCCCAGCCACTCTGCCATGATTAGGACACCTGCCAGGGTTAGGTTATGGCTCTAAGGAAGAGATCAGCTGCTGGAAATAATCAGGGATGCCCCAGGTGTGACCCACCACCTTTTCCCCCAGAACCAACATCATTACCTGTTTCACTGTCTAGCGGGGAAGTGTCACTGGTGGCCTCATTAACAGTGGATAGTACAGAGAGCCATAGTACAACTTTTGGCCTTTCCGAAGTATTTGAAGCTTATATTAAGGAGGGGGAAAAAAAGGGAACAGATGTCATGATTCACCTTTTCTTTTTTTTTTCTTAATCCTGAGGCTGTCACTCATAGGATTTTGAATAGAATAAAACAGAGCCAATGGGAAACTGTCTGAAACCTAATCTAAGTGTGGAAGCTGGTCTGTGAGAATCATTGCTTTTGTAGGTAAGGATTGAGACCCTTATGACCTTCTCTTCTACCTTTCCTTTAAAAATCTTGTTTTTTATTTGATGTAGCTTTCTGGCTGAGGCCAGCCCTAGCTGCATCTACCATTCTTCTAGGCTAGCCACTGGCATGGCTTTATTTTTTGGCCTGAGGCTGCCTTCAGGAATTCTAATACAGTCACCGAAAAGCAAAGAGCCAGTTTTCAACCTAACCATTCTTATCTGTGTCTGGTGGTTGAAATGCTTTGCTTTAGGGTAGAGAGTAGTTACTGCCCCACCCAGTATTCTTTTCCCCAACAGTATAGGAATAAACTGGCATAAAGATTTTTGAGGATAAATGTGAAATGTGTCTAGAACACTAGATTTGGAGTCAGGAAGAGTCGTTTAAATGCTGCTTTAAACACCCAAATGGGTGACTCAGGGGAAGCCACTTAACCTCTGCTTGCCCGTTTCCTCATTTTTAAAACAGGATAATAACATCCCCTACTTCTGAGATTGTTTTTAGGATCAAATGCGTTAATATTCACAAAGCAATCTACAAACTTTAAACTCTATATAAATGCTAGATATTTTTATCTGCAAATGAGAGCATTGCAACTTGGTTTACAAGCCCATGCTACTATGAATTAGACCTAAATGACTGCCTCAAAGTGTTATTTCACATGTTATTAATTACATTGCTCCAAAAGCTTTAAAATAACAATAACCACACTTGATTATTGTTTTGTGATTAGTACTCAATCAATCTGTTTTTATTGAACACATTACATATCAGGCGTCTTGCTACGTACTTGTGATGTAAATGAAACCATACTTGCCCTCAAGGAACATATATCTATCTACCACAAATCATTTCACTCAAACCTCACAATAGCCCTGTGATCAAATTGTGATCATATTTATAAAGTGCTTGGCATAGTGCTTGGCACATAATATGCCTTATATAAATGCTTATAGACTTCCTCCTTCCCTTCCCTGTGAGGCAGGTTATTCAAGGATTCTCATACCCATTTAAACAGATAAGAAAATTCGTAGTCAAAGAAGTGATTTGTCTAAGATTACCAATCAGCCAGTCCTTTAATAAGCACTTATTAAGTACCTACTGTGTGCCTTATCAGCACTTACTTAACACCTACATATGTCCAGCATGACTAAGCCAGAGCTATAGTCAAAGTTTCCTTATAACAGACCTACAACAGTCATTGCTCTACATCATACCAACCAACGCTTAGCATATTAAACAATAAAAAGTATCATTACATTTCATATATGCACTCAATTAGTAGGCAGTCTACTATGCGAATATATATTCACTGCTCTTAAGAAGTTTATATTTTCCATCAGACATACAGAAATGAGTTCAGAGGTTGATACTGAGTAAAAAGACTTATGGGTGAATGCCTAAAGTAGTGATTTTCTTTTCTCATTTTTTTTTCTGATTTGCTTTTCATTTACTTCTCTTACACTCCTTGAATCTCTTTGTCTCATTCTTTGCCTGTCTTAGGGGAGATCGTGTGCACTTTTCCAACTTGAATCTCATTTTGTTATTCACTGCCCATGTTTTTTATTCCTAAGGGCAAAGGCAAGGCTGGCATTCTTGTGTGCATGGCTGATAAAGGCTTTAGAAAAAAGAAATAATGAGACAGAGACCAACAGAGACCCACAAAATACCCAGCGCAGAAGTAACAGAAAAATGATGTTATCTTAAAAAAAGAAAACTTGTCATTATATATGCTTAGAATGTGGTTCTGTGTCTGAGTAGCCAGGCAGACAGACAGGCAGGGAACATTTATTGAGCACCCATGGTGTGCAGAGAGGATTGTCCTAGGCACTAAGGAGAATTAAATGGAATACAGGCATTTACTATTTAATAGGAGATGTGGGATGAAAACTAATTAGAAGAAATAAAATCACAGAAACTGAAACATAGGCATAACTAATTACAGATCTATGTAGCACAGGCTGGGTTGCTAGAGTGATTTGAGCAGCAAGAAAGAATCTGGTGAGATTTTTCTAGGAAGCCATCATGGGGGAAGTGAGTCTTGAAAAATAAATTGAAATTCAACTTGTATAAGTGTACCTCCTGGAGAAAAATCTAAAATACAGATACGTAGAGAATGGGGAGTCTGGGATGAAGATGCTTGGAGCCCTCTGTGTTAAATGACTCCTACTTCACTGATTCCTAGGTCTAGGGCTAGCAGCCCTAGTCCTAATCTCCCATCCCTCCCACCATTTTACAATTGAGAAAACTATAGCCTAGAAAGGAGAGATGACTTGGTCAAAGTAACAAAAGCAGAATAAGTTGTAAGAATAAGTTAACTCATGTCCTATAGCACCAAGGTCGTTACTCTTTCCAGTCACCTTTATTTCAAATTTGCTTCTATTTATGTAATCTCAGCTTTTTAGGGGTGTGTGTGTGTGTGTGTGTGTGTGTGTGTCTGTCTGTCTTTCTGTCTGTCTGTCTTTCTATATCTGTGTGTGTGTGTATCTATATCTGTGTATGTGTCTGGGTCTGTGTTTGTCTGTCTATATCTGTATGTTGGGGTGTGTGTGTATGTGTGTGTGTGTGTGTGTGTGTGTGTGTCCATCTAAGTATCTATATCTGTGTGTGTGTCTGGGTCTGTGTATGTATATATCTGTGTATCTGTCTGTCTATATCTTTGTGTGTTTGTGTCTGGATCTGTGTTTGTAGGATATAACTGTGTGCGATGGGTTAGGATAGAGAGGCAGGTTAATGCAAAAGACCCTTTCATTTTCTACTCTGTTGTCCTTTATATCTCTGCATATTATTCTTCCATTCTCCAAGGCTAGTAAACTTGAAGCCATCTTGGAAGCTTCAGTTTCCCTCAGCTACTATGCTGAGAATTACTTGCTTTAACCCATTAACAGGTTTTGCTTTATCTTGAAAAAAAAAATTCTTCTGGATTCAGTCCTTTCTTTTTATTGCAATCATCCCCATTCTAACCAAGGTCTTTATCGCATCACATCTGGATTAGTACAATAGTCTTGTAACTGATATCCCTGGCTCTAGTTTTCATGATTTCTGTCCTCCCATCCTGTACACAGCTGCTGCCATTTTTGGGGGTGGGAATTGGAATTAGAATTTCATAGGAATAATTAATTTTGAATTAGGGAATTTCTGTCATCAATGCAGATCAATGCCTTCAATGCCTACTCTCACACTTACACTCTTAGAAAGTTGCCTAGGCCCACTGAAAAGTAGAAACTTGCTGAGGGGTCACGCAGCCAATATGTGCTAGAGGGGAGATACAAGTCCAGGTCTTCTCACCTACGAGGCCAACTCCATGGACTGAAAAATGTTGCCTCCTGTTTGGTGACAGATTAGTGGTTCTAAAACATTTCTTTCAACACATCTCTGCTGTTAGTTCAATTAAAAAAGAAAGGAAGAAAAAACAACATTGCTGACTCACAGGGTAGGGAAAGAATATATGTGGCTGCTTTGTTGGAGAGGGCATTGGTTTCTCCTACCAGGATGAGACTGACTTGCCAGCATATTTCAGTAGTTAGAAGCAATGGAATGAGTGCAGATGATTTTAGCTCATCCTTTAGAATATTGCAACTTCAAATGGTCAATTATGAGAAAAGAGAGGGAAGAGTCAGGTAAAGCTTTCATTGTTTTGAGATAACCGGGTTGGGCTGGTAAAGGGGTCGTGGGTATTTCCATTCCATTTGTTACACTGCCTAACCTAGGAAGTATGTGCTCTGTGTTTGTTTCCCTAGGTATGAATCTTTTCCCATAGAGTCACTGCCTCAGAGAATGATGATGAAACACCACAGTGCCATGAAAAGTAGTAGCATGTCACATGAGAATTAGTGTGGTGGTGTAGTGGAGAGAGCTAGGGACTTGGGTTTAAATCTCCACAACGACATTCCTAGGTTGTGAGTCTATGAGCAAGTAATTCTGCTTTTCCTCATCTGTAAATGGAGATACCTACGTCAGGATCGTTTTGAGGGAAGCACTTTTAAAAACTTGTGAGTCGTTATTACTTTTCAGAAAAAAGAAGAGATAGGACATGGTATTTGACAACTCCCTGCTGAAAGGTATTGAGGTGGCATGGTGAACTAACCTGTACAGTAGGGAGGTATCCTATGGCTCTGGACATATTTCAAAGATGTAATCCAGACTGCTTTGAGAATTGTCAAAATTGATGGCCTCTACTTCCTTCTGGTATTTCACAGAGGGACAAATTATTTTGGCAAAAGCAACCTAGGAAAAGTTTTAAGGAATTACGAAGCCCAAAGAAAAACATTGAAGAATGTATGGATGTAATGAATGTTTTTATCACCATTGCTAATTGTAGTGGGGGCTCCAGAAGAGAAAGGCAGAATTAGAAAGTAAACAGTGGGGTAAAGAAGATAGCTTCTGAGAATTAGATTTCAATGTTGGGCTCATGGTTTAAGATATGGGAAGGATAATAATAGTAATAGTTATCATTTATTTAGTGCTACTATATTTCAGGTACTGTGCCAAGTGATTTATAATTATTATTGCATTTAATCCTCCTAACAACCCTGGGAGGTAGGTACTATTATTATCCCTATTATATGAATAGAGAAACTGAGGCAAATAAAGGGTAATTATAATAATAATAAT
Organism: Phalanger gymnotis; assembly: GCA_028646595.1. NCBI lineage: Eukaryota > Metazoa > Chordata > Mammalia > Diprotodontia > Phalangeridae > Phalanger > Phalanger gymnotis. Next base: position 72,968,507 of record CM053626.1, read on the forward strand.
AATAATAATAATAAGTAATAATACTAATAACCTAAGCCTAGGGTCACTCAGGCAGTAAGTGTCTGAGGCCAGATTTGAACTCAATTTTTCCTAACTCCAGGCTCAATGTTCTCTACTTTGCACCATCTAGATGCTTCATGGACCCTTGATCAGGGAGAGAGTTTATTTAATGAGAGCTAAGAACCAACATTTTTGCCTGGAAATTAGTAAATTGAATCAAGAGGATTTTAAAATAAGAATGGATGTTGGAGGAAAAAAATCACCTACATTTACTTATTAAGCCAGTTGCCACAGAGACTAGCATGTAGAACATAAGAAGAATCAGTAATTCTGATTTAAAAAAATGTAATTTTTAGGAAAATATAGACAAGAAAATGGGAAGTAATAATGTATATATGAAAATATGCAAAGCATTTGTAATAAATAAGATAAATTTTAGGTATTAATTCAAGAAGGTAAATTTCTCCCCACATGTACCATTAAGCTATTTCAGGATATGATTCGTACACTTTCTTCAAAAGGAGGAGTTGGGAGATGAAAATTTGTTTAAGGAAGCCAAATTCATAAAAAGTGAGAAGTTTGATAAAAACACAACAAAACAAAACAAAAATCATTTAATTGAGAATCCAAGGAGAGGAAAAACATCTAACATCTCTCATCTTTTGCTCTTTGCTTCTAGTCTCTAATAAAGTGACCCTTTTGCTTGCCAAGGCCAACCTTGCTACATGCCCCTTCTCTTCCCTTTTGTCCACCGTTATTCCTTCTTCCTCTATCATCTTCAATCTCTCACTATCTAACTTGTTCTATGATGCCTATGAATATGTTATATGACCGGGTCCTTGTTGCCTTTGAATACCCTTATATCTTCTTCATTCTTAAAACAAATACAAAAACAAACAAAAGAAAACAAAAACAAACCAAACAACCCCAACCAAACCCCAACCAAACAAAAAATCTCCCAAAACTAAACACTCACTATATCGTACCATATCAGTTTGGAATTGTCCTCTTTCTCCTCGCCTTTTTGACCAAACTTCTTAAAAGAGGCATAAACATATTCCCTAGTCTCATTCTCTTCTAAATCCTTTGCAATATGGCTTTTGTCCTCATCAGTCAATGGAAAGCACTCTCTCCAAAGTTATTAATGATCTCTTAAATGCAAATTCAAATGCCATTTTGTTCCCCCAATCCTCATCCTTCTTGACCTCTTCATATCATTTAAAACTGTAGATCATCCCCTCTTGGAGTGTATCTTCTACTCTTTTGTGGTTTTCCTCTTGTCTCACTGCTCCTTCTGAGTACTCTCTGCTTAATGCACAGCCTTGTCATGTCCTCTAACTACAGGTGGCTGCTAAATACTGTCCAAACCTCTCCTTTTTTTAATATGCTTTCTAGCTTGGTGACCTCTTTAGTTCCCATAGGTTCAAGCATCATTTCTACATTGATTATTTCTAAATCTATATATCTAGCCCTAATATCCAGAGCTACAGGCCTGATTACCAACTGCCTAGACAGTTCATACCGGACAGTTTGTAAGCATCTATGATTCAATATATCCAAAACAAAACCAATGATCTTTCTTGGAAAACCCATCCCTGTTCTGAATTTTATTCTTACTGTGTGGGCACCACCATTTCCCCATTTACCTGGGATCAAACATTGGTACTATCCTTGAGTCCTCAATCTTACTCAACCCATCTATCTAATTAATCAACAAATCTCACTGTTTCTAAGTCTATAATGTCTCCCATGCAAGTCTTCTCTCCGTACCCATGACTACCACTCTCATTTATATTATTGCAATAGCCTCCTAATTTGTTTCCCTCCCTCAAAACTCTCCCCCCTCCAAGCCAATCTCCACTTATCTATCAAAATGATTTTTACAAAGTATAGGATTTATATGTTTCAAGTATACATGACAGGGCCAAGAAAATTTTAACTTCTACAATGCTTCAATAATACCTGGCCTATATATTGCTGTACTTTTTTCTTATGAAAAGTATGAAGATATGGGTTTCTTCTTAGAATTTTTAAAATATAGGTTCTGTTTTTCCTACCTCCAAGGAACATTAATTATTATTTCTTTCTGTAGGATTTATATATATATATATGTGTGTGTGTGTGTGTGTGTGTGTGTGTGTGTGTGTGTGTGTGTGTAAACATGAACAGAGAAGATGGTGGCATAGTAGAGAGAACACTGTGCTTGGAATCAGGAAGGCCTGAGTTCAAATTTGACATCAGACAGTTATTAGCTATGTAACCCTGGGCAAGTCACATAACCACTACTTGCCTTAGTTTGCTCATCTGTAAAATGAACTGGAGAAGGAAATGGCCAATCAGTCTAGCATCTTTGCCAAGGAAAATCCCAAATGGGGTTGTGGAGAGTTGGACATGACTGAAATACCTGAACGACAACATAGAAACTCTCATTGTATGTATTTAGATGTATGTATTTATATTTATGTATATATATATACACATATATATATACCTATGTGTGTCAACATGTACATATATATGCATGTGCATATATACACAAATATTTATGCATAGCTATATTAATAAGTGAGTCTTTTATCTCTCTGTTGTTGTTCAGTTCAGTCATGTCTGACTCTTTGTGACCCTGTGGACCTCTGTCCGTGTGGTTTTCTTGGCAAGATACTGGAGTGGCTTGTCATTTCCTTCTCCAGTGACTCATTGATCCATTCGCAAATGGAGGTTAAGTGCCCAAGGTCACACAGCTAGGAAATTTCTGAATATAGATTTGAACTCAGGTCTTCCTGACTCATGGCTCAGCACACTATCCACTGTGCCACCTACCTGTCTCCTATCTCTCTGTTAGGGTCTTTTAAATGATAATTTTATTCTTTCTCTCCTCTTGAATCTGAGGTACCATTTCACATATAGAATTCCAAGTGAGAAAAAAACAACTAAACAAATAACCAGACATGAGCCCTTCTACTACACCTGGGATCCTTTTTCTTAAAAGAATAACCCAAAGCTATTCTCCAAGTACTTGATGGATAATTAGCATATATCTGGTAAGTAACCAGATAAGAATTTTATTTAAAAATAGATGATTTGCTCAAAAATAGAAAATTGACTCAGTAATCAATAACATATCTATCTGGTCCCCCACTGCCCCATAGTTTGCAACATCCTTGATAAGGTGATCCCTTCATATCCCCCTTATTGCCTATCCATAGGAAACTGAGGAACATTTATTCACATATTCTTACTTCTCTCCTGTCACCTTAATCAATTACTGTTGCCAATGATCATAAGGCATACATCTGGAAGCAGAGGTATCATATAACATCTCATTCTCCACCAGTAATCACCCTGGAATCCCTGAAAAGAAGAGAACATTTCTAACACACTTTTGAAATAAGACTTCTGCTATTCAATAGGGAAATCTGGGAAGCCAAGGGAAATCTCTGGAGCTGCTACACCAACACACCATTGCCCCAATCTGTGCCCAAATTTAGATGCCTGTAGTATCATCCAACTTCTATCTGTCTCTAGTCAACCATAAAGAATATCCTTCAACAAATCTCCTTCACACACATAAAGCTTGTGTTCCTTTTCCTGTCTCTGTGAGGACGCTTGTTTTACCAATAAATCATTCATCTGCACAGATTTATTGCCAAATGGAGGATTTGAAATGGGCAGGAAGAACTCATTGAAACTCCTCATCTCCAAATTTCTCAAATTCAGGGAACCCTCATTCAAATTATTGTAGTGATAGTCCCTAAAATCCCTAATTTATCAAGTATCAATCTACTCATTAAACTCTTGTGGCTCCCTATTATTCAAAGATTAAATATAAATGACTTTGCTTGGCTTTTGGAAATCTTCACCACAAAGCCCTTTCCTAACTTATTACACATTACTTCCCTGCATATTTTATACAGCCCAGTCATTCTTGTCTATGGTCTGTTTTTCATGTATGATGCTCCATCTTTCATCTCAATACTTTGCTCTGGCTTTTCTCTGTTCTTACAATCCTCTTTATCCTTGCTTCCAATTCTTTGAATCCCTGACATCCTTCAGTTTCCATTCTACTTAATGAAGGAGGCCTTTCTTGGTTCCCTTCTCCCTCTGCAAGCTGCTAATATCTCTCCCTCCATAGCCACTTTCCTTCTACTTTGTTTATGTCTTTAACGAACTTATTTTCATACATAATGTCTCTACTATTAGAATGAGAGCTTCTTTTGGAAAGGGACTATTTTTGCTTTTTCTTGTGTCCCCAATTAATCATTATACAAAGTATACCTTGCACAGAAGAGTCAATGTAGGTTTCATACATGCTTTGGTTCCACACCTGTGATTTTGTTGGTGTGCTCCATCAAGGGACTGTCTATAAATATAACTCTATAGTTGCTCTGTAGCTTAAGATCTTAAGATTGCTATTGGGATTGAGAGGTTAAATGACTCATCTGTCACAAATCTAATATGTTTCAGAGGCAGGACTTGGACCCAGATCTTGATTTCATAATTAGCTCTCTAACCATTATACCATAATGCTTCCTAATTTTACAAGTGAGAAAACTGAAGAAAAAGGTTACATGATTGTATAATGTCACACAGGTAGGGAATGACAGACTTGGTATTTAATTCAGGTTATCTAACCTCAAGTCTTCTGTTATTTGTACTGTACTATCCTATACTATAGGAATTCTCTCACATTTTTTTTTCAACTTTGACTCTGTACTAGACCTTCTCCATGACTATAGTGAAGACTTTTGGCAAACATGTCTTCCTTTTTTATGTTCCAAATGATATGAATAATCAGAGGACTGCCAAATTGAGCCATCACTGTTGTTTATCCTGGAGGAATCTTGTATGATAATGACATAAGTACTGGAGGTCCTTTGTTGGAGGACAGTGTCTATAGCAGCATTCTTTCTACTGAAGCAAATACTCCTCTGTAGTCAATCAATGATAAGGCCAGTGGAATGTTGCATCCTCTATGCCATTTGGTCATTTGTATGACAGAAAAAAGTGGGGTCCATCATGAAATATTGATTTCAAAAATCTATGTATTTCTTTTTCCTAAGTTTATCAACAATTGCCTAAATATATGTATGTAGACTATTCTTCTAAATGTCATTTATAGATACAAAAGGAGGCAAACAGGTTGAGTTACTGATATTCTGTCAACTTTTTTTTGTGTGAGGGGGTAGTGGAGGACAATAACTTTTGAGACTTTTTCCCCCTACGCCATCAAATTACCAATAGATGAAGAGATGTTTTTTGGAAAATATTGCACTCTTTTAACCAAGCCCTAAAATGTTGCTCATCCTCCTGGATGAAGTCTATCTTCACTCAAAAGAGTCTGGCTTGACTAGTCATACAGGAAAAATTATACAGGTAAAGGATGACTAGAATTCGGATTATGATATACAGTTGTGCATACAATCTATAGTGCTTCTATCTGTCTCTGTCTCTCTTTCTTTCTATCTGTCATTGTCAAACTGTAAAGTTTTCTGTCTATCCACACAGATATAGATACACCTACACCTATATGTGACACCATCTATCTATTTATCTATCTAATTATCTATCTATATCCATTTTGCAAACTATGTGTATACATATATGTGTGTGTGTATAAACATTCATACACACACACACACATCTGTCTATCTATGATTTCATGCTCTTAGGTAAAGTAGGCTATCTACTGGTTGTCCTTTGTTCTTATTATTTCCCTGGCTCTGTTTTTTCCCATAATACATTTTCTCCAGTGGCATCCTTCATACCATTTTTCCTTAGTAATCCATCATTTGCAACACATTTTAGTCCACTCATCTATGTCACATATCTCTCCACAGGAGAGGTCTTCATTCTCTCTTGATATCCACAAAATGCTAAAAAAAAATACTAAGAAAGCCTCTAACTCATTGGATGGGCCTACTGAGATGAATTTATGGGGGGATGTGAATGAAAACAGCATAGTTCAAGCAAACAGGGATGGCTCCCAATTGTAATCTGTTTCATTGGCTACAATACACACATCCATGTGACTATCACCCAATTGCGACACTCCTATGGTATTGGGGTATCACATCCCTTTACATGAAATTATGAACATGAAATTATTGCCCTTTACTCCTGGTTGCCTTTTAGCCTCTTACCTATCCTAATGAATGCTTTAATCCACATTTCCCATTATCCCCAGTACTCATCTTCCTGCTAAGTCTAATGGGAATGAATCTCCAGTTTCACAGTATTTTTTACATAAATGTCTTTAATGCTAAAAAAAAGAAATCAATCAACAAGTGTCTGAGTTTTTCTTTGTGTTTCAGGTACTGTGCTAAGCACTGGAAATGCAAATAAAAAGCAAAAATAATCCCCCATCTCAAGGAAACTTAAATTCCAGTGGGGGTTAGGGGTGAGATCATACATAAAAATATATACAATATGATAAATATTTATTAAGCACCTATGGCAGTAAGCTAGAAAATATGAATCAAATACAGAATAACAGGCAGATATCATTAGCAGAATCAGTTTCAGCAGCTGGAAAAACCAAAACAGAGTCCTAGAAGAGGTGGCATTTGTGCTGATTCTTGAAGAGACCCAGGGAAGTGGAAGTGAGCTTTCCAGGCATGATGGAGGGCCAGAGATATGAAATGCAGCTTCTATCATGTTGTGAGGAACAGTAAGTGGGTCAGCATGGATGTACCAGAGAAATCATGGAGGAGAGTAATGTTTAAAGATATTAGAAAGCTAGGAACAGAACAAGTTATAAAGAGTTTTTAAAACCACACAGAACAGTTTATATTTTATCTTAGAGGCTATAGGGAGACATGGGAGTTTACTGAGTAGGGAGAGTGGCATGGTTGGAACTCCATTTCTAGAAAATCACTTTGGCGACTGTGTAGAAGACTGAATGGAGTGGAAAGAGATTTAAGTCAGGCAGACTAGGTGATATGTGAGAAGGGACTGAACTAAGATAGCTAGTTATAGGAAGTGTCTCTTATCTCTTATCTCTTTTAGTATGCCCAGTGCTTAGTATATGGTAGATGCTTAATAGACTTATTAACTGACTAGAAGAGTAGAGAGAATTGGCATAGGTGTGAGAAATATTGCTGAGATAGAAACAATATTTGGCAGATGATTGGATATGTATTGTGAAGAAGAAGGAGTCTATGATAACTCTATGGCCATGAACCTTGTTGACTAGAAGATGGTGGTACAACATCTTTGACAGAAATATGGAAGTTTGCAAGAGAGGCAGACTTGGAGGAAAAATAGAAAGTTCAGTTTTAGACATGTTGAGGTTAAGACATTTCTGAGACCTTCAGTTTGAAACATCTTATAGGCAACTGGAGATGCCATGGGATGGAAACTCCAGGAAGAGACTAGAGCTGGATAAATAGAGTTTGGAATCATCTGCCAGGAGATGGTAATTGAACCTATGAAACCTGACAAGATCACGTGAGAGTATAGGAAAAAAAGAGAAGAGAACCCAGGACAGAACTTTGAAATCTGTGATTTGACCAGTCTAGGTATTCTCTTAACTAATGTAAATCACAAGCACTCATTGTCTTAATAAAAGATTTAATAAAATGTTGTGACCAAAAATTTCGACACATGTTGGTTAGCTATCTGGTGATGACCTTATTTGATTAAACTTATCTAGGTTGGCTCTTGGGTGGTAGAATATTACTGACCTCATACCCAAAGCCTTTGTATGTTAATGGGACTTGTTAAAATGTGCTCTCTCCTGTCAGGGCCATTGAAAATTCAAGGTCACTTTCATGCCATATTGGGAAACTGAAGTAATATTTTGGTGGAGATGCCACATAATGTTAAAAATAATAGCTCATTTCATTTAGGGCTTTAAAGTATACACATCTTTTTGTTTTCATTATCCCATTTGATGCTTCCAATGACCTTTTATAGGTGGACAATACACACATCATTTTTAAGTAGGGGAATCAGAGATTTGGGCTCTGGATAGGTGTGGCTAAGTATCAGACTTACAAAAAAGTTCTGTCAGCCAATGAAATATCCTAGGTCAAATCTATTTCTTAGCTGCTTTGCTTTTCTTCCAGTTGTAACTCCTTCCAGTCTTCCAATATTTTAGCTGGGTTTGAGAAAATTCCTTTCCTATCATGCCCCTGGCCACTAACCCTGGGTCCTTAGAAAATGTCCTAAAATTTTACATAGCAAGACAGAGTGGTAGAGTGAAGCTGATGGCTTTTGTTCTACATTCCTGGAAGCACCAAAATTGCAGATTTCCCTACATTTACATTTTACAAAGGAGGAAAATAAATCTGTGAGGTTAAGTAACATGACTAAATTCACAAACAACTGGAATTAGCAAAGACTTCTGCTGTAGTTTAGTCATTTTTAGTTGTGTTTGATTCTTTGTGACCTCATTTGGGGTTTTCTTGACAAAGATACTGGAGTGGTTGTCATTTCCTTCTCCAGCTCGTTTTACAGATGAGAAAACTGAGGTAAACAGGGTTAAATGACTTTCCGAGGGTCGTGGAAGTATTAAGTGTCTGAGGCCAGATTTGAAGGTAGGAAGATGAGTCTTTCTGACTCCAAGACTGGCACTCTATCAGCTGTGCTGCCTAGCTGCCCTAAACCAGGACTTAGGCCCTAGTATTCAGACTACAAACCTACAATACTACCCTGCTTATACACGTTACTTCTGATCCTTCCCCTTATTCATCCAACATGTTGTTTGACTTCTACTCTGTGGAAGATGTACAATACCTACCTTTGAATTTAAAATGGTTTTCTGATGCCAATTCTCATGACATATGCAGATTCAACCCCAGACCAATAAACCTAATGATTTGCATCTACTATAATCACTGAGATAAAAATATTGTTGGAGGAGCTGTCCTGATATAATGAAGTCATTTTTAGAACAATAAAACACTAATGAAAGGAAAAACAGGTTTATTACCTTTTAATTACCCCAACCATGAAAAAGGCCATGCAGTTTTAGTTTAATAGGTTAATTTACCTAAGAACAAAATCTTACATAAGTTAGAGTTCCTCTAGCTAGGCGATTTTCTCTGGCTCAGCTCTTATTTCTTGACACTTTCTCTCATTCAACTTCCAAAAAAATGACTTGCTCAGTATCTTTAATACACTGCAATTTAACCACTTGCCCTGAGTGAAATCCCCAGTGGGCTTGGAAGTACCTAGTCCCAACAGGCTCTATCTTTAGGAGTGAAAGATATAGGAAGGAGATCTCACTAGTAAAATATTAAGAGAGCAGTTCAAAACCATTACTGGAAGCACCTCTCAAATTTTCTGGGATATACCCCTTCTTAGGACTCATTGCCCAGAACTTTAGCTAGAAAGGTAGCAGGTGCACGTAACACCTCTTATTTTCTGTCTGTACATAGGTGTTGTGAGGTGTTGATATGTAATTAATTCTCCTTCCATTTTGGCAATACCCTGAGATGGAAGGACAGCCAGACTTGATATACAACTATTGAAGAGGTGCCTTGTTCAAAGATTATCATTGCAATTTATGCTTTCGTTATTTCTTCTCCATTAGAGCTAAAGATTGGTTTGAAAAGAACACCAATGAATAAAATATGGAAAGAAATGTGATGTAGCATCTACAATGACTGCCCATGAGCCAGAAGACCTGGATTCTGTGTTCTCTCTGTGTGGAACTTTCTGCTTAGAGATGAATTAGGATTGAATGTGTATCTTTATACGTCAGACATAAAATAATAAGAATAGCTGGCATTGAGTATAATTAGGGAAGAAGTTAGAGTAATAATCAAAAGAGTAGGCAGGTATAAAAAAGTATTAACACTGCGATGATAGAGATTTACTTTTCAAAAATATTATTAATTGTTTTGGCCTTTTAAAAATGCGTAGTTGGGGGGGCGGAGCCAAGATGGCGACTGGAAAGCAGTAACTGGCGT
>CM053626.1:72978920-73052960 GCA_028646595.1 Phalanger gymnotis
ATAGCTATAATTGTGCATAGTGCAGGTGTACAAGAGGATGGTCAATTTTGCAGGGCATGAGCAAAGGCTTTCATAGGATTGCACCTCATCTGGTACCACCTAACACTAACCTCATCTGGTACCACCTTTTCCTGTTTTGAAAATTTTAAAAATAAAGACTAGCAAAAAGATTCCCTAGGCCAAACAGCTATTAAAGTGGGTGGCTTATTAAATTTTGAGTCTTATGTACTTTCAGATGAAAGTTGTGCGTTGTTTTTTAACTAAGTCTGACACTAGGTATTTATTATAACTAATATATTTCATTTAAACCTTAGTTTACTTATAACTGATATTGGGGCTTTCAGGTTTGAAAATATAACAGGTAATGATTGCAGAGGAGCAGTTCATATACAATGCTTCAAGGTCAAAATAATGCTTAGATCAAATTTTGCTTTAATTCCTTGAATGTGGCTTTCTTTCCTATATAATACTTCTTGGTGTGAAATATACTACAAGTGTATCTATTGTTCCAATGTTTATCTGAGCTCCAAGTTGAGGCTTGCTAATATTAAGTCTTTTGCCACAAAAAAAAATGCGTAGTTAGGTTTAGAAGGCGTGTTTGGAAAGGTTATCAGCAAGTCATATCAATCCTCTACTCAAAAATGTTCAGATTCCTCCTTGCCTCCTACATAAAATTTAATGTCCTTTGTCTGACATTCAAGGTCCTTCACATCTGGTACCAACCTACATTTCCAATCAATCAACGCACATTTATTAATCACTTGCTGACAAGCATTTGCTAAGTGCTAGAGATACAAAGATAGAAATGAAATGGTTCCCGATCATAAGTAGCTTACATTGCATTTGATAGAAACACATATATCTAAAGGTATACAAAATAAATACTAGGGTTGTCTCTTTTTTGGGGGATGAAGGCAAAGTGGGAGGAAGTCAACTGAGGAATAAATAAAAGGCTTCATGTAGAAGGTGGCTTGAGTTTAGCTTTGAGTTGAAATTATTCCCATTCATACACTACATACTCCAACCAAACTGGATGTCTCTCTGCTCTCTGAATATATCCTGTGTTTGCAACTTCTAGGCAACTGCTTATGTTTTTCCCTATCCATGGAAAGTACTTCCTCCTTCATTTTCTATTGAATTTATACCCACTCTTCATGGGCCAATTCAAGTATCACCTCCCTGTTAAAGTCTCCCATTTGCCTTGGGTGAATAATATGATTTTCTCTTGGACCTTACATAGTAGCCTACTGTTCTGAAACAGTAATGAACTCATAATTTAATATTGTGTATGTCAGTTGTCTGAATTTAGGTCTCATTCCTCTCCTAGATTGTATGCTCCCGATCTCAAAGTTTTTCTTGCAGCCCTAGCTACAGCACTCTATAAACTGTCGGAGCTAAATAAAGACTTTTTTAAATGATCATAGGGCAAGTATGGCAGAGCAAATGTTAATTTCCCAAGTGTACCCACCATCTGGTTGTTTTTGAGATAAGGGGAGATGACCATAGCTTTTTGACATTCCCATCTTATCTGGAGCCTACTACTGGAGATGATAGCGGTGATACCATTGCAGAGGAAGAATTGTGTTGCTAAATGAAATTGATGGATCTCCTAGGAATTGGGTGGAATCCAAGAGTTAGTTTTTAAAATAGTACCCAAACAGCTGTTTGCTGTCACTGGATTTTGGACAGGACTCCACTGCTCTCTTCCATTTTAAAATAAATCACCTTGGGCTTTAAAATTTTGCTGCTGAAACAAAAAGGAATGAGGAGATTTGTGCATCTCTTATTAATTGCATATTTAAAGAACAAAACACTTTTCTTCCTTTTTTAAAAAAATGGATTTTTCATTTCAAGTTGGAGCCAAATATCAATATGGGTAAAATTGGTAGTTCCCAGAACTGATGAGAATTCACAGAGCTTAATAAAATGAATGCATGGCTTGCTCTTGCAGCAACATATCTAGGGGAAAAAGAAAATATTGATTGGTTCATTTTATAAGAGTATCCGTAAATTACTGTTGTTTGAAATAACCTTATTGCTAAAAAATTTTATAGAAGCTGTATCTCCCCTCACTGTAAGGAAAGTCAGTGAGTTTGAGAAATTGCCTGGTTTAGGGCCTTGTGGAAAAATTTATTCCCATATGCAATCCATTAATATCAACTTTGGATGCATATCCTATCTTAGCTGCTAAATCATAGAGTGATCTTGAATGAGACACCTTCTTCAATTCAATTCAATATTTAGTAAGGTCCAACCATATGCAATGCTCTGTATTATGTGTTGAAAAATAAAATATGTCAGGACTCTCGAGGAGCTTAAAAATTCTCAGGAGGGTGAAGACATATAAAATACATCATAAAAAAACACAAGATAATTATACACAGGAAAGTTCAAACGGAGTACTATGGCAAATTTTAGGAAGGTGAAATCACCAATAGCTGAAGGGAAGGATTCCTGGAGAGATTGACACTTGAAATAGACTTTAAAGGAATGGATGCAACAGGTAGTTATGTAATGAGTGTCAATTCTAGGCATGGTTGAAGGCATGGAAACAAAAAAGGACAATATAAAACTAATCAATGGTGAATTTTCCAGTTTGGTTAAAATATAGATTATACTTAGAGAAGAAATGAGAAATGAGGGTTTAAACGTAGGTCAGAGTCAGACTGTGGACATTCTCAGTTTCCAGGATCAGGGATTTTTAGCAATGGTAGCTTGACAATGGAGAGCCGTTGAAGGTATTTGAGTAGGAATGTTACATAATCTAGAGTAGGTAATTGGGAAAACTATCCTGGAAGGTGTATGCTTGACTAACAAAGAATAAGATCATTGGAATGCGTGCCCTTCCTAAGAATAGAACTGTTGGTACAATGACTACACCTTTCTCCCCACTTTCGATTTGCTTTTAAGCCTCACACTGTTGCTCTTTTGAATCACAACTCACAAAAACGGCATGCAGTTAAAACGACTGTCTAAAAGGATCCACGCTTTAATTGCAGCACATATAGCATTTAGTAATTACTCAGTTGACACACTTCATTTATCTAAATTTTCCCAGCTGTAATGAAAGCTGCCCACATAATTTTCTATTGTGAATAACAAACCTACAGCTATATAATAATTCCGCCTATCCTGGAATGACACCAGAAGAAATCATCTGTTTTTTGATCGACATTATGACCCAATACAACTTGACCCGGTATCCTAACCTAGCCCTCTTTCCATTATGGAATTATGATGATTGAAATAGCAATAGATTGTCTACATTTCAATTCTTTAAAAGAAAAAGAAGACACACCTTCTTAGCCATAATAATGTTGTCTCTAAAGTTATTATGATTCTTTTTTTTTCAGCTTAAGTAGTGTGGGCATTGTTTGTGAAGCCAAATACATTCTCTCTAAACTTTGCATTTCTCCTTTTCAGCACCCAAAAGAAAAGCTAGAGAAAATTTGAAATGGAGATGTTGAAGTTCCTGAACTTGCTTTTAGACGTAGGGAACTAGGATTCTAATGTGAGGAAAACAAATTGTAAACTATATCACTGTGAATTATTGTCACTCAGTAAACAAGCATTAATTAAATACCTACTAGGCTAAGTGCTGGGGATACAAAGAAAGGAACCCCCCCTCAAACAACCTGAAAACAACAATTTGCAAATAAGATATATAGAGTATAAATTTGAAATAGCCTCAAAGGGAAGCTATTAACATTAAAGAGGCCTAAGAAAGGCTTCTTGCAAAAGATGGTATGTCAGCTGATACCTGAAGGAAGCTAGTGAATCTAGGAGGTGGAGAGAGTTATAGGCTTGGGGTATTTGTGATTTGGAGTCGGGAGATGGAATATCATGTACAAGGAATAGCAAGGAGTCCAGTATCCCTGAATTACAAGAGTAGGTGGAGGAAGAAAGGTAGAAAAGACTGGAAAGGTATGAAGGGCTTTTTGGGGAAGATAATGAATGCAGTTTCGCACACATTGAGTTTAAGCCATATCTGAGACATCCAATTTATGATTCCAATAGACAGAGATGCAAAATAGGAGGTCAAAACAGAGGTTAGGGCTGGTATGACTACTGTTATCTAGCAATCGGTAAGATATTTACTGAGTGTCTACAATGTGGATAGGCCATTTTGGGGATGTGCGGTATAACTCAGGATTGTGACTTCAAAGCTGTAATATTATAGTTGATGAGATCACAAAAAATAAATAACAATAAATGATAGCATGTGATTAAGTGACAGGTAAATAATAAAGAGAAATTAAAAGTTACAATAATGCAAAAGTTACTGGGATGAAATGATTAATGTGGAGGAGTTTCAGAAAAAAATGGCACTTAAGGTGATGGGTAGACAGGATGATATCCTATCAGAAGTTGGGGGAAAATACCAATACGATGATTTAGTGCACGATGGCAGAAATTAGTTAAGAAACGTTTGGCTGAAAGTCAGGAGATTTACCTAACTGGACCAAAGGGTTCAAGATGGGAAATAGTGGGAGACTGGAAATGTAGGTTTAGTCACATTTTGGAAAATTTTAAATGTCAGGTTGAAGAGTCTGAGTTTCAAATACACAGTGGAGAGTAACTAAAATTATTTGCAGAAAGGGATTGATGTAAATTAGCATGGAGGTTGAGGAGGAAGTATAGGTAGAAAACTATTTTAGAACTCCAAGTATGAAATAATGAAAATGAGAATAGAACAGAAGGGATAGGTGGTTGCAACAGGTGATTTATTTGATATGTGTTAAAGATGAAGATGAGTCAAAGATGATGCCAAGCGTTCAAACCTATGACAAAGTTTGTCATGCTGAGAGAAAGAAGGAATTTAGGAAAGAGGATGATTTGAAAGGGAGAACAATTAATCCCATTTTAGATAGAAATATTTTGAATTTGTTGTGATGTCAGAGCATCCATGTATAAAGATCCAGTAGATGGCTGGAGATGTGAGACTTTATTTTGGAAGACAGGTCAAGACCTAAGACATATATCCAGAAATAATTCATGCAGAAGTAATAATTGGTACAAAAAATGGAAGATGAAAAAATCAGGTAGAAGCTGTTGGAGAGACAGTCAAAAGAATGAAGTGATAAATTCAACTGTAGACTTGTTGAAGGCAGTCAGTCCATAGGTGGATTGAAGTATCAGATAAGAGCTAGGGTGACAGGCTCTTGTAATAGATGAAGACAATTGAAGCCAAAAGAGTGGATGAGTTCTCTCAGAGAAAATATAGATAGGGAAGCACAAAGAGAGTTGGATAGCAGAATAAATCATGCAAACATTTGTACACATCAGGAAAGGGTTCATACAGAGGGTGGTACTTGAGTTTCATCTTGAGGAAAATAAGAGATTCTGTGAGGAAGAGGTGAGGTGAGGCTACACTCCAGGTATTGGGATTGGCCATTATAACAGTGTGGACAAGGGAGTCCTATGTGAGGAACAGAGATAAAACCAATTTATGTGGATTGTGAAGAGCAGAAAGAGCAATGATTTATAATGAAACTGAAACAATAGATTGGGGCTAGGTTGTAATAGGCTTTAAAGGGCAAGTAGAAGCTAATATTTTGTCCTAGAAAAAACCAAAACCAAAACCAAAAGTACTGTGTTACCTCTCTGGTAGAGCTTTGGGCAAAGGGGCTTGAGGAGATTGTTGTTTTTCAATCATTTTTCAATCACACCTGACTCTTTGTGACCCCACTTGGGACTTCCTTGGTAAAGATATTGGAAAGGTTTCACATTTCCTTTTGCAACTCATTTTATAGATGAGGAAGCTGAGGCAAATAGGATTGTGTGACTTGTCCAGAATCACGCAGTCAGCAAGAGTCTGAGGCCAGGTTTGAACTCAGGAAGATGAGTCTTCCTAACTCCAGGTCTGGGTCCCCATCTACTGTGCCATGTACCTGCCCTTGAGGAGATTAGAGGAGGCTTTACGATTTACACATAATTCTATATACATTGTTGCATTTGGTCTGCCCAATAATAAAAGAAGGAAGGATTGAGTAAACTAAGTAAGAGTGATTAGAGTGGTATCAATAAATTAACATGCATTTTCTTCTATGTGCCAGGCACTTCTAGGTACTATGGCTATAAATAAAAAAAAATGAAATAGTTCCTGTCCTCAAGGAGCTTTCATTTTATTGGGGAAAATAACATGGAAACATATAAATAGATATAACATGAATATAAAGATAAGGTAATTTCTGTTGGGGAGGCAATCACATCTCAGTGGTGAAAGGGATATGGAAAACATCCTTGCAGGGGGTAGTACTTATGGTTAGCTTTGAAGGAAACTGGAGATCCAAAGATGCAGAGGTGAGGAAAGTGTGTACTTAAGGCCTCGTACAGAGTCATGCCTGAGATAGAAGATTAATCATGAGTGAAAAATAGAAAGGAGCCCAATAGAGCTGGAATGAAGAGTACATTTGGGGGAGTGATGTGTCAGAAATAGGCTAAGGCCAAATGTGAAGGGTTTTTCATGCCAAACACTGATCTTATCAAATATCTGATTTTAGAGGCTGTAGGTAACCATGAGAGATTTTGGGGCATTGGAGTGATATAGCCAAATTTTTTCATTAGTATGACCACATTGACAACTGTGTAGAGAATGGATTGGAAAGGCAGGAGACTAGAGGCATGGAGAGAAATTAAATGGCTATTGCTGTAGTTCAATTGGGAATTGTTGAGAGCCTGAATTAGAGTAGTGCCTAGGTAAGTGGAGAGAAGGTGATAGAAGCAAAAGACATTGTTAAGGTGGATCTGACAAGATATAGCAGAAATTACAGGATGTAAGTTGGTGGAGGAAAATAAGTGGTCAAAAATATTTGTGAGATTGTGAACAGAAATGATTAGGAGGAAACTATTCCCTTTATGGCAAAAAGAAAGTTAGGAAGTAGCCTTGGAAAAGATAATGAGTTGTGTTTTGGATATATGGACATGCCTGTGGAACTTCTGATTGGATGTTCCTAATAGGCAATTGGTAATGTGGACTGGTGCTCAGGAAGGAGACTGAGATTGGTACACAAATGTACATTGCATTCATTTTTAAACTTTTTTCCCTATGTAGCCATTACTTGTGTTGATTATTTATTCCTTTTTTCCCCTTCAAAATTACTATATGTTACAGATCTCTGGAAGAGAGAGGGATAGGAATGGTTGGAAAAATTGTACTAAAAAAATAAAATCTTAAAGACAAGAAAGAAAGTAGAAGAAACGTAGAATTAGAAGAGGTCATAGGGGAAGGTAGGGGATTGAAAAAAAAACTTGAATTTTTAAAGTCAGAAAGTATGGTTTTGAGGTTTAATTGCAACATGTATATCTGAATCTCAGTTTCTTCAACAGTAAAGAAAGAGAAACAATATTTGGTTTAGTTAAAGAAATATAAATCAAAACTCTTAAGTTCCACCCTATTTCTCTAGTGTTGCTAACTAAATCCAGAGTTAATCTATATAGTCCAGGTGTTAACAGCCAGGGGCATAATAGGAATTAGAAGGAATTTACTCATCTTGACCCAGTGTATCAAGCTGACCTAATAATTTCTGCTGAGTGGGATACAGAGTTGTAAGCATGATAGATTGGATCTAAGTGGTTCTTGTGCTGGCTGGATGCAGTTGCTTGTGCTTTTGACTCATAAAAGAGTTGAAATAGGCCAGTGGCTATGGGGTAGCTCAAAAAGAAAAGTAAAGATTTTCCTGTGGGGAAGAAGCCACAAAGTACCCATGATTCATTAGAGAAGCAGAGGAAAGGAGTTTAGTAGAGAAGCAAATAAGCAAGTGATTTTAGTAGGCAAATAAATATATTACCTGTTCTTTGAGGAAGTACTAAATATTAGTTTTGGAATCAGACAAGCACTCTAGTTGGGATGCAATCCTAGGAGTGTGAATTTATTCACACTACCTACGTTTCTTCTCTCATTTATGGAGTGGAAATCTATGGGACAATGTTTCTCTATATGTAAGTGGATTTTCCCTTGCTATTTATGTTGTTATTAGACATAATGAAATGTCTTTGCTTTGAATTAATATATCTTCTGAGTAGTCCAGTAAAAGGGAAACATTGGATGGGAATTTGTGAGCTATCAGTTTTGAAAGAACATTGATTCCAGGATTGACTATACTTGGGGAGTGTTGGAGTGTATTGAGGTTAGGGCGTGGCTACAATAAAATTCAGATAATAATGCTTAAAATACCTATTTTATAAGATTGTTGTAAGAGACTTTTTTTCAAATCAAAAGATGCTATTGAAATGTCTTTATTATTACAATAGCACATTGCATTAACATCTTTAGAAATACAAATACTTTCAGAAAATAGTGTTCAAAGAAAGGAAAGGACATGATAAAGGCCACACCTGTAAATTTTATCAACAAAAGGTCTGCAAGACTTGGTATCAGGATAACTTGGCTTCAAATCTTGACTTATTGTGTGATTTTGCTCGAATCACTTCTTTCCTCAGGTTTTCAGTTTCTTCATTTCTAAAAGCAGGAGTTTGGACTAAGTTTTCTTCTTTTTATGAATTATTATCTGGTACATTTTCCACTTCACCGCCATTACCTTTGGTTTCTGGTCACATGTACTGTGTGGGATCCTTCTTTAAATGATAATGGATACAAGAATTTTTTGGCTTTGGTTGTTCTCTGGTTATGGTTAGAATGCAACTTTTAATGGCAAAGATTCATCTGCATTTACCTACATATAATTTATTAAAAGAACCTGGATTATTGGGAATGTGATGTAATGGATACCCTTATATAAAAAAAAAAGATTATACTTGTACTAAAACAAGATGAAATTTTTTAACATGGCGAGGAGTGCTTCAATGCATATCTAAATAAATGTCAATGGCCTGGACATCTAAATTTCTATTTGAAATATTAAAATGGAATCTTGTTTAGCCTCTGATGTTCTTTAGACACCTATCCTGCCACAATCGTGAATGACAGCTCTGTTGAGCAAGATGGCAGACATCAGCAATATCTTTAGGAATTCCTATTATAAGTCAAAATAATTTCCCACTGCATAATGTCACCTTTTAAAAATAGTCTCCTTAGTGGGCTTTTTACATCTCTCAAGTCTTTCTACTACTGAGCAGAGCAACATGGAAATAGTTTCCTTTAAATCAGAACTTTGGATAACACTAAACATACGAAAGGAAAGCAGATTTACCAACCTTCCTCAGAAATAAACAAGGAAGCAAATGAAATGTGCTAATGTGCTCCCAATTAGCACAGTCATTAAGGACTGTTTTGAATGAACTAATGAACTTTTTGCTTCTTAGTGAAGAAAGAACTCACAATGGCAAATTAGTAATTATATCAGATTAAAAGTATAGGGTTGAGTGAATGGTTCTAATAAAATCATTCACCATCCACACTCTGAAGATAGATTGAAATCTGCCAAACCTGAAGAATATGCCTCACAACAGCACAGGCCTTGGTTCTGTAAAATGTCAAATAGAAATTAATCTTTAACACCAGTGGGGCTTTACCTGGATGACTGGCCTGCCTGAGAGTCGCCTTGAGCCATTAGGTTTCCAGTGCTTAGACAAAGGTGACTCCTATTAAACCCAGAGTGAATGAGGGGATACCTTATTTTGAGTTTATCAGGCTCTCCTTAATGCCACAGAAACTGTAAAGGACTAGTCATCTTAAGTGGTAAAAACTGCCCTCTGAGACTGAAGAAACAAACAGCCTGAATTCCAGCAGACTTCCAGGAACCTTATAGTGAATCAATGTAGAAAGCGCCTAACCTTAGCCACTTTCTTTTACTCTACAAATAATCAGTACGCCTTTATTTAGAAGGTTAAAAAAAAGAATGCTAGACTTTTAGACATGTAATGTACATAATAATGTCATGGAGTTAGATTTGGAAGGCATTTTAGGGATCATCTGGTCCAACTCCCCTAATTTCACAGATGAGGAGACTGAGGTACAAAGACAATAAATAATTTGTCCAAGGTTACTCAGATATTTGTGCCAGAGCCACTATTAATAGCCAAGTTCTTTGACTCCAAATCTAGTGCTCTTTCTACTGTGCCATGCTGTCTCTCAAGGACAACTAGTTAATACCTCTGCCTTTCACCTGTAATCTTTTTCCAGAACTTCTTCCCTATCCCTTTCTGCCAATTTCTCTTTCTTTCTTCAAGCCCACTTTGAAGCTTTCAGAAAACTTCCCTGATTGTCCCTAGTAAATGCTATCACTAATTAAATGGAGGGAGATACAGTGCTATGTTGGGTTGGCAATAGGTGTTGTCATTCCCTGTGACTGGCCTCCATCTTTGTGCAAGTTGGCTTTACTTCTTTCCAGCCTCTCCTTTGACTTTTTTTTCTGGAGGATTTGATTTTGCTTTCAAACCTTGGATTAAAAAAGAAATACAGTGGGAAATGCAAGTGACCAAGGCCCGTGCATTCATTGCAATCTCATCTCATCAATGTCTACCACTCAAGACTACTGAATTATTGTTTAGAAAGGTCTGAGTTTCTCTCTTTGCTCTAGGAAGTTGTAAAATTGAATATTTTTCTAGTTATGAGCCCCCAGCCAGGTGTACTTCCCTACCAATTATATATCACAATCGCAAAACCTATTTACTTTTCTTTTCCTAAGTGTCCCCTCCCTGCATTGTTTGTTTTCTGAATCATTTGAGTAATGAAACACATGTACGAGTAATGCGACAACCACAGCTATCTTAAATTGAGTTTTAAAGACAAGATGAAAAGGAAGGCAAATAAACACAAAAGAAGCTTTTATGAGAAAGGAAAGGCCTAGGGAAAGGAAAGAAAGAAGAGAAATGACAAGGTTTGGAGCTTTCCCTCTTGATGGATTCATCAAAATATGACCTGTCCTGACATGTCTTATGCCTCCAGGAGTCTGGCACTATTGTGGCTTCGTTGCTGAAGTTCCACTCTTGATGCAGGGGCAGTTACACTTTGGGGCTGCTAGTTCCTCAGATGTCTGCTTTTCTGCTCTGCCACTTTCTAGCATGACTCCCCAGGGCACCCTCATCTCCATGATATTTTTTCTGCATTCTTACTTTGTCTTCTGGTTTTTACAATTGCCTTTCTGTGGCTTGTGCCCTCCCCTTTCCTTAAGATGGTAGGGGCTAAGTTGTAAGCCTATATCTGGCCCCAGTTAGTCATGGGATCAGGGCAGCTACTTAGGGCATCTAGGGTGGAAGAAACACTGGTTAGGACTTCTTTCTGAACCAGCAGACACTTTTTCAACACCTAAATCTCATTGGCAACACCAAGATAGTGCTATGTTGAAATTGGGGGTTGCCCAGCACCCAAGTTTCTCCTAGATGACCTCTCCCAAACTTCTACATTCCATAAATTTTTGGTCAAGAAAAGAAATAAATGTAATCGTCACTGTGCCAAGCCCTTCCAATTCTATCCAGGAAGTCTGTCTCTTTATCCCTTCAAAATATTCTTTCCCCTTATACAACAAAACCTATGGCTATAAAGACAGGTTTTCTTGTGGTAGTAGATAGGGGAATTATGCTCTATTTTGTATTGTATTTTCCCCCAAAACACCCTGGTTCTAATCCCTGCTCTGAACTATTCCTTTTGGTGTCACACTATAAAATTAATCTTCTCATTTGCTTCAAGCCACACCATTTAATACTCCTTGACTCCACATAAAGCACCATGATATAAGTATTAAATAAAAATGGGTCAGGTCTAACTTGGTGTGCATATTGTACTTGAGATTAGGGAACCAAATTCAATAGGTATAGAGTAGGATTTAACTGCTCTTGAATCGCTAAACCGTGAGCTGTCATGTCAATCACTGGTCATGGAAATATGATGTATAAAAGGTATGTGAGAATATATTTGAGATGACTGATCACACAGGCAAAAATGTCAAAACTGCATATCCCGGCATTTCCAAATTTGCTGACAGCATGTTGGAACTGTGTTTTGTTCCTCCCATAGTGACTGGGAGTATGCCTACACTGCATTCGTTTCTAGTCTTAATAGCTTGAGGTGTATGGGAAAACAGAAGAGAATAGCTAGTTAGTTACCTCATTTGACTCTCACAATAACCTTGGGATGTTATAATCATTCCCAATTTGTAGATGAGGAAAATGAAGCTAACAGGGGTTATGTGATTAGCCCAAGGTCACAAATTAAGTACGTAAAGCAAGAATAAAACTCAGGTCTTGCTGAATTGAAGGGTCACCTATGCACTTAATATAAGCGACAAATTAGAAAGGTTATGTGGGCAAAGGTTAAAAAGCTTTTTGTTAACCAATGGAAGTAAATTTTACTGCCTAGAATCTCTCTTGATACTCTTTGATTTCTAGACACTTATTTTCTAAACCATATTAGTCATATATGTACATTTTGTCGCTTATTGTAGAATATAAGCACTTGGAGAGCCAGGGGTTGAACTATTTCTTTATTTGTTTGTTTATTCATGGGAGGGCCTTGCATGATACCCTTATACCTAGAAATAATAATACAGGGTAACTCAAAAGTCTTAGTGCAGCTTTAAGTGCTTAAACCTTCAATAAGCTTTTTAAGTCTTTTTGAATCCTTGTGAATTTTAAGCTATTAAAGTTTTAAAAAGTTATTTAAGCTTTAATAACTTAAAGCTGTGCTAAGACTTTTGGGATATGCTATATATATACATATTACTCACATATGTGTATGTATATTTTAACCTATAAAATACATACACATATCTATACCTGAGTATCTCAAAGGTATGTAATATATACATATATATGTGCATGTCCTGGATAACACACACATATACTTATGTGTCTGTTCACAAAGTATATGATATATGATATGTGTGCAAATGTGTTTCAAAAGAGAGATATACATATATATACACAAACATACATACACATTTATAGTACATGTCCCCAAAGTATAAATTACATAGTATTAAAAGATATCATCTTATTCATATTATACATGTTATTTATTAATTCTTATATATTTGTATATGTGAATGTATATACCCATACACATACACACATACACACATATACTCTCAAGGTTTGCAAACAATTTTTCAAGAAACCCTTTGAGAAGTTGTAAATTTCCTTGGCCTCATTTTACAGATGAAACAAAACAAAACAAAACAAAAAAACACAACTGAAAAGGTTCTGTGTTCATGATCCCACCGCTAGAAAGCATTTGAGTGGAAATTCAGGCCCCTTTCTCTGGACTCTAAGTTCAACGGTCTTTCCACTACACCCTGCTATCAATGTAAACACTTAATAAATGTCAAATGAATTGAATTGAGAAGAACAGAATTAAATAAGTGAAGTTATTTTCAAGCCTGATGAAATGAATCTTTAAAAAATGATTAATGATGCTCAAATTTATAAAAGAATGGCATGCAGAAGATGAGAATAAATGTTTCCTATCTCTCCCCAAGAGATAATAAGTGAATATGTTTTCATCTTATGGAAGTGACTGAATTTAGGATGACTAGTAGGAGCATCACAGGACTACGACTTACATGTACTGGGTTCTTAATTGACATATACTTATTAATTTTTTATTTGTAAAATGGGAATAATAAGATATTACCTATTGTAGGTTTGAACAAGATGCATTTTTAAGGTTGATTTCAGTTTTAAAATTCATGAGTTTTAAAGACTAATTTACTGTTGGACTAATGTTAGGCAAAGGTGTGAAGTCAGAAAAGTTTTAGATTTTCTGTAATTACTTTCAGGGAGCGCTTCCTCCACTATTTTGTGGAGTGCCATTCCCTCAAAGGTGTGCTTTACCATCTCATAGCCCCCACACTACTTCAAGTTTTCTATTGTACCATATCTTCTCATTTGAAGTTATGATTAGTCCCTGGTAGTACCCCAGATTCTCAAAAGAATCATGTAATCAAAGGAGGGGGTTATTGAGCAATAGTTATAGAAGTCTAGAAATAGCAGAAAGAATTAAGAAACATGTTGATCTCTCTTCTTGGCTCTGATTGCTTCAAAGGGTGGGTATCTCATAAGTCCCTTTACTAACTCCAAGCAAGTGCTTAAAGATAACTTTCACAGGAATTCTATAATGCTGTTTGGAAAAACACAAACACAAACAAAAACATGAACTTTTCTTCTTATTGGATCATAAGATCCTAGATGCAGAGCTGGAAGGGACTTAGAGGCCGTATAGTTCAACATTAGACAGATGGGGAAACAGGGGGGCAGATAAAGGCAAGTGTTATAAATCATCAAATGGGAAGGGTTTTCTTTTTTTTTGGTGTGGGAAGCAAGGCTGAGTGAACTGGAATATTGGACATGATGATCATGCTTTATCAGATGGTTCAAAACAACAGCAACTTCATGAAATATGAATATCCACTTATCTATCTCTGTGTATCTCTGTTTCTATCTTTCCATCTTTCTATTTATCTGTATATATCTTCTTGTATATATATATATATGTATTTATTTCTATCCATCTATCTTTCTATATAGCTCTATGCCTATTTATCTCCATGTATCTCTCCATCGGTATTTCTATCTCTATCCATCTATG
This sequence comes from Phalanger gymnotis, assembly GCA_028646595.1. Taxonomy (NCBI): domain Eukaryota; kingdom Metazoa; phylum Chordata; class Mammalia; order Diprotodontia; family Phalangeridae; genus Phalanger; species Phalanger gymnotis. The sequence goes on from CM053626.1 coordinate 72,993,406, forward strand.
TCTCTGTTTACATCTATATCTCTTTATATATGTATTTTTATTTATCTATCTATCTATCTATCTATCTATTAGCATTCATTAAAGGCCTTTTATGTGCTAGGCATTTAACCAGGTGCTTAGAATGTTACGCTCATGAACTTTATACTCTACAGGGGAAAATAGCATGCGAAAGATTAAAATGTACAAACACAGTAAGTGTAAAATAAATTGGGCATAGGTAAAGATAGGAGTAGACTGGGGAATCAGCAAAGGCCTCTTGTAGGAGGCAGCACTTGAAGGAAACTAGAGAGTCTAAGAAGTTCACATGAGGAGGAAGTCCATTCTAGGTGTGTGAAAGAGACTGAAAGAAAGGTGTGATGATGGGTGATAGAATGTTATGTGTGAGGAGAAACCAGTGAACCATTTTAGCAACAATGTAGACTATTTGAAGTGAGTACTATATAATAAATGAGTACTGTGTAATAAGGTAGATTGGAATTATGTCATCAAGGACTTTATATGCCAAACAGAAGAATTCGTGTTTGATCCTAGAAGCAACAGGAAACCACTAAAGTGTCTTAAATGGAGAAGGATCATGGCTACTCTTGAGTTTTCGGAAAATCACTTTGGTAACTGTGGGAAGGACAGGTTAGACATGGGAGAAACTTGAGACAGGGAGACCAACCATATAACCATAGCAATTGTTCACAGATGATCCAATAATGTCCTGAAGTAGGGTGGTGACTGTGTAAATACGGTGAAAGGGACAGATGAAAGAGATATCGTAAAGGTAGCATGCACAAGACTTGGGAACAAATTGGATATATAATGTGTGGGAGAATGTGGAGTTGAAGATAACTTCATGATTGTGAAGCTGGTGACCAGAAAGGTAGTGATTTAGAGAAGTTAGGAAAAGGGGTGCTTTCTAGGAAAGGGGGCATTGGCAAGATAAGACATCTGTTTTGGACATGTTGATATTGAAATGTCTGTGGGTCATCCAGTTGAAATCTGTCTGCAGCATCTATTTATTTCTCTATCTGCTGTGACATAAATAGTACTTGAAATTGAATTGCTGAAGTGCATTATTATACATTTAGTCCATAGTCTCAACTTTATGTGGAGTGCTTTTACTGTGCAATTCCCATTAATACTGATTGTCCAATTTAGTGCATCGTTAGTGAGCTGTAGACCACTTGTAAACTTCTGGCTTATCACATCAACCACATTTGAAGTTTTGTTCAAATGCAAATATGTATACTGTGAGTGAGACTAATTTCAACCTCTTACTCAAATGTGGACATTTACTCTGTGTTTCTTGCTTCTATTGAAGCAGTTGACACGTTCACGTCTCAAGAAAGTATTTACATCGAGCGAGTATTGGAGTATTTCAAATATGGATAAATGGATTAACTGGCAGAAATCAGAACAGGGTCTAACAATTAATCTAGGAGCTTCTACTTTTTTCATTTCCAGCTAAGATGCTGTCATCTCTAAGAACAGAGATAGAGCTAGGACTCACCTCTCCTAGAACTATTTCATTCTATCTTGAACATCCACAAATCTAGTCTTTATCCTCAAAGAGTATTTGGGAGAGGAGGGGAAAGGTGAGCAGGCACCATGATGGGAGTGAAGCAGTATTCTGAGAGTGGTGTGCTGTGTACATTTACACTATGTTGACACAGGTCAGTGGCAGTAGCCTGGACACTTCAGAGAGGAAGTATGCTCTACCCCCAAGATGTCAGCAAGCTAAGGCAAACTCTTAGTAATTCTGTGTGGTGCTACTTGCTTATGCCTCCTTTGTGTGTGCACGCGCGCGCGCGTGTGTGTGTGTAATGGGCAGGAATAATCAGAGGAATCAATTCATGTTGTGAGTTTCCCATCAATGTGATGAGTTTATAAAATGGGGGCATTTGTTTCAGACACCTTTCCATTAAATGTGGATTTGCTATGGACACCACATTGGTAAGACATAGGGATGATTAGTTACCTAAAACGCAGGAGGACAGGCTATTGTTTCCAAAGCTTTTCCACCCTTTGGATATAAAAGTGAGCTGTGACAATGTTTGGCCTTTTTTCTCCCTGTATCTTTCAGCCTCTGTTAAGCTAGACCTGAACAATGCAGAGCAAACCTGGGATTTGGAAAGGTGGCAGGAACCAGAGTCCATGAATAGTTTTCTTTCCTCTAGGAGAAGTTGATACAGACTTGCAGCAGAAGCAGAAGGCAGAAATAGATGTGTATTTGCATGTAACCTAATAAGAAAAGGCCTGATAATGGACTTTTCTAACTCACTGGATCATAGAATTCAGTGTTCCTGCAGAGACATATGGCAGACATATATGTATACATTTAGTCAGCTCAAGAGGGTGGTTCATGGATAATATTAATGATATACTAATCTTATGTGAAGGAGGCTTGGAGATTTTGAATTCCCTAGTCAGCATAATTCTGGAATCTAATTTTCTAACCAAAAAGATTTTCTGGGCAACCCAAATGTTGCCTTGATGGTAATCTGAACTTGAGTTGTTTCAAGGTTCAAGAACTTGGGAATAAGGAATTCTAGAGAAAGATTTCACAAGGTAGTATGCTTCTTGAAGAAAGGAGGGGATGGTGTGCATAATTCCTATTTGGTGTCCTAGTTGGAAAGCAAAGCCAGTGAATTGCTCTGACAGTTCAGATCTGATGAAAAGGTAATTTTATTTAGCAGTCTCCACAGTATGTTTATCTTTCTGTGTGTCTGAAATATCATAAGGTGATACTTTAAGTCTGGGTGAGATAGAGGGTCTGTGTATGATTTTTGTGGGAAAGGACTCACTGGAATGGCAAAGAATTGTTCTTCTTCTGTTCTCTTCCAGAGAGAAGTGATTGGATATTTGAGAGTTTTCTGTTTTCCTGTACTTGTTTCTGTGCTTCTGTGAGTCCTTTACATTTTATTCACTTTCTGTGAAGTAAAATACAGGCTAAAATAAAACCAATTTGGTTCATTGGTTCATAGATTCGGGGAAGGTTTAGTCACCCATGAGATGTACAAAGAAGCCAGATGTTAGACCGTAATATAAAGGACTCATCACAAGATGGAGAAGAAGGAAAAGTACACCTTTGAAGAGTTTTAATCAGGTGCAAGCTTCTCCACCTCCATAAGCAGTTCTTAAAGTCACTTTTTATTTGTCTGTTTCTCCTATAGATTGTCAGAGGAAAGAAAATACAACTTTAAGGTTTGTGAAGCAATTTAGATATATTATCTTATGGTGATTCTCAAAGCAACCTGGTGAGTTATGTACAATAGGTATTATTATCCTCTTTGTACAAATGATGAAACTCAGGCTCATAGAGATCATGATTTTCTTGCAGTCAAAAATTCAACTCTCTAAGCATTTATTAAGTACTTACTATGTTCAAGGAACACCCCTTATCCCTGCAGTTACCACCTCAGACCTCATCACAGCATCAGTGTCAATTGTAATAGTCATTTAATTTGTCTCCATACCTTAAGTATCTCCCTTACTGAATCCATCTTCAATGTAAGTACCAAAGTATTATTCCTAAAGCACAGATCTCACCACGTATTCACTGGTCAAAAAGCCCTCATGTTTCTCTATTACCTCTAGGATCAAATACAAACTTCTTTGTTTGGCACTCAAAGCTCTTCACAATCTGATTCCAGCCTCTCTTCCCAGATTTATTTATTTTAAATTATTATTTGCTTTTAACATTTTTTTTAAATTTCGAGTTTCAAACTCTTTCCCTCCTTCCAGCCCCTCTCTCATCCACTGAGAAGGCAAGCAAAATATGATATCAATTATACATGTGAAATCATGCAAATCATATTTCCATATTAGCTATTCCCCCAAAAGTAAGAAAAAAGAAAGTGAGAAAATTGCACTTTAATTTGCACTCAGAATTCATCAGTTCTCTCAGTGTAGGTGGGTAGCATTTTTCATCATGAGTCCTTTGGAGCTGTTTTAGATGATTGTATTGATAAGAATAGCCAAGTCTTGCGTGTTTGATCATCATTATAATATTGCTATTGTTGTGTACAATAATCTGGTTCTGCTCGTTTCACTTTGCATTCGTTTGTATAGGTCTTCCCATGTTTTTTCTGAAACCATCTCCTTGTCATTTCTTATAGCACAGTAGTACTTCGTTACAATCAAATGCTACACCTTGTTCAGCCATTCCCTAAGTGATGAGCATCTGCTCAGTTTCCAATTCTTAGCCAGCATATAAAAAAGCTTCTGTAAATGTTTTTGTACACATACGTTCTTTTCTTCTTTAGTTGATGTCTTTGGTGTATAGACCTAACAGTGGTATTGCTGGGTTAAAAGGTATGCACAGTTTTATAGCTCTTTAGACATAGTTCCATATTATTCTCCAGAATGGTTGGACAAGTTCACAACTATGACAACAGTCTATTAGTGGACCTATTTTCCCCCACCCCCTCCAGCATTTGTAATTTCTAAAATATGTGAAGTGGTACCTCAGAATTGTTTTAATTTGCATTCCTTTAATCAATAGTGATGCATGACATTTTTTGATATGATTGTAGACAGATTTGATTTCTTCTGAAAACTGCCTATTCATAATTTTCAACCATTTATCAATTGAGGAATGGCTTTTATTTTTATAAATTCAATTCAGTTCCCTATATATTTGAGAAATGAGGCCTTTATCAGAGAAAGTTGCTATAAAATTTTTGATAGCACTTCTTTGTCTATAGTACCTTTTAGAAAAAAAAATGTAGTTTCTCTGCTTCTCTTTTAATTAGGTCTATTTTTGCTTTAACTTTGTCTGAAATCATGATTGCTATATTTGCCCTTTTTAGTTGAACTGAAGCATAATACTACTCCAGCCCACCTCACTTGATGTTTTTTTCTTAATTCTCTCTATGTGTCTTTCTAATTCAAGCATGTTTCTTTTAAAAAACATATTGTTAGATTTTAGTTTGGAATACATTTTGCTATCTACTTATATTTCCTGGGTGACCTCATCTCATTCACATTGACAGCTATGATTACTATTTCCCTCAATATGCTATTGTCATCTGTTTATCCTTCTTTCTCTCTTTTTATCCTATCCTTCCTCAGAAGTCTCTTTTCCTTCTGATCACTGCCTTCCTTAGTCTTTTCTCCCTTTTATCACCCCTCTTTTCTAATATTCCCTATTTCCCTATTGGGTAAGATGGATTTCTGGGCAGCTAGGTGATGCAGTGGATAGAATGCTGGCCCTGGGGTCAGGAGGACATGAATTCAAACCTGGCCTCAGACACTTACTAGCTCAGTTCCTCATTTGAAACTGAGCTGAAGAAAGAAATGGCAATCCACTTTAGTATCTTTGGTAAGAAAATCCCAAGTGAGGTCACAGAGAGTTGGGCATAATTGAAACAACTCAGCAACCACAAGCTAGATTTCTATATCCAACTGTGTATACGTGTGTTTTATTTCTTTCCCCCTGAAGTGACTCCAATGCACTCCTCTTTCATGTGAGAATTTTTCCCCCATTTTATCACTTCTTTCTCCCAGTACTGCCTCATAAATCTTCTTCTTCTTCTTCTTCTTCGTCTTCTTCACCTTCACTTTCTTCACCTTCTTCTTTGTCTTCTTCTTCTTCACCTTCTTCACCTTCTTCTTTGTCTTCTTCATTGTCATCTTCTTCATTTAGTGGGGGAGAGGGATCATTATAACAAAATTGCCTCATATCCATGCCCTCTTTCTATGTGGACTCCTTCTAACTGTCCTAATAATGATGAAGTTCTCAGGAGTTATATGTATCATCTTCCCATAAAGGAATGTAAAAAGTTTGACTTTATTGAGTCCCTTCTGATTTCTCTTTCATGTTTACATTTTTATGCTTCTCTTGAGTCTTGCATATCACATTTTCTAACCAGCTCTGGTTTTCATCAGGAATGCTTAAAAGTCCTCTGTTTCATTAAATATCCATTTTTACTCCTGAAGAATTGTATTCAGTTTTGCTGGGCAGGTTATTCTTGGTTGTTATCCTAGCTCCTTTGCCTTCCAGAATATCATATTCAAAGCCCACTCATCCTTTAATGTAGAAACTACTAAATCTTCTGTCATTTTACTATGGCTCCCAATATTTCAACTGTTTCTTTCTGGATGCTTGCAGTATTTTCTCCTTGACCTAAGAGGTCTGGAATTTAGCTATAATATTCCTGGGAGTTTTCCTCTTTTAGGAAGTGATCAGTTGATTCTTTCAATTTCTATTTTACCTTCAGGATCTGAAATAGCAAGGCAGTTTTCCACATGATGTCTAGGCTCTTTTGTTGATCATGGCTTTCATATAGTTAAGTTATTCCTCAATGGTCAGTTGTTTTTTTTTTTTCACGAGTCTCTCTTCTCTCTCAGTTGGCAAGTTGTAGTAAGGGAAGGTCATGTAATCCTTTCAGAAAAGGAAGGTATTTTCTTGCTGAACTGAAATGTTATAGCCCTGTTCAACAGAACTGCTGAGAAGCTGCCAGGCATATCTGGATGCAGCTTAGGGCTATTCAACCTGCTGCTAAATGAAAGGGCTTGGAACGACCTCCGGGACATCCTCAGGGCAAATCAGCACTACCAAGGTCCCTCTGTAGACCACTAGCCCCAGCTGCTGTATATCTTCAGTGAGTTTGAACTGGTCACCAGGATCTCTCATATATTCAATGGTGCCATCAAGTACCAATTTGAGCAAAGGGTCAAATTCTTTTATGATTCCACTGGCCTCTCATCCTCCCTGGAACTTCATATGGATGGTATTGTCAATGTACTTGGATATGTCCAAGGTGCTCTTCTTATTCTCTTTGTCTGTCATGTTGCAGCTGTCAGGGTCCCCTTTCCATCTGGTAGCTGTACCCTTTCACCTCTTGGTGAAAGCTTCAACCATAATGTCAAGGAGGCACTTGTTCCTTTACTTTTTTTCATTCTTTTGATTTTCTATTGTTTCTTGGTGTCTCATGGAGTCATCAACTTCCATTTGTCCTACTTTCTAAGGAATCATTTTCTTCAGTGAGCTCTTGTGTTTCTTTTACCAAGCTGTTAATTCTCTTTTCATAATCTTCTTGTATTACTCTCATTTCTTTTCCCAGTTGTTCCTCCACCTCTCTTATTTCTTTCTTTAACTACTCCATGAATTTTTGTTGGCCCTGGATCCAATTGGCATTTTTCTTTGAGGTTTTGCTTGCAGCTGTTTTGACATTGTTGTCTTCTTCCCAGTTTATATATTGATCCTCCCTGTCACCAGAGTAATTTTCTATGGTTAAGTTCTTTTGTTGTTGTTATTTGCTCATTTCTTTATCCTATTTCTTTACTTTAAACTTCATATTAAAGTTGGGCTTTTCTCTTGGGGATGAGGGGGCACTTCCCCAAGCTTCAAGTATTTCATGCTGCTATTTTCAGAACTAGTTCCAGGGGTCTGTAAGTTGTCAGTTCTTTCAAGGCTGTATAATTTAAAGAGAGGTGTGGTCACTACTCTCCCAGACTGTGTTCTGATCTGTGATCTACCACAAGAACTCTTTTCTATCCTGGAAGCAAGTCCCTGCTTCCCTGTGGCCACAAGCTCTGGTGTGCTAATGCCTGTCCTTGCCCTGAGACTTCTACCTGAAACTGCAAGTGGATAATACAACAGGAACCCTGCTACCGATGCTAGCAAAAGGTCCCCTGTAATCTTCTCACAAGTTGTTCAATTACCTTACTATATGTGCACTGATATCTCTGGAAGCCTCTTCCACTGACATCTATTCAGTGGCTCCTTAGGCCTTCTACTGGCTTGCTCAGAAATGGCCTGTGCTGGATTGTGCTCCCCTCTCACCTCAGTGAAAAACACCTTTTCTGTTTATAAAACATAAAACAACCAAATGCAGTTTAGAATCTCTAGGATATAGCATATAGTGCTACAAAGAAATTCCAAAGAAGAGCAAACTTCATATATATATATATACATACATACATATATATATATATGTATATATATATATACATATATATATACATATATATATATATAAACTTGCTTTTTGTCCCTTGGTATATTAGGAAGAAAACAAAAGAGCAAAAACACATATAAGTGGAAAAGATATAGAAGTGTCTTGAGCTGGAATATTGTTTCATCCTGTCCTTTTGTTGGTTGTGATGCTCCAGAATTCATTTTGAGCTGTTATTTTAAAGTGGTTTGGAGAGAAATTTGGGGGAATGCAAGAGAGTTGTTGCCTTTAACCCACCATCTGGGCTCAGCCTTCTCTTCTTACAGGAATTTTTATTTGTCTTGCATCCAATTACCTTTTTTGGCTTTTCTTGTAGCTGTTTTCATATTGTTGTCTTCTTGTGAGTTTATGTCTTCGTCTTCCCTCCCGCTGTCATAGCTTTTTTATGGCTAATTTCTTTTTGTTGTTGTTGTTTGCTCATTTTCCCAGTCTATTTCTTGACTTTGAACTTTATGTTGAAGCTGGACTCTGATTCCCTGGGGTTGGGAAGGCATCAGGATTTTTCATGTTGCTCTTTTCAGAGCTAGCTCTTGGAGTCCGAAAGTTTTTGGCGCTTCCAAGGTGGTATGATTTGAAGAGAGATGTGGTCACTGCCCTTCTCATCTGCTCTCTGGTCTTTACCCAAGAAGGATCCCTGTGCTCCTGCAGGTGCAAGTGCTAGTGCTAATGCTCTCTCTGCCTTGGAACTATGACCAGAGTCTCTGCTCCCTTGTGATTGACTATGATCTCTCTTCTTAGCCTTGGAACCATGACCTAGAACTGAGTATGTGCAACAGAATTGCCAATCGGTACCAGGCACAACGAATGCCAGAAAAGAGTCTCCTATAATCTCTTTCTACCAGTTGTATGATCCCCTTTCAAACCCCTGTTCTAGAACTCTAGAGGCTGCTATTGTTGTGGCTCCCTCCAAGGCCTGCTGTTGCTTTTGCTATGTGCACTCTGGGATGGCCTCTACCTTAGTGTCATAGACTTCTTCTGCCAACCTTCTATGCTATCTTAGGTTACAAAACCATCTCACTCCAATCTTTTGTTGGCTCTGCTGCTCCAGAATTCAATTTTTTAATATTATGTTAAAGTTGTTTGGAGGGCAACTTTGGGAAAGTTCTATTGGGTTGCTACTTTTATTCTGCCATCTTGTGTTCACCCTCCCACAAACATACACATATTCACACATAGTTCACACATATGTACATACGTATGTATATATGTATACACATATGTAACTCTTCCTTCATATACTCTCTTTATTTCAGCCAAGTCAACCATTCTGTGCCTCACAAAGAAATGAAGGAGGTTACATATATAGAAAGATATTCAAGAGAATTCTTTTTAATAAATCTAATTAAAGGTCACAGTTAGCTTTAATCGGCCATAAGAAACTGGAGAAACTTCAGCATTTGTAAAGATCTTCACTGAATTCTACTGTTGTGGAAGAACCCTGTAAAGATGCTACATTGGAGCTATTAGACTTTGGACTGGGAATTTGATTTACGTAGCCAACACTCTGTTTATTGAGTTGTAAAGCCTTTGGGAATAAATTGGATGCCAAGGAGAATGTGTAACTTAGAAACAAAAATGTACACTTCCTCCCTAGAGTGGATGGATGGAAATAGAGAATGTTTTTAAAGTGTTTTTTTAATTTACAACCAAAGAGGAAAAAAGAACTAAAAAATGCTCCAATTTTCTTGTCTTTTTCATTAATTGTATTAGCTATGTTTTGGGACAACAGAAACAAAACACAATATAACCAAATGCAGTTCCAACTGGCACAGGGCAATGCTTAGAATCTCTAGGATATAGCATGTATTGCTGTAAAGAAATTCCAAGGAAGAGCAAACATCATATGTTTTATAACTTGCTTTTTGTCTCTTGTTACATTAGGATGAAAATGAAAAAGCAAAAACACATGGGCATTTAATTGGAAAAGATATTGAATTTTGTAAGCACATACTATCTATCACAGAACATTCTAGATTTCTTGGAGAATTATAAGTAACAAACTGGAGGCAACTGCTGATGCCATTTGAAGCCAAGAATGAGTGTGATTAATGGTGAGAGAAGCCATCCATTCTTATGGTTTCAGCCTTTGGCTCTGTGTAGAAGGCTCCCAAATCTAATTCTCCATCCCTGGATTCTCTCCTAGGATTCAATTCCATATCTCCAACTGCTTACTGGACATTTCCATTGGGATGAATAGCCTGCAGTCACTTCAAACTCAACATATCTCCAACTGATCTCATCTTTCTTACTACCCAAAATAGCCCCTAAAACTGACTTCTTTTTTTTCTTTCTACTAATCAAGTCACCATTTGAAGACCTCCAAGTAATGGAGGAATTCAATCAGTCTGGAGGTAGCCTGTTCCTCTTAGAAATAAAACCGTTGTTGGGGAAGTATCGTTTATAGCAAGATGAACTCTGAGGTTCTCAGATTCCAGGATTATATGTATAAGGAAGAATGCCGACATCATATAGAGACTTCTGTAGCATACATGTTTGAAAAAAAAAGCTGGGAAAAAAGCAGTAAGGGAAAACTCACCCCTCAAGAGCCACCTGAAGAAAAATCTTAAGTAAGGAGTGTACAGAATGTATCCTTAACATCAGCTCCCATGGATTTAATTACTGTCTCTATGCTGATGATTCTCATTTATCTATCCTGCCATAATCTCTTTGTTGACCTCCAATCCTTCATTTCCAACTGCCTTTTAGACACATGTTATTAATGTTCCTTATTAAAAATAAGCATTATATATTAAATACTGTATATATCTTATTTGTACACAGTACACAGTATATCTCTCCCATTGGACTGTGAGCTCCTGCAGGGCAGGGACTATTTTTTTTCCTTTTCCTTTTAATGTAGCCCTAGCACTTAGCACAGTTCCTGACACATAGTAGGTGCTTAATAAATGTTTACTTACTGATTGACTGACATAGACCTAGTTCCTTCCTTCAGAATGCTTCCATTGGCAACATCGCACATAAAATATGTGGATACATTAACCGAGGAAAAGAGTGGGCCGTGGAGATAGCTATTGAGAAGGTGAGACTCCAGGGAAATATGAAAAGGGGAAGGGGAGTCTTAGCATGTATGAATTATAGAGAAGAGTGTAAGAGGATCACTTCTGACCTCAGTGTAAATTGGGGAGTGGAAATTCTCTTGTATCACTTTTTTAAAGGATCATAAAGCTTTAAATTACCTAATCTGTGTTACATTGAGAGAGTTAAATAGGGGGAAGGGATTCATTACATGTCTACTTAGCAGTTCATGTACATCCTAATACCCAATTTGGGTGTTTAAATGGGCTGCACAAAATGACTCTGGATGCCGACACCAGGGACCATCCGGAATAATGGCTTCCAGAACAATATCTTTATCCCATGCTTTTAAAGTCAGAGACTGCCCTGACTCAAGGGACTACAAGAGGACATCTAGCTTGGCTCTCTCTCTCTTTCTCTCTGATTTGCAGGAAAGGCGGCACCTAATCATTTTGGACAGATGGGTCTCTCTCTCCTGTTATTAAAGATGTCCTGAGGGAGTTCCCTTTTATTGAAAGAATTCTTGAGGTAAACTGCCAAGTCATGGGAAAGCTGTGTGAGCCAAAGTTCATTGTAATTGAAGATAAAGTCACTGCTTCCCTAGAACTCAAGGGAAGATCCCAAGAGAGTGACTGAGCTGAAGTGCAGCTACCTTTTTTACTTGTCCGGAGGGACTGTGATGGATTTGCTTGTCATCTTCTTTGATGTATATTTATTGAACACCCACCCATTAGGTGAGTGGCTCTGAATCAGGTAATCTTTTTGGACTAGAGACCTGTGGCTCCCTGCAAAGAGGGAAATTAATTCCCCACCTCAGGCTAACTATACCAAGGAGCAAGTCGTCTGTCTTATTTATGCCTTGAACCCTGCTCTCTGCTGTTATAACTCACCATCTACTGGCATAGTCCTCCCAGTTAGTTATTGCTAGGGAAGGGAGTGAGAGTTGGCCCCATAATAAATTGCATTTGGAGGTTTCAATCCATGCTTGTGAATGATGCTGAAATTTGCAATAACGTTTATAACTGTTTCGTGAGTCATATCGTTGGAGAGAGTAACAATATGGATGAGATCATAGGATCACAGATTTGGAAATGAGAGGAAACCCTGAGGTCATCTAGGCAAAATCTCTCATTTTAGAGATGAAGAAACTGTGGTTTATAGACAGGTGAATTTGCTTACTCAAGGAATCATAGATGCAACTTTTGAGCTGAATTTGTCCGCCTCCAAACCAAACACTATTTTCAAGTCACTACTTTGCCTTTTGTCACAGACCCATTGGTGCAGTAAGAGCTGACATTTACATAGCTAACATTTATACAGCACTTTAAGGTTAGCAAACTGTTTAACATGCATTACCTCAATTGAAGTAATGATTTACTACTATCCTCCAATATTTAAGGCAGAGGGAAATACTTTTTACATTTTAAAGCTAAATGTAGAGGTATAGCAGCATCCTTTAGATAGGGTTTGCTAAGATATTTCAGTGGACCCAGTATTTCATCACCTAGTATCTCCCCCCAACCACACAAGGAACCATGCATGCATCCTGAGCTGAATATAGTGTGCCACTCTTGTCCATCCCATCCCACGGGTTCATTCAAGGGGATCTGCTTGACATGCTTGCAGCCTTCACCTTTTTCTCTTGTCATTAATCTTATGGGTTAGAGTATAGTGCTTTAAGGTTTGCAAAGTGCATTGCATACGTTACCTTATTTGATCCTCTCAATAACCTGGACTGTTATTACCATCTCCACTTTACAGAGGAGAAAGCAGAGGCAGAGTTGAAATGATTTGCCCGGGTTCATACAGCTAATAAGTAATGAGGCTAATTTGAACTCAGAACTTCCTGACTCTGAGTCAGCACTCTCTTGTCCCTCTTTCCTGTCACATGACCCTCATTTTTTTTCTGGTTAAGCATTTCCATAAAGACACCCTTGTAGTACTTCAGCATAATTCTTGGTAGCTTCTTGTAGGCTACTCACCTTTACATTTCTCCATTGACATTTTGATGATATTCACTTCTTTGGCCAGTCAATCAATAAATATTTATTGTTGTTGTTGAATTGTTTCAGTGAGTTGTTTCAGCCCTGTCTGACTCTTCCTGACCACACTAGGGGTTTTCCTTAACAAAGTTACTGGAGTAACTTGTCATTTCCTTTTCTAGCTCACTTTAGAGATGAGGAAACTGAGGCAAACAGGGTTAAATCACTTGCCCAGGATCACACAATTAATAAGTGTCTGTGGCCATATTTAAACTCAGGAAGATGGATCTTCCTGGTTCCAAGCCCAATTTATCCGTGGTATTACCTACTATGTGCTTTATCCACTGTATCACCTACTATGTTCCAGAGGGGCAGCTGGGTGGCACAGTGCATAGAGTCCTGGGCCTGGAGTGAGGAAGACTCTTTTTCCTGAATTCAACTCTGGCCTCAGACACTTACTAGACCCTGAGCTAATCATTTATCCCCATTTTCTTCAGTTTCCTCACTTGTAAAATGAATTGTAGAAGAAAAGGAAAACCACTCCAGCCTCTTTGCCAAGAAAATTCCAAATGGGGTCACGAAGAGTTGGATGAGTGAAAAGTGATTAAACAACGACACTATGTGTCAGGCCCCATGCTAAGCTCTAGGGCTAAAAGAAAAGCAAAGGACAAAATCTGCCCCAAAGAGCTCACTGTCTAATGGGGACACAAAATAGTACATACATACTATAATCAGGAGCATTTTGGGATAATCTCAGAGAGATAGCAGTAGATTAAAGGGGGAATAAGAAAAGGCCTCCAGTAGAAGATAAGGCTTTAGCTGGGACTTGAAGGAAGCCAGGAAACTTGCATTCTATTTTTATTCCACTTTCTACCACTCCGTAGCTCTACAATCTCCCCAGAAGGAAACTAGTGTTAAAAACAACAACAAAGCAAACACCAACGGAAAAAAAATGTTCTTTTGTTGCAAGGAGATGTTTGGTGTCTTTCAAATAACTTCATAATTCCCCCAAAGGTAATCCATAAGTTTGCATAGATAGTCTTTGCAAAAGGCAACTTAATAAGCTATATTTTTTAAAGTTTAATTTGCTTTATAAACTTTTTTGGAAGAGATGTGGAGAGATCAGGTTTATCCCTGTATCTTTAGACATATCAAACCATTGCAGATAAGAAATCTATCTTGTTTCAGAGATCACTAGAGTAAGTCATTTTTTCTATTCTTTCCAATGGACATAGATCTCCATTTTTTGGAAATTCTGTCTTAGGTCTAACTTTGGTGGTTCAACAAATAGTGACACTTAGATAATGGCCTCTTTCAGGCAGAGCAGGGATATAGATTCATATAGATTCTCTTCTGTTAATGGAACAGGATAACCTATAGGTATATCTCATAATGGTTCACAATAAAGTCAAGGCAAAGAAAGACTAACTGGTAACATTCTTGTTTATTGTTCTTGTTCAGCCTTCGTTCTTGAAGAAGACCAATCACATCAGGAGGGTGATGTCATGACTTGCATGTCAATTGAATTTAAGTAAGACAGGACTGTGCAAAGTCATCAGCCTCACTGTCTCCTCCAGTCATGGGAATCCAGTGGCAAGACACAGGTCAGAATGATGGGCGATTGCCCCCAGAAACAGTAGGAGACCCTGGCCTTTTTAAGCTAAGGTCTTTCCCTAGAATCAGGCTGTTTGAGGCAATACCCACTGTCATTAAAAACTAGGTAAGAATTGAGGCAAAAGATGGCCTAGTTTGACTTCACAAAAGAATCAATCTGAGTAACATCCTAAAATGTTAGAGGAAGTATTTATTAATGCTTTAATAATAAGGAAATGACATAATAAATAAATAATATAATAAAATAAGAAAGAAAGAAATATTTTTTAAGTACCGACTATGTGCCAGGTACTGTGCTAAGAGCTTTACAGATGTTATCGTATTTGATTCTCACAACAACCCTTGGAAGTAGGTACTATTATTATCACCATTTTATAGTGGGGAAACTGAGGCATGGCAGTAGTGTTTAAGTGACTTGCCCAAGGTTACACAGCCAGCAAGTGTCTGAGGCCAGCCTTGAACTCAGGTCTTCCTGACTCCAGACCTAATACTTTCACTGGGCCACCAACCTGCTACTGGAGCTCAACGTCTCCTAGAGAAGGGGTTAATGAAATTACTGGATTCTCTTCACCTTTCCTTTAAACTGATCAGGGGAAATCCTGGCAATAAAAATAGGAGTGTCACCACAGTATTCTATGGAGACACTGGAGGGTGTGTGGTCACCATAGGTGACTATGGGAAACCTGAAAAACGGTGAGAAAGTAGACCAAATGGAAAGAAATGGGAAGTATATTAGTGGGAAGAGTGAGTTAGAGTCTATTTGAGAATGATAATCTCTAAGCTATAGATCTAAAGAATTCACATCTGATCCCAGCTCAAGCTTTCTAAATTTGGAAATGCTCTCATAATTAGTTTTCAATTACAAAGGCTAGGCAAAAGAAAAAGTAAATACAAAAAAAAAACCATTTTGTGAGTTTTGGTGATCTTTTCTTCATTTACACACAATTCACTCTATTTCCCATCTCTGTGTCTTTGTTTTGGTTGCCCCCTGCACCCACATACTCTGGTAGGAAATCTCTCTTTTCTTCTACCTCCCAGAATCCCTCCCTTCCTTCGGTATTCAGCTGAAGCATCAAATTGGATATAAAGCCTTCCTGATTTCTCAAACTTCTGCTGTATTCTTTCCCTACTGGCTTGTATTTTATCTACCTTGAATTTACTTTTTAACTGCTCTCTATAAATTTATCCTACATATATTTATATAAATACATAGTTTTTTGTTTGTTTTGTTTTGTCTTAAGAGAATATACGTTTTTTGAGAACAAGGATTGTTCTTAGAATATCACTTAATAAATATTTACTAATTAAATTGCTAATACAATGGGAAAAATCACTGCAATTGGTATCAGAAGTTACTTTTATTCAGATTCCAACTGTGACATTTTCTAGCTGTATGACTCTGAGCAGTCATTTAACCTTTTGTGTCACAGTTTGTTCATCTGTAAAATGGGGATAATATTCGTGTTATTGTAGGAGGGGAAAAGGATACTTTACCAACCTTAGAGCACTGTGGAAATAGTTCACAAGCTATTTCTAAAGTAAGAAATTTGAATCTGTATCTTAATCATGTCTACAGCTTCTATGTACTCTCTCTTGATGGCAGGTAACTGAGGTCCCGTGCCCCAATCAGATCTCAATGGAGACTGGCACATTGCTAAACCACAATAAGATTGCAGACAAACCTACTTGAAAATAAATCATACGGGAAGTATAGTTAAAATGCAGACCCAGGCTTGAGGTGACTTGCAGGCCACTTGCACTGCCCATCAGAGCTACAAATAATAAATGTCATTTGAGTGAGTATCAGCATTTACTCTAAGAACTAAACGTTCATCATAAAGTGGTTAAATGAGCATAGAAATAATCAAATAATTAATCAGGCTGTCCTTAATTAGTAGAAGCACTAAATTCAGTTTCTGCTTGTCTTATCCGATTCATCTTGATTTTTAAAATCCCATCTTCACGGATTTAATATGACACCATTACCTAATCTTTAAGGTATATATTTAAGCCAATATCCTCTAGACCTTGGAGTCACAAGGCCTGGATTCAAATTCTATTTCCATAGTTTCATTTTCTGTAAAATGAGAGAGTTGAACTAGAAGATTTCCAACATTCCTTTCTCCTCTGACAGTTTTTGAGCCTATGATTTCTTCTTTCTGCAGCACTCACTTCCCACCCAATTACAATTTCTATAGACTCGGTTTCTATATTTATTGAGGTCAAATTCTTTTGAGTCCAGTTATTATGATCATCACTATTATTGTTATAATAAGTACATAAAGTATACATTGAAACCATTGAGTTTTACAGCCGTCTTTTAGGGAGCTATTTTCTTCATTTATCGACTCTTTTCTGAAGAAAGTTCTATTTGGAACATAAGAATAGTTATAGAAGGGAAGATTCGATTATACAAAGGAAAAAAAGAGGTTCAAAAAGAAATAGAAAGGCATGTATGTAGAAGAGGAATTGATTGACAATATTACCAAATAGTGTTTAATGAGAAATGATTTCTTGCTGCCTGAAAGCACATTTTGCATGTTTCTAACTGGCAGCTCCGAAGTCTAATTTAAATATTTTTTTTTCTATAAAGGGTGACAGCATGATTCAGTGGCTATAGAACAGGGGTGGGAGATCAGGGGCCTGGTTTCCAGTCCTGGAATGGCCATTAATATGCATTTTGACTTTAGTTAAATGACTTAGCCTCTCTCGGTTTTCATTTCTTCAAATGCAAGGTCTTAGATGATCTCTAAGGTTCCTTGCAGTTTTAACATGCTATGAAGCTGTGAAAACCATATAAATATAATCAGAAATATTTTTTTGGTTGGATCAATAACCTCCCATTTTGCTCTTTAGCCATCTGTCAAACGAGGCCTCCTTATCTTCAACTTTGTAACGGAAAGGGTTTTTGATTTCTAAATTATCTGAAAATAACTTGCATAATAGACATCAACAATCATAGTGAAGTCGAACTAGATATATGTAAGTCTCTTGATGGCAGGCCCTTGTCTTAATCATTTTTGCATTTCTCTCAGCATGTAACATGTAGAAGGCTCCAAAAAGCTTTAGCATGTGCGGTGGCCACGTTCCAGTAAAGTGTCTGGGCATGGTGCTTTAGGGAGCGTCTATACCAAACACATGAAGACTTCCCCAAGGAGAATGGGAAGATAAGAACAATTTGTTCCAAAAGCCATGAAGGCTTAGGCAGGTGCAATGGAGCACGTAGAGCTTGGTCAGACATTGAAGACATCAAGGTCATCCATTGCAGCCTGGGCCATTGACAGTCATCTTGATTTTTCTCTTGCCAGTGAACTTCAGTGACTCTGGGAGAGAGAGTGAAGCTGATAACTGTGCGATTCTGCCTAACTTAAATGCAATTCACCACAAGTCAAGACATTACCCCGTGATGTTATTATTGGTCCTCTTCAAAACGAAGGACAAACAACAACAGCGTGTGGTAGGCACTTAACAATTATGTCACATTTATGGAACACTTAAAGGCTTACAAAGCATTTTGTCCACAACAATCTTGTCTAATTATTATCTCCATTTTAGGAATTCTAGACTCAGAGCAGTTTAGGGTGTTGCTCATAGTCACACAGCCCATATGTATCAGAGCTGGAAATCTAACTCAGGCTTCTTGACATCAATTTCAGCATGCTTTTCATTATGCTGTCCTTACTCAGTGTGTTGAATGGTTGGATGGATGGATGGATGGATAGATGGACGGATGAATGGATGAATAATGAATTTCTCAGGAATCATTTTGTAACCTATACAAAACTGGGAAGGCTGAACAGATCATTAGCAGAAATTCATCTTACTTATAACAGCAAAATGCTTTTTTACCTTCTCACAAGATGTGAGAAATTATGGCCCATGTTAGCTTCGAATTGGAAGGGTACAATTTTTCCTCTACAGCAGAACTTTAACAATAACTTTGCTTCTTTGTTTCTCTCTGTCCCTCTCTGTGTCTCTGTGTCTTTGTCTTTCTGTCTCTTTCTTTGTCTCTCTGTCCTAGTTCTGTCTGTGTTTCTCTGTCTGTCTATCTCTCTCTGTCTCTACCTCTTTGTTTCTTCCTTTCTCTCTGTCTCTCTGTATCTCTCTCTTTCTCTCATTTCACTCCAACAAGAGGGAGGAGGAGAAGGGAAAAAATAAACAGTCAGGGAAAGGAAGAGAAAGACAGAGGGAAAGAGAGAGAGAGACACACAGAGAGAGACAGAGACAGAGAAAAGGAGAAAAGAATAATAGAGAAGGAAAGAAAAGGAGGGAGGGAAGGAAGGAGAGAGAGAGAGAGAGAGAGAGAGAGAGAGAGAGAGAGAGAGAGAGAGAGAGAGGGAGGGAGGGAGGGAGAGATAAAAAGTTAATAGCAGTATGCCTGTAACAGTTACATCAGTAGTCCCCTTCCTCAAACTACCACCTCTGGGGAGCCTATAAAAGTGACAACGGAAGGGGCAAGCAGCAAGCTAGAAGATTTTTTTTTTAATCCTGGGTGCTTACTTTCTCAAGTGACTGGAACACTGGTGAATAAATACATACATATATATATATATATATATATATATATATATATATATATGTATTCAGGAGCAGGGGAATCATCACAAATCATGTATAAGTTTTGTAAGTTCATGGCCAAAGGCAGGAATACTATAAATAGCGGCATTTAATTCTGTCTTTTCAGACCATGAGCCTAATCTGGTGACACTGTGAAAGGAAGGGCCCGGGAAACCTGGTATCCCAAAACACTGATTAAATCTGTGCAGTGCTATTCAAGGTGGTAGGTATATGGAAAAAATAATAAGGCATTGCTCCCTCCCTTGTATCTCCTAAGCAAACCACTTCCCTCTGGTAGAAAATCAAACAAATTTGAAGGGTAGGGAGACTACATTTGTTTTGACTGATAGTCTCCCAAGTATTTTATACATTCTTTAGTTATTTTGAATAATTTCCTTTTCTATCTCTTTCTATTGGGGTTTGTTCGAAATATATAGAAATGGTAATGATTTATTTGGATTTATTTTATGTGGTGCAACTTCGACAAAGTTATTAATTGTTTCAATTTATTTTAGTTGACCCTGTTTGGAGGTGGGGGGGGGGGGTTAGAATAGGATTTTAAAGAGCTCTTTGTTCAGAAGAGCCACATTAGCTGCCAGCTAATGAAAGTTTTATCATCACCCTGATTTTACAGATAAGGGAACAGATCCAGAGTGTGAATTTCCAAAGTTGCACATTAACCCAATGCTTGAGCTCAGGTTTCCTGACTCCAGTGCAGTACATTCTCTACTACATAACAAATGACACCTGTTTTGCACTTGAATATTAACCAAGTACTTTAAATATATTTGATATTATAATATGTATGTTAGAGTAGATTCTTATCCTTATCTGTTGATGTTGCTATGTGAAATATTTTAAGTTATTACAACTTTATATTTACATCCTACTCTGCTGACATTCTCATTACATTTTTTTGGTCTTTTGCTTTATTTCTGATTCCTAGGAGGTCTTTAACTGCTCTCAGAACTGAGTTGTTTTATAAATCTGCATAGCCTGGAAACTCAATAGGGCTTAAATCCTATTTCTTTTAATAACACTTGTAGTCAGGGGGTCTTCTTTTTTATTGAAGCTTTATTGAAATTTTTAACAAATGGCATCTAACATAGCAGTATACTTCCTTTTATTTTTTTCAATCTTAAATTATAGGGAAATAGCTGGAAGAAGGGAAAGCCATCTTATTTGTGTTGTATAGCTGTCTTCTTAAAGAAAACCCCCTAACTTATGGGGTGAAACCGATCTTAATTTAGCATGCCATCAGACAATAATTTTACAGCCTTCCTTTTTATATCTGAAAAGACAAAACATTTAATTTTAAATACAATTTCAAACCACCAGTTCTTTCTTACATTTAATCCTACATTGCCAATGAGATCTAATTATGGTGAGATACACCTTTAGACATGGAAGAGAATAAGAAATTAGCAACTGGAATTCTAATGCTGAGATAAATTCCACCAAAGATTACATGATTTAGTAGAAAGTTCCATAAATCACCAGGCTGGGACTGGTGATTTTTGTCAGTTTCTTTAGCAAATTTAATACAGCAAAAAAAAGAAGCTGTAACTAAAAATGCCCTGATATTTTCAGCTTTCAGTTTCTCTAGGAAGCCAAACACAACCTTTAGCCTTTCCCCTCTCCCCATAAAATTAGAATATCATTCATTGTCCTCAAAGTATATTTATGGAAGGGAGGAGAATGAAGGATTTAGCTGTGAGATCATAGGATTATAGGACTTAGTTCTGAAGGAGACTTCAGTGGGCACTTATTAGAGCTCTTATTTCTATAGATGAGGAAAAGCTGTGCAATGTAGTTGACTTGCCCATGTGATACAGGAAATAAATAGCAGAGTTGGTATTTAACTCCAGGTCCTATGATTCCAACTCCAGTGTTTCTTTTACTACAGAGATACCCAATACATGTTGTAGGGATTTCTTTGCTATGGAGAACCCCTACTCATTTTATACTAAATCACCAGAACCAGTTGAGAAGGTTAAGTATTCCATTCCAAAACCCATTAGGAATGTTATGAGAGGTGGGAAAGATCAGCTGTCCCTTATCATTTCAATGAAAGACAGATATCACGGGGATGCTTCTGTATCAGTATCATCATCATCTTTACTCTTGTTTAAAAATTATTTAGTGAATGTTTATATGCACAAGGTGCTATGGAAGAGCCTAACCGAAAAAACCAGCATAGGCATACTTCTTGCCATGGAAGGTAAAATATTGTCCTGGAAAGAATAGTAAGCCTAGCATTAGAAGAGTTTGTTCAAATCCCAGGACTGATTTCACACTTGAGAATTGTGTTATTCTCACCATGCTACTTAAATTCTCTGAGCCTTGGTTTCTTCATTTGTAAAATAAAATTAAAAAGATGTAATAATATTTGTGCTCTCAACCACCAGGGTTCTTGTGAAGAGAGTGCTTTATAAGCCCTAAAGCACCATATAAATGTAGATTACTGTTATTGGCACTCTCTTGGAGCTTACAATCAAAAACTAGTGTCAATATCCTCAAATATCAAACAGCAGAACTCCTTCCAGCTGTGTGTTAAGTTTGTCGAGAGAAGAGTTTATCTAAAGTCGGCATCGTAGTCAGAAGACCTGATCTGTTGACATTTGAACTCTATGCCACTTATTAGTATAGTACCGTGATCCTGGGAAGATCAACTCAATCTTGGTGAGTCTCAGTTTCCTTATCTATAAAATGGAGGTAATATTTTCACTAACTCTCCTACCTCTTATTGAGAGAGAATAATGCATTGTGAAGCACATTGTAACTCTAAAGAATTAAACAAACATAAAGTACTATTTTTATATGCCTTCCATCTTTTACCTTTCCTGTTTTGTGCTATGGTATGGGACCAAAGAGCAAAATCTATAGATTAAATAATTTGTCCTGGAGGACCTGATATTCTGAGAAATTAAAGGCTTAAAATCATTAATATAGCTTAACAGAGCTGACCCTAAATGAACAATTTGGGAATTTTACTTTTAGACAAATGTATTTTTCTCTGAGGGACAGTATGGTATATTGGCTAGAAAACTATCCTTGGAGTCAGAAAGACATGGAATCTAGTCCTGCCTTTGACATATAATGGCTGTATGTCCCTGGGAAAATCACTTAACTTCTCAGTGCCCTAGGAAATTCTCTTCGATTATAGATTTCAGAGAAGCTGCCACCCTGCCATAATTGAGGAATTTTCCTTTCTGTGAAAAAAATTTTCTACCAGTGAAATCACAGGCCTTGCCAGCCCCTACCCTCTTCTTTTTCTAGGCAAATATCCCTTTAGCAAATACAAGTTCCCCTGTTTTGGTTTCTAAAGTCCTTCAAAACCTGGCCACAGGTTAACTTCTTGACCTATTATATATGACTTTCCCTCCTGAATTGTACCATCTAGCTAAACTGGACTTCTTGGTGCCCTTTACACAAGACACTCCATCCCCTGATCCTGTGCCTTTATGTGTGGGCTGCATACCTTCCTCATCATTTTCTCTTAGAATTTCTTGTCTCCTTCAGAACTCTTTTAGAGGACTACCTTCTACATGAAGATTCTCCTAATCCACTCAGCTGTGAGTGCCCACCCTTCCCACTTTTCATTTATTTTCTATACGTTTTGTGCAAGTGTTGTCTCATTCAAGAGAATGTCAGCATCTTGAGAGCAGGGACTATTTCACTTCTGCCTTTGCACCACAGTTCCCAGAATAGTGTCTGGCCCATATCAGGTCTTTAATAAAATACTCTTTGATTGATAGACTCTTAATTGAAATATTTCATATCTTGGAGATCACTGGGGAGATCAAGGACTATTTTTCTCCCTGGAGATAGGAAGAACGTTCCAAAGAATATTAAAAGAACCAGAGAAGGGTGTCTAGCAATTCATTAAGGATTTACATGGAGACATTGACAAAAATTGCACAGAGTAAAAAAGTTTTGGTTGAGCTGTTATCTGAACTGGTGAAGGTAGGACCCATGGAGCCATCATAGAACTGAAAGGAGAAAAAAGTAATATAGGGAGAAGAGGGAATCTGACCCTTGAATTATTAAGGATCCTGAAAGACTCTTTTTTTTAAAACTCTGTTAAAAGAGGCAGACAAACAAGGTTCACACCTCAACTCTGGATTACTCTAGACAGAAACCAAAGTTAAGAAACTTTTGTCCTCATTTCAAATCATGTCCTGAGTGATGTGGAAAGATACAGTAGTTAATTGAAGAATACATACAGACACATATACACACACAAGATAGATATGAATCTATATAGAGATGTATATATATATATAGACATACACACACACACACATATATATATATATACATATACGAATATATATCTCTATCTGTCTGTCTTTCTATGTCCCTGATTCTCCATTTTATATTTTCATGAGTGAATCATGGAGTACTTTTATGGCTTTTTCTTGAAATTCATATGCATAGTTTAATTAGAGAAGATATTAAGCTTCATTGTTAATCTTGTTGGTGACCTATTTGATTGTTGGGCCTGAGTACCTATTACTATCGACTATAATTACTTTATTAGCCTAAAAAATAATTATAACTAGTATCCACATCAGCCAACCAAGACAACTAACATGTAACCCTGACATATGCAAATTCTTCAGCTTCTTCATGTTGATTTCTGAGCCCCTGAACAATTAAGTAGGTGCAAGATAGAGGCACCAAACCCATTCATAAAGTTTAAGGTGAGGTTGCCTACACAGTAGGCAGAAAGATACTACTAATATGTGAATGCCACAAAAATAATTAATTGTTTTAAACTCTTGGACTTTATTTCTATGTTTTAGATTTGTGTCTGTCTAATCTAGGCATCACTAATTCAAATCAAATATTGATTAAAACCAGGCACTTATGGTGAGCAAAGATAAGTAATCCAGCCTCTTCACAAAGCCTACATATACACAAACCACAATAATACAATGTTGAATGATAATTTCACAAGAGTAGAGCAGACAAAGGGCAATGAGAGTTTTGAGAAGTCTCCCAGCTTTGGGGGTAAACTGAGGGATGACTTAATAGAGATAAGTTGGCATTTAAAATGGGACAGGAAATGTGGGTAAGATTTCTACAGTTGAATAGAAAGGGCAGAGATTGTCTCTGGCATAAGGTATAATGTGAACAAAGGTACAGAGGTGGGAAAATATAAGACTTATTTAGGAATATCCAGGTATTCTTATTTTGCTGGAAAGCAAGATGCTTAAAGCAGCTGTTATTCAGTCATTTCAGTTGTGTCCTACTCTTCATGACCCTATTCGGGGTTTTCTTGGCAGAGATACTGGAGTGGTTTGCCATTTCCTTCTCTAGCTCACTTTACAGATGAGGAAATTGAGGCAAACATGGTTAAGTGACTTGCTTAAAGGCACACAGCTAGTAAGTAGCTGAGGCCGGATTTGAACTAAGGCCTTCCTGACCCCAGGCCAAGTGCTCTGTCAACTGTGCCATCTAGCTGTGAGACAAAACTTGAACGGTAGCTTAGTTATATATGTGACTGAAAATAAATATTTTTGAATGTCACCCAAAGAGAGTTGGACTTTATTTCCTAGGAAACAGGGATCCATTGAAATTTTTTGAGCAAGGGAGTAGTGCGATGGGACTAGTGTTCTGGGAAGATGGATCTTGCAGCACTATTCAGGATAGAAAGGAGAAGGGGAAGGTTAGATGCAGGAAACTTAGTAGGAGGTTGTGGAATGTTTCAGGAAAGAGATAGAATTTAAAAATGTGGAAAAAAGTTTTAAAAAGTTGTGGAAATGGAAAGGAGTTGAGAGATTGATGATTTTTAAAAGGCCTGATCCAGAGAATTTAGAGACATTGTATGTAGGAGGTGAAAGAGAGAAAGAAATATCAAAGATATCAACAAAGTTTCCAGGATGGTTACTGGAAGAAGAGTGTTTTGAGGAGGAAATAGAGGATTTAGTTTTAGACATGTTAAGTTTGAAATGTCAGGGGCTTTTCCATGTAAAGATATACAGCACACAGTAGGAAATGCAGACCCTCAAGGCTGGAGATATAGTTATTTTACAAAATACTAACTGGAAAGTGGCTTTTCTTCCAAATTTTATAAAATCTTTGTGACTTCATTAGGGTTGGTACTCTTTCAATCAGTGTGGGGCTGGGTGTGGCGGTGGTGATGCAGAGCTACAACACTAGCTGCCAAAATGAAGGGCATGAGGTATAACTTACAATATGGAGAATTATATAGAACATTGGAACAAAAAATAAGGAGCAAAAGGAATGCTTCAGATTAGAGGATTCTCTGAAGGTGCCAGTGAAGAACTTTATTTTTAAAAAAGAAAACAAGATTCCAAATTAACATAACAAATCCCAGTACATTTAGGGCTCTTTCTTAAGCAGAAAATGAAAACTAGAGAGGCTTCCCTCTGCACTGCTGTTTATTTCTAGATTCTCAATGGGGGTCTGATCTTATCCTACCTTCCTGCTAAGAGCATTTAAGTACTCTGTGGAAACAGAACAACTCGGCAGAGACTTAGGGAAGTTTAACCTCCGGAGTATCACAAGCATGCTACAAGGTGGGGGATGAGTATTTCTGCATACTGCCTATTATGCAACACGAACATTTTTAAAAACTGCCAGCTCTAACTCTGTCTCAGAAGAGAGAAAAGACTGCAGGGGTATATACCCAAACCACTTTGATGCCTGTGCCTGGCTTGACTGTGTAGTGGAGAGGTTAAACTTTGAAAATGCATAAATATGAAGCAGCTCTGTATCTCTATTTTTCTTCTATGTTCAGTAATAGGAACATTGGGGGCACGTTTGTGAGAATTTAGGCCAATGTATTTTTTAAAAACTGTCTATTCTTTGTAAATAATTCTTTAATTTCCTTAGAACTTTCCTATTGGAAATTCGGTTTTTGTATGTAGCAAGAAGAGGAGCTTATAGATCATTTGAAAGAAAATCTTTCTGGCTGAACTCTTTCTATCTTCTTTTTAACCTCCCCCTTTTTCCTGTGCCCCTTCTGTCTCCCTTCTACTCTCTCAGCAAATAGGAACAAGAAATCAACCAACCCAAACAAATCAAAAGACACCCACTCACAATGGAAACAAAAGAAAGGAAACTACAGATGTTTCTCAATTTATATAAAGGTTATGTTTGAAATGTTCACCAAAACAGGTTTGGAATTTGGAGCACAATGTCTCCCCAAAAGAACTTTGGAAATAACAGTTAAGTTTCCACACCAACCAGTGATATAGCTGAATGACTTTACTCTTCAGATAATAGAAAAGAATGAAGTATTCCTTATAATGAAGAAGCAGGACTTTAATGAGAAAACAAAAGAAGATGAAGATCTGAAAAGGCAGACAAGAATCTTAATGTGGGTCAAGAGTTGATCTTGTGGAAGAATATGACACAGAGGAGAAAGGGAAGGAGGACCAGTGAACATTTTTAGTTACGTTAAGATGGGAGACTGCAGAGGAGAAAGCTGAACACACTGAATTCACAGCAGATGCTTAACTTTTTAGGAATGATGATGTGAATCTATAAGTTCTCTCAGATGAGGTCATCCAGTAAGGGACAGAGAAAGAAAAGAGAAGTAGTAGTGGTTGCTGATACTCTATTCAAAGTTATAGAGGCAAGCTATTTGTTAACCTGATAATAGAGGTCTGTGAATGCTTACTATACCCCAGACATAATACTTCATTGAGGATAAAAGGGAAAAAAATTGAGAGTCCTTGTTCTCTTATAACCTGTCATGGGAGAGAACTTGTGAGTATGTAAGTATATACAAATGCATATAACTGAAATTTAAGACATCTGTAGGCTCCTGGGGGAATGAGGAAAGACTTCATGTAAAAATGGTGCTTCAGTTAAGCTTTGAAGGAATCTAGGTATTCTAAGACGCAGACATGAAGAGAAACTGCACCTAAGCAGAATATGGAAAGACATATGATGAAATGCCAGAAACAGCAAGAAGGCAAGTTTGTCTGGACTCTAGGGTGCATGAACAGTTAATAGGGAGTTTTTCGACTTTAATTAGTAGGGAAATGACATTCAGACCTATGATGTCTCACCTGGGGCTCCTGTGGTGTATCAGACTCCCAGAAAAATTACCTTAGATTCGAGATGGTATGAAGGACTACATCTACTCAAAATCATAGCACATAAATTAAAAGTATTTACTTTTACTAGTCATAAAAGAGAAGAGATTAGTTAAAAGCACAGGAATTTAATGAAATAACATAATGAGAAAAGTACTAATGAAATACATCAACTTGGGGCACATTCTTTCAGAAATACACACACCATCAGAAGAAAGGAAACTAACGTTAAGTGTCACAAATGAGGATATGACTTTTTGGGTACACAGAAGAAAATATTCAGGGATCAATTTTCTATATAGCACCACATCTCCCTAATTCACACTCGGATGAATAGGTTGGATTCTCAGAGAGCAGCTGCTAACTCATGTTCTGGGGATGTATTTCTGTATACTCCTTTCTACAACTACAGGCCCCCTAGTATGCTCCCCACTACTAATGATCCAGTAAACAAAATTTGCTTTTAGTAAACATATTGACTAAGATGGTATAGTAAAAACAGTAGCTACAAACATTCTACCCAATAAATCATGAGTATATTTTCCCATAAATGCACATGGCGTCTATGGGAAAAGCATGTCTGTTGTTCCCTGCTGGATACAGTGACTCTTACTAGTTGAGTATCTCTCCTTCAAATTGTCATGTCTGATGGATGGAGGGAAGAAAAATCCACACTTCTTCCAAAGGTCTCCTCCATTGGCTATTCCACTCCCTTGAAATTCCTAACAATGCTCTGTAAAGATGTATTGCTTCCTTTAATTCTTTGAGGGAAAGGTGTTTATCTAATTACCTAAAGGGGTTGATGACAAAAAACACCTTGTTAAATTAGCTCCTAATTTCATTTGTTAACTACTTTGTTATCCTTCCTCCCTTATATATACTTAACAGCCTATACACTTAAGAAACTTTGAAAAAATTCACCTTATGGAGAACTGAATTTGAATGTATAATTCACACATCCTTTGTAATGATGCTGAATTATCCTAGGACACCATGTTATTTTGGCAGTTCTAACTTTTCAGATTCAGAATATAGTTTAGCTTGTTTGATAGTCGTGTTGCTTTCCAACTGGAAGGCACTCAGGATAAAGCTTGTGTACTAATCAGTGTGACAACATTGTACATGATGAGACATCATACTGAAGAATTCGTGAAGTTAGATAAGCTTTTATGATTCTATAATTTTGTAGTTAGTTTTAAGGTATTAATTTCTGCAGTGCTAAAATCAAGGAGTTATAGATTTAATGCTCTTATTTGTATCAATATACACCCCTCCCTGCTGATATTCTAAAGCCAAATGCAAATTATTTAGGATTTTTCACTCTAATGGAGTTGACAATATTTTTGAAACTTTTAAGGTCTTGAGAATGTTGTGGGAAGAGAAATATATTTCACATTTTAATCCTTTAAATCTACTTTTTTTCCAATTTAAAACAATTAAAAATGAACATACAAATATTTTTAAATGCATCTAAAAGTTATCATATACTTAATGCTTGGTTGATAATCTTTTGGGGGAATGACAACCCAAACTATTGCCTTTGGCAGGATCTGCTATGGCTTATCACATGGAAGTCCTGATATCTTTGCCAAAGAAGTATGCAAATGTGCGTTTGTTGAATAAGATTAAAACTTCATTGCTGAGATAGATGTCTTTTCTTCACATTTCTACTGTCACTCTACTCTTGCTCAGTGAAGCAAACCTAACTAAGATCTAGAGTGACTTTGCTCTAGGACAGTCATTCTCTTTTAAAGGCACTCACATGGTCCTGCAACCTCCCCTTATGGACCTTAAACAAAGCCTAGTATCCTAGTGACTAGATTTCCTTTCCTTTTCTGGTAGAGATGGGATGATAGAGAGAGGAAGCAGTAATGAGGGAGTGAATGGAAAAGAGTAAGGGAAGTATAAAGAGACAACCTAGAGAAATCCATTCTGTCAAACTGCACGCCCTGATGCTTCATCACCATTATTATACTGAAGTTTTACATTAAAGTACCCTGGGTTTTAAATTGAAAGTCAAATATAATTTGCTACTAGAAGCTTGAAGAGAGTGACTAGGAAAGCTGATAGCAAGGCACAGCATGTCAAATTGGTGTCTCTCTCATAATGAGCCTTGCAAGGTCATGGGTCGCAATCAAGTGCTCAGTGTGATGTGAGTACAACTGGACTACCTTGAGTCGATACTGTTATCTGAGGTGAAAGGGCAACGCAGTTTAGATTGGCCCATATATTTTGATAGCTGAAACTAGACAGCTGTAGTATGGATGTTTTCTTGTTGTAGAAAACTGGCAATATTTTAACACCTACACAAGTGAGCAAGCTTTGGGGGAATGAAATGCCAAAGTCAAAAGGAAAAATAGACTTTGGGGAGCTATACTTTAGGATTTGGGCAGACAGTTTTGCTACCTATTAGTAAGCTATGGGATGAGCAGATTTTCAAATTGTCAAAGTGAGGAGGAGGTACCAACCTTCAGGGTCAGTCTAAGACTGTTTATTCCCCTTCACCATGTCTTCAAAAATACAATGATGCCCCTGTTTAATTCTGAGTTGGGGGGAATGGGACTAACATCAAACACAAGGGCTAACCATGTCATATCAAGGTTTTCCTGTTTGTAATATCCACAATTTGACCAAAGGCATTTCTTCCAATCTGTTTAGTCAAAAGCCATGTGGCTATGGGTTTGCTTTATTAGCATTTTCTCAAGTCACCTTGGAAGCCAGACTCGAAGTGTCACTTTTGCAATTTTTTTTTCTCATTGCTGCAGTCCTCCCTCAGTCCCATCTGGCAACCCACAAAATGACGCTGCCTAAAGTGGTCCTGTCCTGGGGCAGTCAAGCCATTCCTGGATGTCCTAGGAGGATTTGGTAAGTGTTGTGATCAGTACTGGAGAAATGGGGCATATAGTCACCGTGGTCCTGATGCAGCTCATTTGAAGGGCTTGGTTATGTTATAGTAAGGATGAGTGCATTCTATTTGTTGTATGCCTTGCAGTATGCCATCTGGGAGCTGTATACATAAACAAAAAAAAAGCTTCCCTAATTCTGGAAGTGTCTTAGTGGGATTTGTCCTAATGCAGATAGGGACAGGTTTGTCTTCTTCCTTTGTGGATAACACTGTCAGCAGCAGTCTCTTTTCTAGGAGTTAGGACCATGTATAATGGCAATACAGAAGTATAATGACAATACAGAAGCCGAATGATAGAAGAAGCAATAAGGTGGGTAAACTTTTTCACTACCATTGTCTTTTAGGCTTAAGAAGACCTTTGCACACAACCTTTTCCAAATTACTCTCCTCCTGTCTCTGTGAAGTTTTGGGTGAGGCCTCAATACCTTTACAATCCTTTCTTGATTAAAGGGGCATAACTCTACTGCACCCAGAAGTTTATACTCAAAGTGAAATTATCGCCAAAAAGGATGATAGCAGTTTTGTTTGATTGGGGCATAGATTGGATGAAAGGGAATAATACGAAATAGGGCTGGAAAGCAAGGTTAGAAATACATTGTTGAAGGCCAGGAGTCCAGCCTGTGCTAGGTTTGTATTTTATTCTAGATCAGGGACTTTTAACCTTTTTACATGTGTGTCATGGACTCCTATGGCAGTCTGGGTGAAGCCTATGACCTCTTGTTAGAATAAGGTTTTAAAATGTGTGAGGCACATAGGATTTCAAAAGAAACCCAATATATTAAAATAACATGAAAATATTAAAAGACAAGTTTATAGACTCCAGGTTAAATAACATTTTTCTAAATGAAATAAGGGGACACGAGGTTTCTAAGCAAAAGTTGCATGGTCTTATGAAGATTATTTTAGGAATTGTGGAGAGGATGAATTTGAGAGAAGGGAGACTGAAAGCGGAGACAAAGTAAGAGGCTATAATAGGCAAGAAGTGATGAGAATCTAAACTAGAGTAATGAACTTTGTTGCTTTTGCTGTTCAGTCATTTTTCAGTCCTGTGTAACTCTTTGTGACCCCATTTGGGGTTTTCTAGTCAAAGATGTTGGAGTAATTTACCATTTCCTTCTCTAACTCATTTTACAGATGAGGAAACTGAGGCAAACGGGTTTAACTGACTTGCTTAGGGCCACACAGCTAGTAAGTGTCTGAGGCCAGATTTGAATTCACAAAGATAAGTCTCCCTGACTCCAGGCTTGGCACTCTATCCACTGTGCCACCTAGCTGCCCCTTTATGGGGCTTCAATTCAACAAAAAGAAGACAGATCAGAGAGAAGGAAGGGCATTGTAGATGTGAGGGAACCAGATTATCATATACGAGGAGGCAGGCATATATGTGCTATATTTAATGAATCCTTGGCTGGCATGAAAAAAAGGTCATAATATGGTAGGAATTAAAAGTCACTGGTGGTTAATAGCTGAAGAATAATGGGCAACACCGAAGCATATGTTTTAGAAAACATTTTATCAGAAATGGGCAATACAATACAATGATGTTGATAACATCTGATTAAGTAGATTATCAGAGTTTATAAAGACAATTTACAATTATAAGCTGAGAACAGTTTGCCTATCTACTAATTAGTGTAAAAGAGATAACATATTATGAGTTGGTTTTTCATTCACATTTACATATATGGATAAAAATAGAATAGCTTTCCAGATTTTTGTATTTCTATACATGTGAAGTTTTTTTGACTAGGTAGGACTCCCCAAATACTTCATCACTATATCAAACATTTGGCCTGAACAATACATTACAGTTTGCCATAACAAAACTTTTGCCCTTGTCTCGGTATTGGTGATTTTGGCCAAGTCATTTGTTGATTGATTTTTTCTCTCTCTTTTTAATGTAAGAATATTTCATTCTATGTGAGCTGTAAATGCCCAGTTTCTAGTTTAATACCATTTCCTCTTCCATTTTTGTGGAGGAAATCTACTTAATAATGATATTACTGTTCTTGAATAAAATAAAATTAATTCAATTTGGCAAACATTTATTATCTATTATATGCTAGGATATGTGCTAGTCACTGGGGATGCAATGGGAAAAATATTTCTTAACATTGAGGAGTTTATAATCTATTGGGGAAAATTGACAAATACAAATATAATATATATAAAATATGCACCAAGTAAATACAAAATAATTTCCCTTAGAGGAGGAGACTAGCTACTGGGGGATCAGGATGGGCTTCCTTCAGGAGGGGGCACTTGAATTCAACTATATTTCAAAGTTCTGCTTGCTTTTTTGGGATAAAGTTCCTCTCTAGTGATCCCAGAGATCCAGCCACTCAGTTTTCTACTTCCCTTTAAAAAAATGTTTATCTTCTTTTCCTTGGCCATATTTCCTATCAGTCCAGGCTTTGAAAGTTGCTATCATATAGGATGATGAGATAGCTAGGGTGCCTAGTGGGCTAAGTTCTAGATTTGTAGTCAGAAAGACCTGGGTTAAAGCCTAGACACTTACTCTCTGGGTGACCCTGGGAAAGTTAGTTAACCTTTGTCTGCCTCAGTTTCTTCATCTGTAAAACAAGACAATAGAAGCACCTACACTACATGGTTGTTGTAAGGAACAAATCACATACACACATAATTTTATAAAATTTAAAGCAACATGGCAGTTATTATTTTATCATCATCATTATTATTATTATCATTCTTTATAAGATATTTACTTTATTAGCTGTGACTCTAGGAATTCCATTTCACTTATACTAGAACAGCTCCCTACACTTGGACCTCAAGCAAAGTCTGTAATGGGGATATTTGGAGAAGCTTCTAGAACATCTTCACATCCCTTGTCCACTTCTGGGATTAGGAAATGTTATTAGCAACCAGTATCACAGGGGTATCCAATGCTTTTCAAATGCATATGATTTCAAATTCCACATTAATATTTTATACCAGTTGGTCAGTCAATAAACATTTACTAAGTACTTACTATGTGTCAGGGAGTTGGAATGGCAAGCAGGGTGGGACTTTTTATGGTTTTTTCTTTTGGAGAGCTTCTCAGCACTAAGGCCATCAAGTGCCTTTGAGTGAGTCTTGCCTTTATTTGTAGGAAGTCCCACACTCTTTTGCTAATTAGTTCATGAGTGGTATGAAGCCCTCAAGAAGTATGAAGCCCTGGGACCCTGAAAAAGGGTACATATGAGGTTAGCATTTTGTTTGGAGCTCGCTCACTGGAAGAACGTTGCTGTGATTTCTCCAGATGAGACTCTGGGTATCCATTAAGGAGGCCCCCAGCTTTGAAAACCCAGATCTTGGTGCTTCTCTCTCTCTCTCTCTCTCTCTCTCTCTCTCTCTCTCTCTCTCTTTCTCTCTCTCTCTGGTAACTGTGTATGTATTGCTATCGTTGGACAGATAGAAGCCTGTCTGTTGATTTGTGTTATTTTGCTTTGTTTATAATTTCTCTGTTTATATTTGCTCTAAAGTTCAGGCTGCTGACTTTTTTCACCTGAACTAAGTGAATGATACATGTATGTTGAACTAAAGTGAGATTGTAAACCTCTTAAAGTTGCTTTCCTTAGAAAAGCAGGTCAAAGAACCTGTGCTAGCAGCCCTCCTGTGTGCTGGTGTTATTAGTCTTACACAGCCAAAGTAGCAGCAAGTAGCATTGTTGTTACAGGAGTGTGCTAAATGCTCAGGACAGACACAAAAATAAAAAAGGCAACAGACAATCCCTGCACTCAAGGAGCTCACAATATGTTCGGGGAGACAACATTCAAACAACTATGTACAAACAGGCTGTATTCAGGATAAATTGTAGATCATCTAAAGAGTAAAAGGTTTAGCATTAGAGTATATCAGAAAAGGCTTCTGGTAGAAGGTGGGATTTTAGCTGGGATTTAAAGAAAGGAAGGGAAGGCAGGGGGTGAAGATGAGCAGGGAGAGAATTCCAGGCACAGGGGATAACCAAGGAAAATGTCCAGCATCAGAAGATGAAGCGTCTTGTGTGAAGAATGGCAAGGAGGCCAATGTCAGTAGATTACAGGGTTTGTGGAACAAAGGATAGTATAAGTAGACTGGAAAGGTAGAAGGTGTCGAAATTGCAAAAGGCTCTGAATGTCAAACAGAGGATTTTATATTTTGTCCTAGAGGCAACAAGGAGTTTCTGGGAGTTGATCTAATAGGGAAATGAGATGGTCTGAAGAACAATTTGACAATTTAGTTGAATAAGGAATAAAGCAGGAGAAGACCTGAGGCAGGGATACCAACCATCAGGTTACTTTAATAGTCCAGACATGTGGTGATGAAGACCTACACCAGGGTGTAGCAGTGTCAGAGAAGAGAAATGTTGCCAGGGTAAAAGGTTTTCTTGCCTATATGAAATAGTGACTTTTTCTTTATTTCATTTCTTTACAGATTTCTTTATTTCGAGATTTTCAATTTCTTTCTGGTGAATTTTCTCAAAGACAGCATCATTCTAGATGTTGTAGAGTCTGGACATCAACTCCTCCTTCTTTTGCATTAAATTCTTCCCGTAATCTGATGCTGAATTTGCATGCTTGTGTAGGAAATGGACAGATACTTGACATCCCTCTTCCTCACTTTTTTTCCAGTTTATCTGTACATCTGGGGTGTATGGTTTGGCATATTCAAGAAAAACGGGCACCTTTGGTGTGAGGGCTTCCTGAGCCCCTTTCAGGGCTGCTCTTTCACCTTCAGTGTCCACTTGGCACTCAACTGTCACCTGCGGCTTCAAGGAGCTGTGGCATGCACAGCTGGTAAAATTGTCTCAGCAGATAGGCTGGACCAAATTAAGGGTAACCAACAGGCCTAAAACCCATTGATGAATTAGGGGGATGTCCACCCCAAGCATGTGAAGACTTTCACGTGGATGGAAGAGAACAATTTGTTCCAATGGCCATGAAGCAGCTGAAGCAGGCACCCTGGAGTGCTTAGAGCTTGATCAGAAACTAATGATGCCAAGATTCTCCATTGCATCCTAAGCCATTGCCAGATATCTTGACTTTTGTCTTGCCGCTGGACTCTGTTGACTCCAGAAAAGAGGGTTAGGCTGATGACTATGTACAACTCTGCTTCACTTAAATCCAGTTCATGTGTGACATTACTCCATAATGTCATTGGTCCTCTTCAGAAAACAAACTGATTAGTTTGCTTGGATAGTATACAAGGGACACACAACTAGCTAAAACCTGTTTGCCTAAAGAGCCTGGTGAAAGGGTTCTTGAGCTCTTATTAACAGATCTGGGTATATCCACGTGGAACGAGCTTGAAGATTTCCATCCTTTCCTTAGCGTTGATTGTTGAACATCACTAATCCTATCTGTATCCAGGCCTGAAGTCCAAGATACAATGTGTTCCTTTGTTCAATTCACTGAATATTGAAATCCATCATGGGATGATACGTCACTAACTGAACTCTCTGACTTGTAGGTTGAAACCTTAACTGCTCCACTTGGCCCTTACCAACATTCTTCCCAATGTCCTTGTTCTGTGGACATGAATTCAGTTTGGATACAAAGACCTATTGATGTTCCTCATCAGAGGAAAACCTACATTTCTCATTTTCTCATCACTTCCACACGACTTCCAGGAGCTCTATTACAGGATGTTTTCTTTGGCTCTTTTTGTTTTTAGATCACTGCCTTCCTGTTGCTTACAAATACTAGAGACTCCCAAATGATACAGAATGTATATTCCCTTTCAGAAGCTGTTGGTTTTTTAATGTGTTCAGTTCCTAATTAGGTCTTTTTTATGTCTTCCATATGCTGAATTTTCACAGAATCATGAAAGAAGTAATTGTCTTCATAGAATTTGGCACTTATTTTCTTCCAAAATGATTGTGGGGAGATGTTGGAGCTTACACAAACTGAGTCCCTTCATCACTACTTGAATCAAAAAGGCCAGGGACAGAAGGGAGTATGATGTAGTAGGATACAGAGCACTGGACATGGAGTAGGTAGCACTTGTGTTCAAATCTAGTTTCAGGCATTGAGCAAGTCTTTTAACATCTTTGGGACTATTTCTTATCTGTAAAATGAAAGAGTCCCTTCTAACTCTGAAGATATGATCTTTTGATGTCAAATTTCTAGACCTACTGTCCTTTCCTTATGACATAGGATCATAGATTTAGATCTAGAAGGATTCTTAGAGATCAGTGAGTCAATATACCCTTATAAAAACCCACTAGGTGCCAGGCATTGTGATAAGAGCTGGAGATGCAAAGAAAGGTAAAAGGCAGAGCCTATACTCGAGAAAGGGCAGCTAGGTGGCTCAGTGGATAGAGTGCTGTGTCTGGAGTCAGGAAGACTCATATTCCTGAGGTCAAATCTGGCCTCACACACTTGGGAGCTTTGTGACCCTGGGCAAGTCATTCTCTTTGCCTCAGTTTCCTCATCTGTAAAATGAGTTGGAGAAGCAAATGGCAAACCACTCCAGTATCTTTGACAAGAAAACACCAAATGGGGTCATGAAGAGTCGGAGATGATTAAAAAAACCACTGAACAACAAGAACAACACCACTCCTAAGAAGCTCACGGTGTAATGGGGAGACAATATGCAGTAAACGACATATATACAAGAAATATGCAGCATAATTTGGGGTAGTCTCAGAGAGAAAACCCTGGAAGTAAGTGGGATCAGGACAGGCTTCCTTTAGAAGGAGAGATATTAGCTGGGACTCGAAGGAAGCCAGGAAAACCCAGAGGCAGTGATGAAGGAGGAGGACATTCCAGGCAAGAGGGACAACCTGGCAAAACGTCTTACTGAGTCTGGAGATGGAGTGTCTTTTGTGAGGAGCAGCAAGGAGGCCATTGTCAAAGGATCAGAGTATGTGGAGAAATGTAAGGCTTAAGATGACCAGAAAGGCTAATGAGAGCAGGTTATCAAGGACTTTAACCACCAAACAGAAGATTTTTATATTTAATATTGGAGATTTGGGGGAGCTACTGGAATTTATTGAGTAGGGGGCATGACTATTGAGTCCAATACCCTCATTTTACAGATGGTCAAACTGAGGCCTTAGAGAAGTTAACAAAGTTGCATACGTTCACAAGTTAATAAGAGTCAGAAGCAGGATTTGAACCCAGATCTTCCTTACTGCAGTTCAGTATACCATCTATTTATTTTTCAGGTCTCTGCCCTAGCCCTTACTCCACATAGTAGCACCATGTCTTCTACTCCACAAACTTAGAGACCAATTCCTAGCATCCTTCCTGGGAAGCAGCTGTCTTTGATCATTCTCGGAAGAGGAAATTGACCCAAATTGGTGTGCATCCAATATGGAAATATTCGTTTTGAGCAGGCACTACTTAACCCACAGGGTCATGGCAACCCACTACTACCATTACTTCTTATATCCTCTTATAATTTGGATAGTTCGTTTTTTTAGGGGAGTGATCTAAGCTACTGAAAGTCAGGTTTGTTTCATCTCCCAGATTGTAATAAAGGTAAAAACAACAGAAATGCTGATTCCTACATCCCAAATGAGATCTGTAATATCATTCTCTTTATCTAAAGCCAGTTTCTTAACTTGAAGGTCCATGATTTCCAGCCTCAGACAAAGTCAGGTTTAAAAAAAAATGTCGAATAGGATAAAAGAAAGTACATTGGGCCAGAAGTCAGACATTCTAGCCTTATGTCTTTACTAGCTGTACTCCCTTAGACAATTAATCGCCTCAATTTTCAAACCTGTAAAATGGACACACTGATTTTTGAAGAACAAGTAAGATTAGATATATAGAGTGCTTTATAAAAGGTTTTGTAAAGCACTGCATAAGTGTAAGTTATTGTTTTAGTTCAAGTTTGCATTGCTTTCTCTATGTATGGTTTATATCATTAAGGCATTGTCAATCTGGTATAATATATTGAATTCCATTCCATATTGAAACACCACTAACCAAGAAACAGATGTGCAAGAAATAAAATACCCATCCTTGTTCATTTAATTTGCAAGCTGTAACATTTTTGTATTAAATTTAAATGCCTCTTTTGGGCTTTTTCCCACCTTATATTGGCAGCAATTTAAACATCCAATTCACCTGAGCAACCTCAAAATGGGTCAGTGTTTGATACCATAGAAACTATGCACAAAACCTCTTTCATTGCAAAGGCTTATTAACATTTAAAAAGCTCTCCGTCCATTTATACACCTAGTACTTAGTTGGACTCCAGCTGAGCAGAGCTCACTGTCGGTCTTTCTCAACCTTTTCTCCCTCTTTTGCATTTGCTGAAGTACTTAAATATAAGCCGAGCACTGAAAAACCTAGATTATAATATTGAGCAATGAAAGATACTCTGTCCCTTCCCCCCACCCTTCCTAAACCTTTCTCCCCTACCCCTGGGTAAAGGTGGCTAATTTCCCATAGACTGTCAAACAGGGAAGTTGACAGTCCATTTAGCAGTCAGCCAGTTGCTAATTAGTACCCAACTAAAAAGCATCAAAATTTGAGCACTCCCAGTAGAGTACTTTCAAAGATAAGCATTGTACTAATTTAACTCTGCTGCAAGTTGAGCCCTGATTGAGTTGTTTCACAGCACCTTGCTCCAGCTCTTTCAAACATTGATTCTTAGCCCAGAGCTAAAAGGCCTATCTTGTGAGCCTGTATTTTTTTTGTCTTTGTCTGTTGAATGGGGTGTGAACTTATGAGAGTGCTGGCTGCTGTTCCCTTCCTAAGAGTGAGAAATGATTGTCTTCTTCCCTTTGACAAGCTCACACATTTAAAAATGTTTGTAGGAAAAATAGAGGGAACACGGGATGGAAATAACAAAGAAGACATTCTGTTTAGTTTTAAACAAAGAATTAGGATAGATAGTCTTTGTCCTACTCGCATGATCATTATTATAAGTTAAAAATTCTGAATGTGTTCGGAAGGTATGCTGCTAGAGGGTAGAGACTGTTCTTTTCTTTCTTTCTTTTTGTTTTTTTGTCTTTGTATCTATAGTGTTTAGGATGGGGACTTTCACATAGAAGCTTTTAGCATGTGCTTTTTAAATTGAATTCAGTATATACAAAGCACATGAACTAAGGGTAATCCTTTTTTAAGACAAAATATTTATCACAACAATAGGAATTTAATTTTATATTTCACTTTTTTTCACAGTACAAGAGATATTTCACTAATAGTGATTTGACGCATTTTTTCCAGTGGATAGGGAGAGGTAAGAAAGAGAAAAAAATAGATACTTGATCATTTGGAAAAAAAGCCCATAAGGTAGAGAGCAAAAATATTATTTTCATGGATGAAAATATTGAATATAAGCTCTTGAGGGCAAGAATTTAAGTGCTCTTTTATTTTCATATCTTCTTCTCTTAGCATGGCACCTTACATATAGCAGATGCTTAGGAAATGTTGGCTAATTTGAATTAGGGAAACCGTGTCCTTCTGACTCTTTATCAAGTGATCCTTCTACTCAGTCCTGTTGCCGATGGGTTTGGAATACAGGAATTAATCTCCTGATTTTTAAGAAAGGACAAATGAAACTATGTAGAAATGATTCCTCTAAAATCTCTGAATTGGCACTGTTCAAAGATGCTTAAGAAAATTACTGAAATCATCAGGACCACTTAAATGGAGATTTTTTGAGGGGGGTGTTACCTGTAACTTGACTTTGACATTTTATATATATTTATATATATATATATATATATATATATATATGTGTCAATCTATCTATCTATGTGTGTGTATGTGTATATACACATTTATACATACATATATGTGTGTATGTGTATACACACATATATAGATATATGTATATGTGTGTATATAGTATGTGTGTGTGTGTATGCACACACACACACAAACACAGGGGGTCTAGATAGTACATTTGATCTGGAAAACTTACTCTGCTGCCCTTAAGAATTCTTCTTTCAAAGAGACTATCTCCCTCTTCTGGATCCTGGTCATGGGATGGTGGTATTGCCAAGAAGGAAGATACTGACAGAGGAAATGGAGGGGAAATGCTAGGTCATTTGAAGAAAGGTTGACTCTGGAGATGATAGGGGTAAATGGAAGGAGATCAAATTAGCCAAACAAAACAACAACAACAATAATAGTAATAATAATAACGATGTTTATAGTACTAATTATAATAATTACCAAGAACTAATATTTACATAGAACTTTAAAGTTTGCAAAATGTTTCAAACATTATCTCATTTGATCCAGCAACTTTGTGAGGTAGATATTATTATCCCCATTTTACAGGTGATCAAACTGAGGCTCAGAGAGGTTAAAAGATTTCCTGAGGATCACATAGCTAGTAAGTGTTAGAGAGGAGATTTTAACCCAGGTCTTCCTGACTCAAAATCCAAGACTCTTTTGGTTATAAGAATTGCATGAAAATGCAGAAGTCCCCAATGGAGAGTTGTCTCTAATTTCAGATTACCTTAAATGAAAGGTTTTGGGCTCTTTTCCTTTGTTCAGTACTTTTAAATGGAATATCCCCTACTTTTCTGAAGAACTTGTTATCTTTTGACAAGCCCTACCTCACATAGGTGAGGAGAGGAAAGGGGAAGAATTGGCAGGGGCCATCTTTAAATGATTGCTGCTCCCTAATTTTGCGAAAGGTAGGGGGAGATTTGCAAACAAGTGCTTTAGAGTGAAGAGAGCACTAAATTTTGAATCAGAGGAGTTGGGCTTAATTCTGGCTCTGTAACATATTGCCTTTTGGAAACTGGGCTGTTGAGTCCATCTTTCCAAGTATCTGTTCCTCATTTCTGCACCTGGTGGTTATCTGGTAAGTGGGGCCAGCTCCAACTCCCTTCCCTGTCCATGTGCCAACTTCCCTCTTCACTCCTAATCTCTACACACCATACTCTTGAAAAGGCAGATATCTACCTTAACCCTAACTCAACTTTTACCTTTTTGAGAAAAGATGTTCTTATAGTAAAAAGGTTGGAGAAATTTTCCCACTGTGGCCAAGGAAGGAGAGTTTTTTTTTTTTTTTGGTTAGAAATCTAGAGAAAGATTGCTTTTTGTTTTAGTTCTGGAAAAGGAAATTTGGTTTATAACACCTGAAGTGACAAGGCAGAGCTGAGAGAAACAAGGATTTGTATGGAGAAAGCAACTATCAAGAGCAATGAAGAGAGTAATGAATTATAGATGGGGTGCCCATAATAAGACTAGAAGAGAAAGAATGGTATCTGATTTGCGTATGTAAAAACTGGCAGCCTGGGGGACTGGTCTGTCCTTACCACTAAAAGATCATAGGGGCAGAGCCAAAATGGCAGCAGGAAAGCAGGGACTTGTTGAGCTCCCATCATGCTCCCTCCAAACACCTAAAAAATGGCTCTGAACAAATTCTAGAACTGCAGAACCCACAAAATAGCAGAGGGAAGCAGGGCTCCAGCCCAGGACAGGCTGGATGGTCGTGGGGTTAGGTCTATTTAACTGAACTGGGAGCAGAGTGGATCAGAGCCCAGTGTGAGCTGCACCTGGACCAACCAGACTGGGACCTCGGCGGAACAGGCCCTAGCACCCTGAATCAGTGAGCTGTGGCAGTTACCAGACTTCTCAACCCACAAACACCAAAGACAACTGAGAAGGTTAGTGGGAAAAGCTGCTGGGACAGAGTGAAAGGAGTTCACAGTTTGGCCACCACCCTGGAGGTAGCAGTGGTGGTGCAGCTACAGAACTACAGCTGCAGTTGTTTCTAGCCCCAGGCTCACCTGGTGAGAGGAATTAAGTGGCAGATCTAAGCTGGAGTACAGAGCCAGCTTAGATCTGAGTCCAGTTCTGGTTGGCGGTTCTTGAGGGAGGAGAAGTTCTGGCATGGCAGAGCTTGCTGTGTAGAAATAGCACTGAAAACAACAGCACCACCCTTCAAGCTTGGGACAAAGTACTCTATACTCTACAAGCAGTCATACCCTGACAAAAAACTCAATGGTCAAGTTGGTTGGCTGGGAACATGGCCAGGCAGCAAAAACAGACTCAGATTCAGACTCAGACTTTGGAAGCTTTCCTTGGTGACAAAGAACACCAAAACATACAGCTAGAAGAAGTCAACAAAGTCAAAGAGCTTACATCAAAAGGGTCCAAGAAAAACATGAACTGGTCTCAGGCCATGGAAGAGCTCAAAAAGGATTTGGAAAAGCAAGTTAGAGAAGTAGAAGAAAAATTGGGAAGAGAAATGAGAGTGATGTGAGAAAACCATGAAAAAAAGTCAATGACTTGCTAAATGAGACCCACAAAATACTGAAGAAAATAACACCTTAAAAAATAGACTAACTCAAATGGCAAAAGAGCTACAAAAAGCCAATGAGGAAAAGAATGCCTTGAAAGGAAGAATTAGTCAAATGGAAAAGGAGGTTCAAAAGTCCACTGAAGATAATACCACCTTAAAAATTAGATTGGAGCAAGTAGAAACTGGTGGCTTGATGAGAAATCAAGATACTATATAACAGAAACAAAGGAATGAAAAAATGGAATCAATGTGAAATATCTCATTGGAAAAACTACTGACCTGGAAAATAGATCCAGGAGAGATAATTTAAAAATTATTGGACTATCTGAAAGCCATGATCAAAAAAAAGAGCCTAGATATCAACTTTCAAGAAATTATCAAGGAGAACTTCCCTGATATTCTAGAGCCAGAGGGTAAAATAGAAATTTCAAGAATCCTCAGATGGCCTCCTCAAAAAGATTCCAAAAAGAAAACTCCTAGGAATATTGTTGCCAAATTCCAGAGCTCCAAGATCAAGGAGAAATTACTGCAAGCAGCCAGAAAGAAACAGTTTGAATATTGTAGAAACACAATCAAGATAACAGAAGATCTAGGAGCTTCTACATTAAGGGATCAAAGGGCTTGGAATATGATATCCCAGAGTTCAATGGTGCTAGGATTAAAACCAAAAATCACCTACCCAGCAAAACTGAGTATCATGCTCCAAGGCAAAATATGAATTTTCAATAAAATTGAGGACTTTCAAGCTTTCTCAGCGAAAAGACCAGAGATGAATAGAAAATTTTACTTTCAAGCACAAGAATCAAGAGAAGCATAAAAAGGTAAACAAGAAAGAGAAATCACAAGGAACTTACTAAAGTTGAACTGTTTTGTTTATATTCCTACATGGAAAGATGATGGGTATAATTCATGAGACCTTAGTATTAGGGTAGCTGAAAGAATATACGTGTATATGTATATATATAGACAGATGGCACAGGGTGAGTTGAATATGAATTGTTGATATCTAAAAAAATCAAATTAAGGGATGAGAGAGGAATATATTAAGAGAGAGAGAAAGGGAGAAAAAGAATGGGGTAAATTATCTTGCATAAAAGTGGCAAGAAAAAGCAGTTCTATAGGAAGGGAAGAGGGGGCAGGTGAAGGGAAATGAGTGAATCTTGCTGTCATTGGATTAGACTGGAGGAGGGAATAACATACACACTCAATTGGGTATCTTGCCCCGCAGGAAAGAAGGAGGAAGGAGATAAAAAAGGGGATATGATAGAAGAGAGGGCAGATAGGGGGAGGAGGTAATCAAAAACAAACACCTTTGAAAAGGGACAGGGTCAAGGGAGAAAACTGAATAAAGGGGGATAGGACAGGAAGGAGCAAAATATAGTTAGTCTTTCGCAACATGAGTATTGTGGAAGGGTTTTAAATAATGATATGTATGTGGCCTATGTTGAATTGCTTGCCTTCTTAGGGAGGGCGGGTGAGGAGGGAAGAGGGGAGAGAATTTGGAACTCAAAGTTTTAAAAACAGATGTTCAAAAAAAAGTTTTTGCATGCAACTAGGAAATAAGATATACAGGCAATAGGGCAAAGAAATTTATCTTGCCCTACAAGAAAGAGAGGGAAAAGGGGATGGGGGTGGGATTGGGGTGACAGAAGGGATAGCTGACTGGGGAATGGGGCAACCAGAATATATGCCATCTTGGAGTGGGGGTAGGGTAGAAATGGGAAGAAAATCAATCCTGAAAACTAAAAATATTAAATAAATTAAATTTTAAAAAATGATCATAGTTCTGGGCTCATATGGATCCATCCCCAAGCCTATTCCAGGAATAACTTCCAATCCAACCTTCCCTTCTGCTGCTCAGTCTCCCCTGCCCCACTGTATACTTGACCCTTCTGTAAAGCTTTTAGTCTCAGGACCATCTGTAACAACAATGTTACTAGCAGCTGCTGTGGAGGTGTAAGGCCAATAACAC
The DNA here is from genome assembly GCA_028646595.1 of Phalanger gymnotis. Classification (NCBI taxonomy): domain Eukaryota; kingdom Metazoa; phylum Chordata; class Mammalia; order Diprotodontia; family Phalangeridae; genus Phalanger; species Phalanger gymnotis. Next base: position 73,037,700 of record CM053626.1, read on the forward strand.
CAGCACACAGATGGGCTACTAGCACAGATTCTTTGATCTGCTTTTCTGAGGAAAGCAACTTTAAGGCATTTACAATCTCACTTTAATTAAACATACATATATCATTCACTTAGCTCAAGAGAAAAAGTCAGCACCCTGAACTTCAGAAAAAAAAAACACAAACAGGAATTACAAGCAGAAATTATATAAACAGAGCAAATAACACAAACCAGCAGACAGGACTTCTAACTGTCTGTCCATAGCAATACATACAGAGTTACCAGAGAGAGAAGCACTAACATTTGGGCTTTCAAAGTCTGGGGTGGGGGGCTCCTTAATGGCTACCCAGAGTCTCATCTGGCCAAATCACAGGAAGAGTCTTCCAATGAGTGAGCCCCCAAAGCAAAATGCTAACCTCAGAATATATATACACTTCTTCAGGGTCAGAGGGAGTCACAGCCATGTGACTCAAACTCAAGTGACTTAGATGTTCTTATAACTTAAGCAGGTCATCAAAGACTCTTGATTCAATCAAAGACTCTCGATTGAAACAAAGGCAAGACTCAAAGACACTTGATTGCCTTAGTGCTGAGAAGCATTCCAAAAGAAAAAAAAACAGGGAAAAATCCCACTTTACTTGCCATTACACCATCAGATGTGACAACTATGACATTAATGTCATGTCTTCACTAACAGAACCACAAGTTTGGTGAAGCTTTGTTAGGAGGAGAAAACCCTCTACTTATTATGCAATGTAGATGATGTTGCTTTAATCAATTAAGCATTTATTTCTGTAATGGGATGCATATATTTTATCAATGTTGTACCTTTCCTGAATGATGATCAACTGAATTTATAGATCTGAGTTAACAAAGAAAGTCTCAGTTTTCAGACTGAGTAGGAGCAAGTATGGCACGATCAATCAATTACCAATAAAAGTCCCACTTATTTAGAGCTTTAGCAGGTGGTACCCAAGAAGCTACAGTTGTTAAAATGAAGAGGATGAACTAGATGAAGAATAAGGTCCCATCTAGCTCTGGATATATAGTTAGCCCCCATACCAGGTTTTATTTTCTCTGCCTCTTTTGTTCCCTTCGCTGTAGTGAGTAGGGCCCCAAAGTAATGATTCTAGAGCTCTAAACTATATCCTAACAAGTATCAGTCACCAAACCCCTGTCATATCCCAGCCTCTCTTTTTAATCTTCATATTCCTCCACCATGTATTATATTACCAGGCTAGGTAAGTGACTGACTGAAGTGAGTTTTACTTTTCTGGGGTTTACAAAATAGCCCTTGACAAGAGATAGAAGACCTAGTTCTGTTTTGGACTCTGATTATATTATATACAAAACATTTGCTCTCTCTGGGCCTCAGTTTCCACATTTGTAAGATGAAGGAATTAGAACAGATGATTTCTTACTTTCCTTCTAGCTCTTATGTTCACTAAATCCATGATTATAATTGCCTCCTGGAATTTGACAATATTCTAACTGAAGATGACATGACTTAAGAATCAAATTAGATAATATATGTAAAATACTTTGCAGCTATGGAGTATATAAATGTGAACTACTATTATTTTTGCGCATATATATTTCAACCTTCCTGCACAACATTTGCTGAAGTGTCCCCAGTTAGTCAAAGCAGAGCTCCTAATCCTGTACACTTCAGCCCACATATGGCTGAATATTTGGTAGTGTTTTTATGTAACTAAGTCAGTTTTGTGCCCCGGGAAAATTTTAGCCAATGTGCTCTGGACTCTGCTCTGTGGGAAGCTCAGGCAGAAGGATGCCAGGGAGAACAATGTAGAGAAGAATTAGGGGTACACTGGGTATAAATTCTTCTGGCCCAGAAATGTAACTGCTGCTTTTGACCATGATAGTATTTTTTTGGAGCGGGGAGGCAAGGCAATCAGAGTTAAGTAACTTGCCCAAGGTCACACAACTAGTAAGTGTCAAGTGTCAGAGGCCAGACTTGAACTCAGGTCCTCTTGACTCCAGGGCCAGTGCTCTATTTACTTCACCACCTAGCTGCCTCCATGATTGCATTTTAGATACCATGATATGACTCAGTGGCAGCATAGAGTAGAGAGTAGTGTATTTGGAGTCAGAGGATCCAAATCTCATTTCTACTACTTGCTACCAATGTGATCCTCTGGCAAGTCATTAATTTCTCTGGGCTTAAGTTACTAATTTGTGAAATAAAGGGTTTGGAATCAATTGCCTCTCAGGTGCCCTCCATTTCTAAATCTATGATCTTATGACCCTTCCAAGTTAGGGGGAGCCTGGTGTAAGGACTTCTGACACCCAGTCTTTTTATATTTCTTTTCTGCTATCCTACTCAGTGCTTCAAAATTTAACCTCAGTTTAATTATAAAGCTTATTTATTACTAGAGTCTAAAAAAAGCTTCCCTGATGATGACAACCCTTCTTATTCCCTTAGAGATCTGTTTCAGCTTTGCTAAACAGGTGCTATATATGCAGTCTTAATAAGTGACCACACCCTCGGTTACAATCTAGAGAGATCCCTCTGTAGAGGGATTGCTGCTGTTGCCAGGAGCGTCAGTAAACCTGGTACGTAGAATGTGTTTCTACATGTCTTGTTGGATTGATACAATGCGTGCATTTGCCTTGTCACATCGGTTACAGTGCACTCCTAGGCTATCAAACCTCTCAATGCCTGATAATCACTAGAACACGTGTGCTAAGAAACTTTATGCTGATCCACTCTAGGAATGCTCAGTACTCAATAGCCCTCAAAATTTCTCATCTCTTCCCTGGGGTGAGGTGATTTGCTTTAGTTCTGGCACATTGGGATTGCAAGAAAAAGCAGTTCAGGTCCTGGGTTCGATACCTCATTAAAGGCACCCTCTTTTCTTCTGACAGGTCATTTCATGCAGACCTGTGTTCCTTAATTTTGAAGTAATAGGGATTCTCCTAATGTGTGAACTATTCCCTCAGTGTAGGCTGCAAATCTTTGGAAGCAACATTAACTCTTTCAGGGAATCCTGTGTATTTTTAGTGAGTTCTCAACACCTAACATGAACCACACTTTAGCATTCAGTTACGTTTTAAGGGAGGAGCACTAACTCCTCCAGGGTGCCATTTTTGGATTAAAGCAGAGGAAGCAGTGGTACAGAAATCAGGTATAGACGATCTTTCAACATAGCTGATGCAGACTGTGCGTAGCAGGGGGAGGGCAGGAAAAGGAGAGAGGAAGGACAGTCTGCATGGGAATATCTGGGAAATAGTATTTTATCTTTAGAACTCTGAACAATACAGTGATAACACAGAACCCAGAATGCTGAAGTGCACTCATCTCCTGCCAGAGACGTGATGAACCTAAAATGCACGAGAGACATCCATTTGCTGACTTGGTTAATGTGAGAATTTGTTTTTCTAGACTACATGTGTTTATGGTGAGGGTTTTAGTTTTATGATTTATTTTGTTTTAGGTTATCATTTTTATTATGATTATTAGCTTAATGGATGTGAAGGGATTTTATAAATGCATGTAAACTTTTTAAAGAAATAATATTTAGAATCCGAGTTAGTTTGACAAAGGCAGTTCTATCTTATGTGAGATGACTTCTGATCCTCATCTCCTATGGTAATTGTCTCCCCAAAAGTTCTCCCCTCTCACCACCACTTCAGGGTAAATAAAATTCAGATAATAGAGGGAAAGTAATAGAAATATGAAATACCCCTAGGCTAGGTAATATCTTTACAAACATTCATATTGAGATTTAAATGACTAATTCCTTCCTGAAAGCAAGGTTTAATAAGTAGAAGTGAGACAGAAACAAAGTATTCAGTTTAGGAAGGAGAAAGGATGGGGAGGGTTGGAGTGAAAGAGAAAGCAAAGAAAACTAAGGATGACAAAGACAAACTTCAGTCTGCATAACTATGCCCACAGTGAGTCAGGCAACAAGCATTTATTAGGCAGCTATTGTGTGCCAAGCACTGTGCTAAGTGCTAGTCCTACTCAAGTAACTGCCACCACTGATGCAAGGGTTGGGTAGATTTGAGGTATAAGCCTTTAAGAAAGGAATTGAAAATAGAGACACTGATAGTAGGGCTGGGACCCAATGCAACAGTGGGTGGTTTCACATGATGGGGACAAGTGATAGAAAATGACAGAAACACTGAACCAAGTGGTAGCCAGACCATACGATTTGACATCCTGTTCCAAGGCATCAATTCCTGGGTGTAAGAAATGGGAGGAGGAGTTTTGTTTCCACAGAACTAAAGGTGTACTTTGCCCCCCTCCCCGACTCCAACTTTAGCAGAAACCATGCCTCAAGATCAGTCAGGTGAGAAGTCAGAAGCTTGTACGCACGCATAAGCTTTTTGAGAAGGCAGTCAGGGGAATTAGAGAGACCAAACCAGTAGAACCAGTTCGAGCTTATCTAGGGTCTGGTCTGGGTCGAGAATCCAGGCCTACTGATTTGCATAATTTGCATATGTTAAAAAGGGAAAGTAGGGGAAGTAAAAGGATGTAGTTTAATCCTAAACTAAGACAAGGGAAATCCAATTAACTTCACTTTTGCTTCCGTATCCTTATTATCTTACCTATATAAACTGTATAACCTATGAAAACTATGTAAAAAATAAAGATTGTAAACTAACCATAACTCCAGCAGGCATGGAGGGAACGGTTACCCCTGCTCCTGCAGCTGTATCAGTGTGAGTGTTGCAGTGAGCACTATGCTCTCTCTCTAGAGGAGCATAATGAAATGCCTTCTTCTGCTCACTCTAGTCACAAGTTCTTTGGGTGAGACTTGGTAAATCACATGGATCTTCTAAGGTCAAGTGAAGGCAAGCAATGAGCAGTGGAAACTCCTCTTGGGCTTATTCCCAGGTCTTCCCTTGGGGTGTCCCGTGATCCTCACTGTGGTGTTAAGAGGGCTACCACTCTGGATTCCCTTGGGGAACCCTGTGGTCTGCACAGCCTTCTTAAGGGGACATCACTTGGGTCTTCTGGCCCTGTCTCCTGAGCCTTGTGATCTTACCGCTGTTCTAAGGGGCCATCACTTGGGTCCTTCTAGGGTCTGACCCTAGGAAGCCCTGTGATCCCTACAGATTGGGGGGGGTACCACTTGCCCTTCCCCTGGGAGTCCTGTGGTCTGCACAGCCTTCCTTACGGATTATCACGGGGTTCTTCCTCAGGACTTTGGCCCTGCCTAGGAAGTCCAGTGATCCCCAAAACCACGTTTCTCACACTGGGTTTACTCACCACTGCAAGAAATGGTTACTTGTCTTTTTTTCTGAAAAAATTAAACTATCTCTTGGTATCCAATTCACTAATGGGATGGATATGGACAATGGGGGATATTGGATTGAGAAATTAAGTTATTTTTTTGTTTTACTGTGGTGTATCTAAGTTGACTGACTTAATATAACTTTTAAATCAGGGGTTCTTAACTTTTGTGTATGTATGTATGTTCCAGTCCTTTTGGCAGTTTGGCAAAGACCATGGGCCCTTTCTCAGAATAAAAAAAAAAGTTAAATGCATAAAATTCATAGGATTATAAAAGAAACTAATTATATTGAGATATCAGACTGACCTCGGGTTAAAAAGGCCTTGTTTTTAAAAGGAACTTCTTGTAACAAAGGGATATTGAAAGACCCTCCAGTTTAAGTGCTGAGAAAAGCTGATTCACTATCATTAGGTCAATAGCATTGACCAAGTATCTGTGTAGAAAGAGAAGTGTGTGTGTGTGTGTGTGTGTGTGTGTGTGTGTGTGTGTTGGGGGTGGGGTGGGGATACACATCAAAGGAAAAAAAGATGGCCTCCACCTTCAAACACTTAAGGACTTAGTTTGGTAGAAAGAATACATATAATTTACAAAGGAATGTACAAATTGATAACAATTATCAATGTTATTCAATTTTCACAGTCATTATTGAGCATTTACTATGTGTCAATACTGTGGTAGACACTGAAACAAAAAACAGAATTAGTCTCTGCCTTCAAGAATATATAGTCTGTGTACTGGGTATAATAAATATGTACATAGTTAAGTATACACAAAAAATAAAAAGCCTCTCATTATTTTGAAGCTACTTGGTTACTCTTAAGGGGAGACCACATGACTTCATAGAGAGCTGCAGACTAGTTTTAGGAGGAGTGAGGCACAGAATAATATAGAAAAATACAAGTATACGTTCAGAGGAATTTCAAAATTTTCAGTGATAGTGATAGAAAACTAATGGGTGGTGATGAGATCAATATCCATTCTTACGTGTCACTAAGACGAAGGTCATGGTGCATAGTAAAACAGTGGAGTAGGAAGCAGAAGAGCTAAGTTCCAGCCCTTTTTTTTTTTTTTTTGGTTATACGCCCTTTTTCCTGGAGTAAGTCATTTAACTTCCTTGGCCTCCAGTATGCTCATTTATAAGATAGAGGAGGGAGATCAGGTGATATCTAGAGTCCTTCTTGGTCTAAAATTCTATACCAACTAGCAAGGGCCTAAACACTAGCCCTCTCATTATGTAGCTAGACTCTCAGACCCCTAACCAGGGAGGGAATTCTGCTTCCTGTGTTCTGATGTGCACTGTAGGAATTAGACCTCACAATATAATCACAGAAAGTATTCTCATTTACAAATTTTTCCTTTATTTTTAACCAAGTTGGTAGATCTCAAAAATGAAAGGTCTATTTTTATGCCTTCCACTTCTGTGCCAAATGTCATCTAAAGAAATCAACTACTTTGAAGATTAGTGTAGTACAAAAAAAAAAAAACACATACTGAATGCTGAGCTGTTGGGTTGAAACCAAAATCTGACCTCATCTGGTCAACAAGGCTCTCTGATTTAATAGTACATAATAGTTTTTTCCTCATCTCATTGCAAATTAACAACCAGCCTTTAAGGTAGGTATTAGAGGAATTTTCATCTCCATTTTACAAAACAAACCCACAACAAACAAACCAAAAAACAACAGCCACAACCACTACAGCAAAAACTGAGACTCCAAGAGATTCAGTGACTTGCTCAGAAACCCAGTAAATATCAGAAGCAGAATTCCAATCTAGTCCCGTCACGACTCCAGGTCTAGCATTCTTTGTATAGTACACTATTCTGTTTCCTTATACATAGAGCTGTAACTAGGGAAGGAAGGCTACGGTTTTCTTTTCCTCAGGGTATCAACATTGTAGGGGAGCATACTTTTTCCTCAGGTTTGCTGTCCCCATTCTTGCTGGCTCTCAGTTGTGCTAGAGCACAGAAGTCCCCATCTACTCCTATCCTACTGTGGCACCTACTGACCACTTCCCCTCATTTCCTCTTCCTACAAGTTGCCTCACAGAACTGATCCTGGTACTATATATTCTATATATATACTTGCTGGCCAGATTCTATATATATACTCGCTATATTAGCAAGCACCTTAGCATACCCAGGATGGCCTGCTAGGACAGATTCTTTGATTTGCTTTCATAAAGGAAAGATAGTTTCAAAAGGCTTAATAATCTTGCTTTAATTAAACAATGGTTTTCACAAGGGTTGCTGAGCTCCTACAGCATTCCCTAATCACCCTTCTCAAAGGGGCTGGCAAGAAAGGGGGTGGGGGACAACTTCCCATATGTCTTAATGGGGTCAATCAAAACAGGCACAACTTGTGCATTCCTCTAAATCCCTTCACGCCTCAATGGGGACAAATTGAGGCAAATACAGACTCCCCCCAAGCCTTGATGGGGGCCAATCAAGGCACACACAGCATCCTAGCTGCATTTCAACCCTAAAGGTTCCCCACTCACTGATCAGTGCCCACCTGCTTTATATTTACACTTTACCTCTCCAGGGTCCTGACCTTTACAATCTAAACAGGTGACACTTGTTCCTTACAATCTTCGTGGTGGAGATGTTTTGAACCATAGAACTCATATCCAACATTTTAGAACAACAGACTGTTATGGCCATGGATCCTGGAAAACCAAACTCCAAAAAAGACTAGCAAAAACCCACTTTGCTTATGCTTATACACACACACACACACACACACACACACACACACACCTACACACACAATTTTTATTTAGATCCACTAGTGGCAAATGCCTTTGCAAGCACACTGACCTTCTATGACCATCACTAGAGTTGGTAAAGGAATCTGACTCACCAGAATATTGTCATCACATTGTATTTCCCGAGTATCTAAGGAGTGAGTACTCTATAGTTCTAGGTGCCAGTGGGTGGAGAGAAAGGCTTGGGGGAAAGTAAAAACCAGAGAGGGCATTGTTTTTGCCCAGATGAACACTGCTTGCCTAGCTCCCAGTTTAAAAGGCACATTTATCCTAAACAACAACTCTTCTCTTGGACCACCAGTTGGGAAGCCCTCTTAATTTTCTTCCTTCCCTATAGCTCTCCGCAGCCAGTGAACAGATATCTATCAAAACTTGTAAAAGCCTCCCTTCTCTATTCCTTCAGACACATAGAGACCAGACAGATGGTAGCACAGCATCAGGCCTGGAGAATGGCTGTTGAGTGGGAGGGCAGAGCGAGAACTCTAGGACCTGAATCTTCTGCTTCTTTTGTTCCACTTCCTTACCAACCCACCATAACTAACAGTTCCAGGGCTCTCTACCCAGTATGTATTTGACACATGTTGTTGACAAGACTTGAGGAGAAAAATACCTTCCAAGGAAGCTCTCAATACAGAAATGGCAGTATGAGTATGTATGTCGGGCAAGTATAAACCCTGTGAAAGATTGCACAGGAAGAGATATTGCTTCCTTCTTATGCTTCTGATTGGTACCTGGGTCCCATCTGCTGACTGTTGTTGCTGTTTTATGTTACTTTGTAAATGAATTCACAGATTTAGTTCTCGAAGGGACATCAGATATCATCTAGACCATTACTCTCACTTTATAGATGAACAAACAATTTCAGAGATGTATAGTACCTAGAGCAGTCACACAGTAAATAAGAGAGCCAGGTTATGAAGCTAGCTTTTCTGACATCCAACCCAATGCTCTTTTCACTAACACTATGATGATTTTTTTCTTAGCCCTTCTAGGAACGGTGTGTTGTTTTCCCAGTCCTGAAGGATTTTAGATTTTTTTCTATTTCTCCTGTAGCACTTAGTACAATACTCACTTAACAGCACACAGTAGGACCTCGATGAGAGCTGATTGGCTGATTTGGATCTCAGTGTGATTCCTGGGATAAGAAGATTCATGAATGTTTCTCCCAAACCTCTGCTCTCTGTAGAACAGGGGTCCTTAACTTTTTTTTCTGTCATAGACTCCTTTGGCAGTCTGTAAATTTGTTGTTGTTGGTCTATCCAAGTTCAGGGAAATTCTGAAACCTATTCGTAGACCTTTTGGGGGTCCATGTACCCCAGGTGAAGAATCTTTGCTTTAGAGAAAAAAAAAACATATAACAAGCAGTCATTTCTTTTCTAACAGTGTTTAGAGTTCATATTAGGTTGAAGAGAGGAGCTAACATCTGGCAGCTGTAAGGAAAAGTAATCAGTGGAGTGCTTGGGATGGTGAAAGATGACACATAGAAAATTAAAGTGATTTTTCTAGATGAGGGGCCTGGCCAACATATGAAAAATATAATGATCTAAACAGTGTTTTTATGTTTATTTACAATATGAGGTTAATAATACCTGTATAACCTATCTCACAGGATTATTGTGAGGATGAAATGAGAAAATAGATGAAGAGGATGTGGCAAGCACTAAAACAACATGTAAATGTCAGCTATTATTACAACTAGTATTGTCTCCTTCTTATATTCAATGGGGTTCAGATAAAAATGGCCCTGGGACATATTGCCATCCTACTACTATTCTGTTCAGTTATACATCTATGATTGTGCAAGTAGATAAAATGATCTTTTTTTAGAATTAAAAAAATGTTGTCATATAGGCTCATCTTCAGTTGAGTTACTGAAAAGTTTTCTGGACAATACTAATAGCAGATAAGATGATGAGGACGATATGGATTCCTTTTTTTGCATGCAGTTTGATTTCTTTAACCAGATCTTTACATTTTGAAAATTTTATTCTATTTATCTTGGTGGTTATTATTGTTCCATATGGTGATAGATTTAAAAAAAAAGCTCTTTAATTTATTTATTTATTTTTGTGAATTGATATGTCCAGGAAATGGGACTCCATTGTCCTCGTCGTCCTTGTCATCCTTGTCGTTGTCGTCTTCTTCTTCTTCCTCCTTCTCCACTTCTTCCTCCTCTTCCTTTTCTTCTGCTTCTTCTTCCTCCTCCTCCTCTTCTTCTTCCTTTTCTTCCTCCTCTTCCTCCTCCTCCTCTTCCTCTTCTTCTTCTTCTTCTTCTTCTTCTTCTTCTTCTTCTTCTTCTTCTTCTTCTTCTTCTTCTTCTTCCTGTACTTGTTGTTCTTCTCTGTCTCATTTGGGGACCTCACTGGTTCTTATGGGTCTAACGATCATATCTATGGAAAACGTCTTCATTTTCCAATTATATATATCCAGCCCCATGTATCTAGTCACTCCTGAGCTTCAATACCATATCACTGACTGCTTTTTAGGTATTTTAAACTGGATGTCCTGCGATTCTGTCAAGGTACTTGTCTAAAACACAATTATCTTTGTCCTCCCTCTACTGAACTTCCCTGTTACTGTCAAGGGGACCACCACACTCCTAGTCATCTAGGTTAGCTACTTACATGCCATCCTTGACTTCAAATGCTGATTTACTCCTCATATTTAAACAGATGCCAAATCTTATCATTTCTATCTCCATATCTCTTCTGTATTTCCTCATCTCTCCACTCAATCTATCACCAGTTTGGACCCTTATCACATCCTGCTTTTAATACAAGACCCTGCTAATTGGTTTCCCCACTTTAAGCCTCTCCCTTCTCCAATCTGTCCTTCACACAGCTTCCAAAGTTATCTAAAGCAAATATCTCAGCTCTCTAATTACAAAACAAAAGCAAGAGAAAAAAAAAGCATCCTGTTATACCCAGGATCAAATATAATGGCTTTATTTGTCACTTAAGCTCTTTAAATTCTGGTCCCTTCTGACCTTTCCAGTGTTCTCTTACCTCCCTTCCTTCCATGTCCTCTACAATTTAGTTGTATATTCCTAGTTGCTACTCCTCACACATGACACTCAGTCTCTACCTCGATGGGTTTAATTGACCATTATCAATACCTGAAATATTGTCCTTCTTCTCCTCTACCTGTCGAAGCCCCTGGCTTCCACAACATTCAGCTCAAATGCTGCCTTCTAGAGGAGACCTTTTCCAGGCTCCCAGATAGCAATGCCTTCCCCTCCAAGGTTACGTTCCATCTACTTTGTATATATCTTGCATATACCAATTTATTTACATGTTGCTTCCTCCATTAGAACATAAGAGCCTTTAGGGTGAGGGTTTTTTGCATTTTTTTGCATCCACTTTCTTGGTACAGGTGTTGGCATGTGTGAAGGGCTTAATAAATTCTTGCTTTAATCATCATAAACCCCTCTCTATATGCATTGTTGTTATCATCAGTTATTGAAAAAATAGTCTTCCTTTCTTGGTCAATGGAATTCAGATAGAGAGTATTGTGGGACAAATTTCCACCCTGTTAGTATTCTTTAATATTTAATTTTCCATGTACTATTCTACATGTTGATAAAATAACTATGTTTTTATTTGAATGAAAACACTAGGATGTAAACTCATCTTCTATGGGCTCACCAAAAGCATCCTTAGTATAATTCCAGTTACAAACAAAATGGGAATGATCTATGACTTTTCATATCCCTACACTATTTTGGTTGCTTCTGTTATGAATTTATATTTTGAAAACATCATATTCTATGCCATCTTTTTAAATTACTGTTTTGGTATAATTGCTCTGTTAGTTGGATTCATGGAATCAAACTTAAGAGCTTTATTTTTTTGAAATTTCTAGTTTAAGTCTGCCTATCTCAAAATAAATTGAGGTATTCATACTGTTAGGTATAATTTCTGGATTTTTAATTGTGAAGATTTTCAATTATGTCAAGTCCAACTTTTTCTTCCTCAAATTTGAGTAGCTTCTTAAATATCTCTCTTATTTTGTCTAATCCTGATTTTAAGAATGAAGTTCCTTCTCACACTTGACCTGCCCTGGTCAACAATAGTTGTGGAATTGAGGGTGCCATTGATAGAAAGTAGTATGAAGCCTTTGACTATGATTGGTGAAATATATTTACTATGAAATTATCCTAGGGCATAGTCAAAGTATTTATGCCTTCAGTCCATTTCACACCCACTCATATCTTCTGGCCTTAGCAATCAGTGCCATCTGCACTGAAGCATTTCCACAAGGTGAGGTAATAGGTAATTCTGTGAGCTCCTCAAGGATTTGTATCCCATCATTTGGCATAATACCAGTCACATAGTAGGTATTTAATAAGTAATTATGGACTGACTGTTTCGTTGTGCTATGCCTTCTTGTAGTACTAACTCACGGAATGCAATTTGGCGTTACCTTCTTTGTCAAGATGATCAGGCCAATATTTTCCAGTAGGACCAGTTTTCAACCCCATGCCTCCTCATCTATTTCTTTTATTCTTGGCAAAAATTGCACCACACTGATAGGAGTGTTAAGCCAATCAGTGGTATCATCCAAGTCCAATTTTCCAGAATTTCAATGTTCCTGCCAGAACTACACCATTATGGATGTAGTCTCAGGGCACATTGTGATATGTCATCCTGGCTAGCATTCCCTGACTTTGTCATTTTAACATTTGGCCTAACAATTAACACCAAGAAAACACATGTACTCCATCAGCTAGCACCACACCACCCATATGTGAAACCTTTGGTTACAGCAAATGGAGAAGTTTTGAATGCTACAGGTAAGTTCATTTACCTTGGCAGTATACTTTCTAGGGATGTAAACATTGATAATGAGGTTGATGCACACCTCTCCAGAGCTAGCTCAGTGTTTAGCAGGCTCCAAAGGGAAGTGTAGGAGAGAAGATGAATTAGACTGACTACCAAACCGAAGATCTACAGGACCATTGTGCTGACCTCATTGTTGTGGCCTGTGAAACCCGGACAGTAGACAAGTGCCATACCAAGAAACTGAATCACTTCCATTTTAATTGCCTTATGAAGATTCTGAAGATCACCTGGCAGGATAAGATACCAGATACTGATGCCCTTTCTTGAACTAAAGCGCCAATCATTCAAACTCTATTGCAGAGAGCACAACTATCATAGGCTGGCTATGTTCCAAACGTACAGACTATTTTATGGAGAACTCACACGGGGCAATGATTGTGTGACATGGGAGACACTGGCACAAGAACACCCAGAATGGCATGCTCTCATCAGAGAAGGTGTGGTGCTCTATGAGCGAAGCAGAATTGAAGCAGCTCAGAGGAAATGCAAGATGCACAAATTTAGAGCGTCTGCCCCAATGTTCACATGAACTATTTGTGCCTGACCTGTGCCAGACTGAGCATTACAAGATCTTGTTGGTCTGATCAGCCACAGTTGGATGCGTTGTGACTTCACTCTGAAACAGTAATGTCATTTTGGTCCTCTTCAAGAATGAAGGATAGTAACCAATCATTTTAAGAAAGGTCAATGAGGTAGACTTTGAAAGAGTTCTGTATTGTCATTATCGTTAGCAGCAGCATTATCGTTATTGCTACTGCTGTTAATAAGATTGTAATAAGATTTCTAAAGTTATTTAATAATTTGGGTGACACATTATTAGAATGGAAATTTCTTGAAGGCAGAAATTGTCTTATTTGTATTTACATCTCCTGTGCTTCACAGTTCTAGTACTTTTCACGACATACTTTTTTTATTCTTTCACATGCTGACTACAGGTTGCAAGTAACCTGGCTTAAAATTTTGGTCACTATAGTGCTCACTCTCCCATTGACTGTATGTTACTTCTCTAATATAAAACTCTATTGCAGATAGAGCTATAACTGGCATAGAATAAATAGAGCTTTGTCCCAAGAGCTGATGTGAGAGAACCTGCTTCCTTCCCCTGTGTCCTACACCCCACGGAAGTATGCTGGCTACCCCTCAACCCCAATAGGTTCCTTGAGTAAAGGAGATGCACTTCATACCTTCCTCTTTTTCTCATGGAACCAAGCAGAGCACCATCCATTGAAGTAAGCACTCAATTAATGTTTTAAATTATAAGAGTTGATATAATTTTTGTCAAAAATAATATGCACCTTTCCAATGTAATCAACTGAAGGAACTTCACCTCAGTATCAAATCATAAAGATGCCCTTGTATATTATTCTAATCAGAATCTTGGAACATATTTAGTTTCTCTATAATAGTCTGATATATAGAAGATGAATAGACTTCTCAGCATTTCTTCTCCTTGAAGACATGTATCTTGGTACCACTTTTCTTAGAGTTGGGAAGGAGAAAAGTAAACGAAAATGAGAAGAAACTGAAGAAGAGCAAATGCAAGTAGGTAAGGGGCAGGCAAAAAGTCAATCAATGCATAAAGCATTTATTCATAGCGAGGTATTTGCAAACAGCTGGAAAAAGTAAAAAAAAAAATCCAGAAATTAGGGATTAGGGCTTTAGGTTAGGAATTAGGGACACAGGGTTAGGAAAGATAATAGAAGGGAGACTGTTGGTAGAAAGAGGTCTGGATCACATTAATGTCAGCAGAACAAACTACACGGACCATTTTTATTAAAAAAAAGAGGAAAACACATGTGCACTTGTAGAGGAGGATTCAGTTTTGTGCTTGGGCTGTGTCAATCTAATAAAAATCATGATATAACTAAAATTAATTTATAGATTTAGTACTGTGCCAATCAAGTTATCCATGGAATATCTTATAGAACTAGAAAAAATAATAATATTTATTGGATGAACAAAATGTCTAGATCTCAATGGAAAAAATGAAAACAGCACAACTTAAAGAGGACATGCCATTATCAAATCTTAAAGTAAGCAATCAAGAAGTAATTATCGACACTAGTCCTCAGTTTATAAATGCCAATTTATAAGTGAATCATCGAGACAAACTAGACAAGCAGAAACAAGTAGCAATTGTAAACAGTACTCCAAGAACAGAAAGTGCTAGTGAAGAACTCTCTTTTTGACAAAATTTGATGGAAAACTAGAGAGCATTTTCATAGAGATTAGGCCTAAAGCATTCTTTAATACTGTATATTATAGTAATCTCTAAATTGATATGAAAGCTGAATATAGAAGGTCATGTCATTTGCCAAAATAGAGGAGAATGGGACCAGATAACTTTCACAGCTGTGTCTAGAGGGAGAAATTAGTAACTAAAAGATATATGGGCCAAGATGGCGACTGGAAAGC
>CM053626.1:73053460-73068472 GCA_028646595.1 Phalanger gymnotis
ATAAAGAGGGACAGGATAGGATGGAGGGAAATATAGTTAGCCTTTCACAACATGAACATTGTGGAAGTGTTTTACATAATGATACATGTGTGATCTATGTTGAATTGCTTGCCTTCCTAGGGAGGGTGGGTGGGAAGAGAAGAGGGGAGAGAATTTGGAACTCAAAGTTTTAAAAGCAGATGCTTAAAACAAATTTAAATAATGTTGTTTTTTGCATGCAGCTGGGAAACAAGATATATAGAGAGTGGAAATGGAAATCTATCCTGCCCTACAAGAAAGTAAAGGGAAAGGGGATGGGGGGGGGAGCGGGGTGAAAGAGGGGAGGGCTCACTGGGGAACGAGGCAATCAGAATATAAGCCATCTTGGAATGGGGGGGAGAGTAGAAATGGAGAGAAAATTTGTAACTCAAAATCTTGTGGAAATCAATGTTGAGAACTAAAATATTAAATTTAAATAAATAAATAAATAAGATATTGGTCTATGATTAGTTTCTACAATATTTTCCAGTTTTCCCAGTAGTTATTGTCAAATAGTGAGTTCTCCCAGAAGTTGGAGTCTTTACCAAACAGTAAATTATTATACTCATTGACTATTCCACTGTTACACCATTCTGTTTCTTAGGCAGTACCAAGTAGTTTTGATAATTGATCTTTTATGACACAATTTCAGATCTGGTATGGCTAGGCCACCTTCTCTTGTATGTTTTTTTCATTAATTCCCTTGATAGTCTGGACCTTTTGTTCTTCCAGATGAATTTTATTATTTTTTTTCTAGCTCTGTACAATAATTTGTTGGTAGTTTGATGGGTATGGCACTGGATAAGTAAATTAATTTAGATAGAATAGTCATTTTTATTATATTAGTTTGGCCTAACCATAAGCAACTGATATTTTTCCAATTATTTAGATCTGACTTAATTTGTGTGGAAAAAAAAGTATGCGTATATATATGTACATATATCTATAGTTCCTGGGTTTGTCTTGGCAGGTAGATTCCCAAATATTTTATATTGTCTACGGTTACTTTAAATGGAATTTCTCTATCTCTTGCTGCAGGGCTTTGTTAGTAATATATAGAATTGCCAATGTTTTTGTGCATTTATTTTATATTCTGCAACTTTGCTAAAGTTGTCAACTACTTTAAGTAGTTTTTTAGTTGATTCTCTAAGTATACCATCATATCCTCTGCAAAGAGTGATAGTTTTGTTTCTTCATTGCCTCTTCTAATTCCTTCAATTTTTTTTCTTCTCTAATTGCTGAAGCTAATATTTCTAGTACAATGTTGAATAACAGTGGTGATAATGGATTTCCTTATTTCATCCCTGATCTTATTGGAAAAGCTTCCAGCTTATCACCATTAGAGCGACATTTCTTAAAGAACACTAGTTTGGGACTCAGGTAACCTAGGTCTAAATACTAAGTTTGAATAACCTAGACACTTTGAATGCCTTTTGAGCTTCAATTTCATCATCTATAAAGTAGAAATAATAGTTCTTGCCTTATCTAACACACAGAGTCATTGTGAAGAAAGTGCTTTACAAACCTTACGAAGAATTGTGAGTGGGATCTGTTCCTATTAACTCTTAAACTGGTTTTCCAGTCTCTCCAACCATGAATCCATTCTTTACACAGATGTCAAATGATTCCTCCTAAGCACCAGTCTGTTTTTATTCTTTAATCAAAAATATTTTAGCGGTTTCCTGTTGACTGACAATTAAGTCCAAAATTCTCTACCACCTGACTCCAGCCTTCCAGCCTTATCTCATACTACTGTCTTTTATAAAATTTATATGCCAGTAAAACTGCACAAACTCACCATTGCCCAAATAAGTACTTAACTTTCCTCCCTCCAGTCATTTGCTCCTACTGGTCCCTATGACTAGAAAACCTTCCTTCTCCATTGTTACCCATTTGAGATGTTATTCATCTTTCAGGACCCAGCCAGGTGCTACTTTGTCCATGGACATTTCCATGATTCTTTCAGCCAGAAGTCTTTCTCTCCTATGATCCTCATGGCAATTTTTTTCTTCTTATGTAACAATCCCACTCTACAATCTTTTATACTTAATTGTATATATGGCTACCTGCTCTGGTGGAATGGAAAATACTTGAGGACTAGAGCCCTGATTTACTTTTGTGTGAGATCCTTAACTGTTATACGCCATTCAATGTGCAATAAATGTTTGTTGAATTAAAAGTAAATTGAACTAATGGCCACTAAGTACCTAATTTTTACATCAAGCCCCTATTTATACTTATTTCTTTTTTCCCCCTCTATTCTCTAAGCAATTAAAACTCATAGTGACACTTTGGTAGAAGGTCAACCAAAGTTATCAGGAAGTACACTAGATTATGATAGATTCCTGATACTATATGATCTGAAATCCCTACCACAGATCACCACCATCTGTCATGTATCTCCGTTCATGCCTTTATATCTTCTCTGGTTCATGTTTATTTCCTTCCATAAATCCTCTGCAGAAGATGATGTCAGAGGCTTTATTCTATGTATTTTAATAGTTGTGGTGTTTGTTTGTTATTAGCTCATTTGGACTGTCTGTATATGTTCCTTCACTCCTGCTTTGTGGCAATTTCACCTCCTTTTCTGATCATATTTATCCTTAATGTTTTGTTTTATTCCACTTTTTGCATTCTAGTCATCATTGGAAAAAAAAAAAGATCTCCTCAGACTCTTCCCCTTTCCTCTCACCCCTCCCCTCCCCTTCTCTCTTTTCTTCCCTTCCCACTCCCATCCTCTTCCTCCCTTCCTGGGCTGGTGCATTGGTGGAGAGGGCCTAGCTTGAAATATCTAGAAATGAAAGATTTTGCAAGTAAATATAATTAGAAACCTAAAGGACTTAAAGCAGAAATAAGCAGCACTTCAGCCTTATATGTATCAGATCACTTTAACTGGGAGCAAGTAGCAGCTCTTGAGCAGGCAGCCTACAAGTTGGATGCATATTCAAAGAAACCAGAAGCAAAGCACAAGTTAAAGGAGTTGAAATAATTCTTTAGCACAAAGACTTTAAGTACAAGAATGTTTCATAAGAGCTGAAATAAGTGGGGTGGAACTTATCACTATGGTGCAGTTCCTGAAAGGAAGCAGTGCTGCTGATTCAAGGAGAATTCCAGCCCCCACCTTTGGTTGATGTGTAACTTTGCCGCCCTCCCCCAATGTCTTCTTAAACCTGGATTCCCTGGAACTTCATGTTATGGTGTGCTTCATTGTGTGCCCTGGACCAAGACTCAGAAATCAGGATCAACCCTATCTAGAGCAAACCGGGATGAGAGGCTCTGGTTTCCCTGTCTCCTCCCCCTCTCCAGGCTCCCCCCACCCCTTTTCTTGAACTTAAATAATAAACGCCGATTTATGACCCAAAGAAAGAAAGAAAAAGAGGGAGGGAGGGAGAGGGGGAGGGGGGGAGAGAGAAAGAGAGAGAGAGAAAGAGAGCGAGAGAGAGAGAGAGAGAGAAGGAAGGAAGGAAGGAAGGAAGGAAGGAAGGAAGGAAGGAAGGAAGGAAGGAAGGAAGGAAGGAAGGAAGGAAGGAAGGAAGGAAGGAAAAAGAAAAGAAAAAAAAGAGAAAAACCACAATCTCCTGCTTATACTCACCTTGTATTTCTCCATTGTTTTTTGAATCACCTGTAATTTTGATTCTTCAGAGATCGTGGTGTTACATGATTCATAACCATAGAATACTACAGAAAGAATACTAGCATTGATGGAAGGCATTGCACAGTTTCCCTAATGAAATCCAGCCTGCTCCAGTCTTACTATTCTATATTGGACCAACATCAATATCATATGTAACAAATATTTAATAAATATATACTGATCAACTAATTTTTGAATCAGTAAAAGTTGCCTAGATCCCTTTTCATATTTTCATCAGGAGCATCCTAAGTATATTCTTCTAAACATTTTACAGAGATGCCAAATTACATATATAGATATGTATTTACAAATGTCATGATGATCTTTATGTAATAATATCAACCTATTATATGAGATGTTATCCATTCTTTTAGAATTTTTCTTCTTTGAGAACTCTTAATGAAATCCTTTTAAAATTATGCTACCTCCATATGAATTTTTCTGCTTATTTGGACAGACCTACCTAGCCACATTTTTTAATGGAATACTTCATATCTTTTGTTATAAATATTTAATCATCAGATACCTATTACATATAGTAGCTCACTTAGAAATGTTTCACCTAACTAATCATTTCCTTTTTGTCAAGATTAGTCAATATAATTTTATGGTGTTGCCTAAAGATCACCATATTCAGGGTCCTCTGACTAGGAGTGTGCTGCAGCCAGCTAAAACTGGCTCACAAAAGCCACCTCTTAAATTTTTCAGAATGAGCATTTACACTTTGGAAATTGGTGAGTGCTGCAAATCAGAGCTTGATTTATTGTTTTGTTGATTGTCTAGAGTTTGGAAAGTGATGGAGAAAATGTTAATAAAATAGAGTAAACTTAAAAGTGTGTCATGCATTCATTTTTCCCCTAGAGAGGTGGTTGTTAAACATTTACCAGCATACGACTATTTCTGACTCTTTTCTTTAGGAAATTATTTATGATATATAGCTTGCAGCTTCATCTAAAGTCTCTATTTCTGTTCATCATAAGAAATGCGACATGAGATGGCTAAATGTCCCATCATCTATTGTTTTATGTTTAGGACAGATCTTGGGAAATAGTCGGTATTGAATAAACACTCATTGATTGATTCATTATTATCTTCGGGCACATGATAAAACAAGTCTCCCCACTCAGGTATTTTTGCCAAGAAGAATTTGTGAGTTGAACTTCCATTCAGCTGAAAATTATTGATAGAGTCTATTTCATTCGTAGACATAATGTCATTTTGCATAGGCTATTATGTCCCAAACTGAGGTCATGTTAATGATCAAGTCTCTCTGCACTTATAGTTAGACTGGTCCTAAGACATCTGGTTAAGTCTGTTGCTGGATAGGTGTGTTCAAGGAAGCATAGTACCTCTGGAGAGGGCTGCTAAGCTCTTTTCAGGGCTGTTTTCTACCTTAGGTGTCCACCTGATTCAGCCAACTCTCCTGTGGCTCCAAGAAGCTGTAGCATGCACAGAGACCACACCCCAGTAAACCATTTTGGCAGATGAGCTAAATCAGGTTGAGGGTAACCAAGGGGTCCCAAACCCATCGGTGAGTTAGGGTAGTGTCTACCTAAGTATGCAAAGACTTCCCTCAGCAGAATGAGTGGATGAAAACAATTTATTTCCACAGCCATGAAGGCAGCTGAAGCAAGCATTGTGGACTTGTTTAGACATTGAAGACCCCCAGATCATTAACTGCATCCCAGGCCAAAGCCAGTCATCTTGACTTTTGCCTTGCTACTGGACTCCAATGACTCTGGAAGAAAGAATGAGGCTAATGACTTTGTGCAAATCTGCCTCACTTCAATCCAATTTATGTACAAATCAAAAGTATCACCCAAACCATTTTATCATTTTTACATACATCAAAGTCCTGTGGAGACAGGCAAGTGATAGAGTAGTAGTTGGTCTGGATACACTGAGAGTTGTAGTCACAACCCTGTACACAGGCAGCCCAGGCCCAAACTAGAATCTAGTCAATAAGCCTAGGGTCGTCTTCTCACTGTACTGAAGCAGTCTGGGATTCAGCAGCCCCTGGGTGTCTGAGCAGCCTTTGCTTAAGACTGCATTGCTCAACTCCTGGTGTAAGGAAAGGGCTAGAAAAGGTACCCTAAAAATAATCTCCTTAACCTAACATAAGCCTGGCCTGCTTACCATGGCAGGCAAGATTTTCACCCTATAGTCAAGACACACACACACGTTCAAAAACTTTTGCAAAGATGATTCCATTCACCATCAGTACACAGAATATGTATCTATTTGTGGTTGTGTGGTTTGTCCTTAGTTTTCAAAGAGAACCATGACATCAGGAAGATGATTCAATGACTTGCAATTGAATTGGATTTAAGTGGAAGGCTGTGCAAAGTCATCAGCCTCACTTTCTCCTCCAGAGCCATCTGGATCCAGTGGCCAGATATAAATCGGGACAACTGGAGATGACCCAGGATGATCTAGTGGGAGACTTTGGCCTTTTTAAACTAAGATGTTTCCTAGTTTTCACTTTGACTAAAGCAATGCCCATTCAGTGATTAGGCCTATTTAAGAAGTGAGTCAGGAGACAGCCCCTTTAACAAAAAAAAAAATCAAACTGGGTGGGGAAGACCCTCAGGGTAGCTGGCTGAAAGAGAAACAATTACTATTTCAATTCACTCTGAGTTATCAGGGCCCAAAAAATAACCATTAAGTGGTGCTTGGGCAAGGAACTATTGTTGACCAATCAATGAGAGCTAGCTAGAGTGAATTGGGTTTAAGGCATGATCTTTAAGAAAGAAATCTAGCTAGTAAACCCCAAGATAACTAGGTAGGCTTCAGCCATCGAAATTTACCTTCCTTTGGGCAGAATACCTTCAGATGAGGACATGATATCCCATGTGGGGGGGGGGGGAGAAGAAGAGAGGAGAAGAAAGGGGAGGGAAGAGGAGAAGAGAGTGTATGCTTATGGACAACACAAAATCCAGTAGGTCTGAAAGACTAACATCTCATGTTATGAGAAAACTCAGCAGATATTACACCCAAATAGCAGCCCTGAATCAAACAAGGCCAGCTTACCAAAGTCCGAGCTGGATACACGTTTTTCTGGAGTGGCCACAGTGATGGACAGTGCTATGAAGCTCGTATAGGTTTTGCAATCAAAACTAATCTGGTCAACAAGCTTGTATTCCTCCCAAGGAGGAGTGATTGAACACTAATGAAGTCAAAGAAAAATTTTATTAAGACCTAGAGACCCTCATCATCAATGTGCCAAAAAAAGACAAAAAACATTTCTTGATATCTTTAATGCAAGAGTAGACACAGACTACTAGACAACGTGGGGAGTTGTTGGGAGGAATGGAGTCAGAAACAGCAAGAGCAATGGTCACTGAAGTCACTGAATGTGACTTCTCATAATGTGCATCTCATGTCCATCTCATAATATTCTTTCTCATCACCAACACTGTTTTCTGTTTACCTAAATGAAATAAAAAATCGTGGATGAACCCTTCTTCCTGGAAACATTGGCACTTAACACACTATGTCACTGTAAGGAGAAGAGATAGACAAGATGTGAGAGTGACAAAGGTGATGCGTGGTGCAGAGTGATGGACTGATCATAGAAATCTTCTCCAAGCTAAACATTTCCCTCCTCTTCCCTGAGATCCATCCCATATGTCAAACAGTACTGAACTAATCATAGACTTATTCTCTCCAAGCTAACCATTCCCATTCAACAAAGTTGCTGGCCTCAAAGCAAGATGACTACAAGAAAACTTAATGTCAACAGATTAGAGCACATATCATTGAGTAAATAGCTTGTTGCTAACTTAGAAGGAAAGCTGAGCCAAAACATAGTTGGATGCCATGGAGCAGAAAAGGATCAGGCAGCTTTCAGAGATTTACTGTACAACACTGCATATACTCATCTGGTCCAGAACGTTCACAGACATCAAGCCTGATTTGATGAAAATGATGGGGAAATTCAGAAACTGCTAAATGAAAAATGAGAACTCCACAGGGTTTGCCAGCAAGATAGTTTGTCCAACTTTAAGAAGGTAGCATTTAACTCCAGAGCTTAGAGAGATGCAGGATTCTTGGCTTAGTAAAGACATAGTTTTACACTGATAGTAACAATCTAAAGCACTTGTATGACGCCCTGAAGGCTATTTATGAGTCAAAGACCTATGGTGCATCTCAACTATTGGAGCATTAATGGAGCCACATTGATTAGCAATAAGGACATGATCCTGGGGAGATAGGTTGAACACTTCCATAGTATTCTCAACAGACTATCATCCATAAATGCTGAAGCCACTAACTATATACCTCAGATTGAAATCAATTCCTCTAGCTGAACTTCCAATTGAAGAAGAGATTTTGAATGCCATTAGGCTCCTCTCATGTGGCAAAGTATCTGATGCTGATTCTATTCCAGCTCAGATTCACAAGACAAGGGGTCCATTGCTCATACAAAAACTGGCTAAAGTCTTCCAGAGAATCTGGCAAGAGGAGGCTATCCCCCCCTGGAGTTCAAGGATGTCTCCATTGTGCATTTCTATAAAGGTAAAGGAAATAGGTTGTCCTGTGACAATCACAGGGCAGTCTCTCAGTCATTGCTGGCAAGATTCTTACCAAAATCCTCCTTAATTGGCTGATCCTTCACCTGGAAGATGATCAAGTGTGGCTTCAGAAAGGGCTGAAGAATGGTCAATGTGGTGTTTGCTGACGACTCATTCTGGAAGCAGAGCAGACATCTTTATATGATGTTAATCAATCTACCAAGGCCTTTGATATTATCAGTCATGAGAGCTTGTGGAAAATTATGCCAAACTTTGGTTGCCCAGAGAAATTCATCAATATCGTGTGTCAGTTTCATGATGCATATTTGCTCAGGTTCTGGATAATGGACAAAAAGACTGTGTGCTTACGCCAATGCTTTTAAGCATGTTGGTAGATACCTTCAAGGAGGATGAAAATGGTATAAAGTCAGCTACCTCATGCATAGTAAATTAATTTGAAGAGACTACAAGCCAAGACTAAATGGAGCAAGTGTTGGTGCATGTTTCCTTTTTGTTCTCAGATGATTGTGTACTCAATGCAGCCTTTGAGGCTGCAATGCCACAAACTATGGATCAAGTCTCTTCTGCTTGTGCTTATTTTGGGCTAACAATTAACACCAAGAAAACACAGATTCTCTAGTGCCGCACCATCCTTATGTGTAACCACTGGTTATAGCAAATAGAGAAATACTGAATGCTGTGGATGACTTCACTCACCTTGGCACTATACTTTCCAGGGATGCAGACATAGATGATGAGATTGAAGCATACATTGCCAGAGCTAACTCAGTGTTGGGGAGTCTTTGAAGGAAAGTATGGGAAAGAAAAGGTATTAACTACTTAACAAACTGAAGGTCTACAGAGACAGTTTGTTGACCTCATTGTCGTATGCCTGTAAAACCTGAACATTATACCAGCACCATGCCAGGAAACTGAATCACTTCCATTTGAATTGTCTTAGGAAAATTCTGAAGATCACTGGCAAGATAAGCTACTGGACGCTGACGTTCTTTCTAGACTAAACTGCCAAGCATTCAAACTCTACCGTGGAGAGCACAACTCTGGTATGCTGGTCATGTTGTCCAAATGCCAGATATACGTTTGCCTAGAAGAATATTTTATCGAGAGCTCATGCAAGGCAAGTGCTCGCATGGAGGTCAGAAGAAGCAATAAAAGAATACTCTCAAGGTCTCTCTGAAGAACTTTGGAATCCATTGGGTGACATGGAAGACAATGGTAAAGGACCACCTGAATGATAAATCATTATAGATCTTCCATAATATAGTGTAAGCCTGGCTTTTCTTCTTTCTCCCCATCCTCTCCCCCCTCCCCCACGAGACTCTCTGGTTTGGAATCTCAGACATTCATTTCCCCTTTTCTTTCCTGCAAGGTCTTAAGACTTTCTGGCTTGGAATAAAGAATCAGACATTAACCTCTCAGACATCGGCTCTCTGGCTGATGGGCCCAGACAATGGAATTCACTAGGAGATAGGCCCTAACAAAGAACAGATAACTCTTAAGACAAAGGACAGGAAATTCTGAAAATGCTTCTTGAGGACCTAGTAAGTTCTCAAAAACAAAATGATTGACAAGATCTTCCCCTCCTGAGGGGAGTGGCTCCCCGTTCTGGAAGGGAACATCCGGGAAAGTTAGCAGTAGGCCCTTCTTGTTCAGGAAGCTATAAAAGTCCCCACATGGAACAAGCTAGGGGCATCTCACTATGGAGAGGGAGCTTCCTGGGATCAGTTTCCCTCTTGGGCCTTGATCAATCTGGGCTGTGTAAACCGGGACCCCCCTCAGCTTTGAAAGTTTTAAGTGCTGGAGTTCCCTGGAGAGGTGATGAATCTTTGTTGTTTGTGTCTTTATCTTTGTTGTGTCCACTGTGTTTGTTAGAGTATTTCCCGTCTTTCAATAAAAACCATGTTCTCTCAGAAGCATGCTTTATTGCCAGTGCAAATCCAAATCCTAACCTAACTTAGCTTAACTGAACACCACCCAGCAAAGTATGCCCCCATCAAACAAAGGTTTGTGCTTTATGAGTGAAGCAGAAATGCAGGAGCTCAAAAGAAAAATAAGATATGCAAATTTAGAAACATCTCTGCTCTAAATGTTCATGTGGGCTACTTGTACCTGACCTATGGTATGGTAGAGCCTTCTGAGATCGTATTGGTTTGATCAGCCACAGTTGGACACACTGTACCTTGACCCCAACATGGTGATGTCATTTTGGTCCCCTTTGAGAACAAAGCACGACCGCCACCACCAACTTGAAACCATGCTTGCTTGTTAAAACATATCCAATCGTACGCACCAATAGCATTAGCCTGCAACAAACCCTGGGCCCATTCCTTTTCTGATGAGGTATTGGAATATGACTTAAGTTCAGAGAGGCACCAAATTATCAGTAAATCAGTTCATCTAAATTTCACCCCTGTCATATCTTGAGAACTCAAAACACTTTAAGCATGTTACCTTTTAGACTTTTAGGAGGACAACAGTATTTGTTCCCCAGTCTTCTTTCTGGACTTTTAAGTCCTTCATTAAAATAGATATCATTACAAAAATATATATAGAGTTTCCAGGTACCACTGTAACTTGAATTGCTCTACTTAGAAGAGCATTATCAGAAAGGAAAGCTTTTTTAAGGGAAAAAAGGGCACGTGCTTTCTGGGTTCTGTGATATGCTTTGCATATGAGGGAGTTCATTAAATATGATTTGATCATCATGATGATGAAGATTCACAGTACAGTAACCTAGCCTGAAAGATATTTTAGTGTAATCTCAAAGCAACGGAGCAAAAGGATTCTATTTCTAGTTCAGCCAAGAGAAACTGTGATAAGTCTTTCTGAGGATTATAAAAAGGTTATACAGTCATTATATCTAATTAAAACATAATACACTGAGGCCAATTCAACCCACCACAGAAGGTGGGAGCCAGCCTTCAAAATTCTGTAGCAGATGGCAAATGTTAGGTTTTGAAAAAATAACCTCAACAACCTCTCTGCCTCCCAACCCCATGTGCAGGGGCAGAGCAATATTTTCTACCTGTGCTCTTTCCTTGTTTGTCCTGGGTTATATAACCCCATCCCAACAAGAGACAGAGCCAGTAGTATTCAAAAAGAGAGTGGGGCTGATGACTTTGCACAGAGCTGACTCACTTAAATCCAAGTCATTTGCAAGTCAAGTCATGATGTCATTGGTCTACTTGGAGAGCAAAGGATGAACAACAATTACAATTTATCCAGGCAATGAGTTTGTCTCGCTAAGTACAGCCAATGTATTTTGGAGATAAAAACCATACATTTCTGGTTACTTAGTTTTTAAAATCAGAATACATCTACTAATTAAAATAATCTAAATATTGATTAAATGTACAGAGCTCACATAATCTTGTTAAATTCAAGAGTGCATGCATATTATTTGGAGCAAGTTTTAAAGAAATATAAAATTTTAAACATAATCTGGTACCTAGATTGGTTTAAAATTCTAGGACTTGAACAGTTGTCAGGTGCAGTGGGACAAGATGATCTCTAAACTCACCTTTTACTCTAAAAGTATATGTTTCTATTTCACTACCCATAGAAAGTGAAAGGCAGTATTATTTAGGGGAAATCTTTTTAGAGTCAGAAAAAAGCTGGGTTCGAATCATGCATCTGTCAGTAGCTATATAACTACAGGCAAGTCATTTAATCTTTAAGTGCACTAGGAATTCATCTAAGATTATAAATCACAAAAAAATTGTTGATCTGTATTGGTGGGGAAGATGGGTTCCACACTAGGAGTTTCCAATACTGAAAGTATCAAAGATCAAAACATGACCCTTCCAATATTTTTTAAATTCTTACTCTGCTTCTCTACTCGAATGGAACAAACCTATTTTTTTCCAGTCCTCTAAACTAGGCCACGTTTTCCACATTGGCCCCTAAATGAATTGGTATTGAGAAGCTTAAAATGAGAGATATTAGCATGAATTCAGCCACCTTAAGAGGATAAAGTTAGACCAGATCTTAGAAGTCATTAAATACAACCTTGTATGTTCTCATTTGAGAAATGCGAGGTCTTCAGAGGATGCTTAGGGTCATACAACTAGTAAGTAATGGAGCTGAGATTTGAACATAGGTCTTTCTGACTCCAAGTTTATCCTTGAAGTCTTTAAGTCTACTTAACAGCTATTCTTAAATTTTATGGCTCTCCATCCCAGCTCATTCCCTGGCTACATCTTTAGATACAGGAGGTAAACCCCTCTTTTCTTTACTCTCCATATGATTATTTACAACAATAATAACTCATATCTAAAGTGCTTTAAGATTATTCTGTTGAAATAAAAAAAGCAGTTCTCCAAATATAAAGGTGAAGCAGCTGGACCTATTTCCTCAGTTTTGAAATTTTTTCTCCTCAATCAGAAGACATGCATCACACTTATTCTTTATCGGTTTTCCAAACCTCACTGGCTAATCACCCTTTCCTATAGTTTCAAGGATTGGGGGGGAGGGGAGTGAGGCAATCAGGGTTAAATGACTTGTTCAGGGTCACACAGCTAGTAAGTGTCAATTGTCTGAGCCGTGTTTGGACTGAGGTGCTCCTTGCTTCAGGGCTGGTGCTCTATCCACTGCACCACCTAGCTGCGCAGTGATTTCTAATATCCAATATCATCTAAATAGCAATGACTTTCTGTCAGTTCATCTGTTTATTATATGGCCTGAATTTTTAAAGAAGTCACAACTTTTGGAAATTTTTAGATATAGCAATATGTACAAGTTAGAAAACCTTTTTTTTTAAAGCATACACAATGTAATCCTGAAGGATCCTTCCTATTCTGACATTCTGATTTCAATTTCTTCACAAGAGTTGATATGCATAACTATTTAATTCATCTATTTTTTAATGTAGGTGAACTATCACCACTGGTATACCTCATTTTTAATTTGGCTATTTGAAATGTTTTTGAGAGTACCTGGATAGATATGCCCCTGAGTATATAATCAAGTGAGAAGTTCTTCCCTGGTTTCCATATCCAGTAGAAAGAAAGTATAGGAACATTTGGCTTAAGGTAAATTGGTATCTTCAAATTACATATCCATTCTTTCATTTGTAAACATTTATTGAATACCGTTGCATATGTAGTACACTTATAAGTACTAGGGCAGATTGACTTACTTAAGATCAAATATGGTTCTGTTTTCATACAATTCACTCAAATAGATAAAATACAACTATATGTAACAATTATTTATCATATGGAGGGCATTAGAATTTTGCAAAACTACATGTTAAGTGAGACACAAGGGGTAAATTGATACCACATTAAGGGGAGAGTAGATGTTGAGTAAAAACTCCATATCCTGTATTCAACTGGTACCAGTGAGAATTGAGAAAAGGAGGCAGAAGTCACAGGATTTGGTAACTGGCTATATATGAAAGAAAGAGAAGATCCAACTATAAAACCAATGTTTCAAATGTGGTAGACTTTAGTAGCTGTATAAGCAGACAAAAACAGTAATGCCAGAAGGAACAGTAGGTTTAAAGGGAAAGATAAAAAGATAGTTTGGGGCATATTAAATTCGAGGTGCTGATAGAACATCCAAGTGACACTCTAAAGGTAACTGTAGATGCAGGTCAAGAAGTCCTAAAAAAGGTGAAGATTATAACAACCTGGGAGCTGTTTCTGCCTGTAGGTAATAGCTGAAGTCATGAAAGTAAATACATTTGCCATGGAGAAACTATATAGGGAGAAGAGAAGAGAGCCAAGAATAGGCCTTTTGGGAATACTGACATTAAATGGCCAGGAAGAGAATGAGCAGCTAACAAGGAGTGATTAGAGATAAGGAGACCTATGTAACAGAAGCACAGAATCTCAGAGTTGTAAAGGATCACGTAGGTCATTTAATCCAACCCATATTTGACTAGAAAAGCCCTTGACAACAACTCAGAGAAGTGGCTATCTAGCCTCTTGAAGTTTTCCAGTGATGGAGAACTTACTATATTTCAGGGAACTAATTCTATTATTAAGTACCTTTAAAAAAATCAGTAGGTTTCTTTGGGTACAACAGTCTTCACACACACACAAAAAAATAATACAACAAAAAGTTGTTTTTAAAAAAATATCCCAACAATGCTAAAAGTCTGATGATCTATTATTAAGAGACAAAAGGGGTATGTCTCTTAATATTGGCAGTATGATAATAGATTACTACGAAATGGTAACTATGGCTGACTGACCAGTGTTTTGCCACAGGGCAACAACATACTGAGAGTCACAGGACACACTTACACCCTGAAGTCATCACAGTGCTTTCCAGTAAGAGAGTGCATACCCAGGAAAGAGATCCCTGAGGAAAAGGATATAAGCGAGGTTTAATTTTCCCCTGCTTTCCTTTCATATTTACAAAATGAGATCCAAAAGAGTTGGACCAATTCACCAGTCCACCAACAGTGTACTAGTATACCTATATTCCTATAGACCTTTCAACACTGATTTTCCATTTTTTGTCATCATCTTTGTAAATTTTCAAAGTGATAGGTAAAACTTCAGTGTTGTTTTAATTTCCACTAATTTATCATTGAGGAATAGCTCTTGGGTGCTATATTTCCATCAACTCCCTGCATAGCGGGAGTATAGCTCTTTTTTATCAGTGATATTTGATTTGAATATTTTCCTACTTCAAAGATCATCTTATTGTATCTTAATTGCTTATGTTTGTGCAAAGATTTTTAATTTTATATAATTTAAATTGTGCTTTTAGCTTTTAAGATCATATATCTTTTTTTTATTTATTTTTAATATGTTTAGTTTTCAGCATTGATTTTCACATGCGTTTGAATTACAGATTTTCTCCCCATTTCCA
>CM053626.1:73068972-73137410 GCA_028646595.1 Phalanger gymnotis
TGTTTAGGCTCTTTTTTTGATCATGGCTTTCAGGTAGTCCAATAATTTTAAAATTATCTCTCCTGGATCTATTCTCCAGGTTAGTGGTTTTTCCAATGAGATATTTCATATTGTTTTCCATTTTTTCATTCCTTTCATTCACAACTGTGAGGTACCACATCACACCTATCAGATTGATTAATATGACAAAATAGGAAAATGATAAATGTTGGAGATGTGGGAAAATTGGAACACTAATGCATTGTTGATGGAGTTGTGAACTGATCCAACCATTTGGAGAGCTCTTTGGAACTATGACCAAAGGGCTATAAGACTGTGCATACCCTTTCTTCCACCAATACCCCTGCAAGGTCTATATCCCCAAAAGATCATGAGAAAGGGAAAGTGACACACATGTACAAAAATATTTATGGAAGCTTTTTTTTGTGATGGCAAAGAATTGGAAATTGAGGGGATTTCCATCAATTAGAGAATGTCTGAACAAGTTGTGGCATATGAATGTAATGGAATACTACTGTTCCATAAGAAATGATGAACAGGTAGATTTCAGAAAAACCTGGAAAAACTTAACATGAACTGATGCTGAGTGAAGTGAGCAGAGCCAAGAGAACATCATACACAGTAACAGCAACATTGTGCGATGACAGATTTTGATAGACTTAGCTCATCTCAGCAATACAAGGATCTAAGAAACTCTAATAGACACATGATGGAAAATGCTAACAACATCCAGAGAAAGAACTATGGAGTCTGAATGAAGATCAAAGCATCTTATTTTCTCTCTTTTTTTTCTTTCTACTGGCTTTTCTCTTGTGTTCTGATTCTTCTTTCACAACATGACTAATGTAGAAATATGTGTAAGATAATTGCACCTGTACAGCCTATATCAGAACACATGCCATGTTGGGGGGGGAGGGAAGAGAGAGGGGAAATTTAGAACTAAAAATCTTATAAAAGTGAATGTTGAAAAGTAAAAATAAATAATTAAAAAAAATATCACTCTGCCTTTTACTTTCAAAAATCCAGTAGATAGGTTTTAAGAGACTAAATTAGGGTAGGGGTAGTAGTAATGGAAAGGAGATAGACTACAGAGGTAGACTCTTTAGTGCTGAGTGACTGATTGGCTTTGAGAGCAAAGAGGCAATGAGGAGATGAATATGAAAGATTCAAGCCTGGGTGACTAGAAGAATCTGTGACATTCACAGAAGCAGGGAGTCAGGAGAAGCAGGTTTTGAGGACAAAATGATGAGTTTGGTCTTGGAAACATCTTATCACATTTGTGATAGATAGTCCAGCAGGACTGGGTCTCAGCTGTTGAATAACTATGCCTTGAGGGGATGTTAGACCCCTTTGAATCACCATTAACTCCTTCAAGCTTCTAGCATTTTATTTAAAGTATTGAAGCAGTAAATTTCTAAATGGCATTTCACACACTAGGACAATTTAGTTCAACAGATGAGGCCCTGACCTGAATTGCAGCTTCTGTTACACATGTGAGGTTCTGGTCACTTATCTTTCCAGTTTCATCTCTTATTAAATACTTCTTTCAAACCCATCAGCACTCAGTGTAGAGATGAACAGTGGTTGTGTTTAGTAACTTTTAAATATTGCCCTTGAAACTTGGTGGGGGGAGGAATTTAAGCCATCCCCAACATACCAGTTTATTTGATTTTGCTCATACGGATGCTCCTTGTAATGGTATACATCAGAACCCATCCATATCTTTTCATATTGTTACCATAGTCAGTCAAGCAAAGATGATGGGGCCTTCCTTGTTTTCTCTGCATGTCACAAGCATGCCAATAGATTCCATGGGCTGTCTTTCAGTTATTCTTTACTGTCACCATTTAACCATCATACCTTCTTTTTTGATTACACTGTTCTTTGACGATTTTCTACTCTAGTTCTTCATTTTTTTTTCTGTGTGTGTGTGTGTGTGTGTGTGTGTGTGTCTGTCCCTCTGCTTCTCTGTCTCTTGTCTCTCTCGCTCTGTTTCTCTCTGTCTCCACGTTTTTGTCTCTTTTTCTCATTGTATATCCTGCCCCGATTAGAAAAAAAATAAGCTACTTGAAAGCAGGAACTGTTTCAAATTTTGTTTTATATCCCACGAGCCTGGAATAGTGCCTTCTAAATAGTAGCACTTGATAAATATTTGTTTAAGAAGTATGGATTTAGCACTAGACACCCATAAAACAAACACAGGTAGAATAATAGTATTTAAAAAGATTGCCCTTTGTTTTTGTGAGAAGTTGGGGGTCATTAAAGGAGACTGATACAATAAGTATGATGTCATCTACTTACAGTAATGTCAGGAAGACCTCACTATCATATTCTTCTTCAACTTCTCCATGCCTCAGGGTAACCTTTAAAACCAAACAATCCAATTTTTCCATACACCAGTTACTTTGTCTCTAATAAAAGTGTGCTTTTTAAAATCTATGAGTTTTTCATGTTTCCTTGGACGAGTGTCAATTCTTAAAAATGAAAGAGTTAAAAGCATAGCAACAAAAAGTGAAACAAACACATGTATGGCACAAAATTGAATCCTTACCTGACAGAGAACTCACTACAAGTGAGGAAACTAGCTTAATCCTATTTCATCTGGTAAAGATTAGACATTCTGAGTCATGCTAACACTACTAAGGGGAACCAGGCATGATTATTACTGTCATAAAGTGAGAAAATCTCAAAATTGTTTGTGCCACATAACATGCAAATCACTATAGAGACTTTAAGATTTTTCTCCCAAAGATGGATAAAATGTAACAGAAATACATATATATATATATGTATATATATGCATATATATATATATATATATGTAAAGGATAATATAGAAATGAGCAAAGTGTTGAAGAATTTAGAGCCTAAGACATGGCATATTCTGAAAGGGAACATTAACAAATACACATATTTGTCAGCACCACATGGTACTTTTACAAGAATACACCATTTGTGAGGATACAGGGGAATGATAAATATTAAAAAGTAGAAATTACAAATATATTCTAAAACTATAACAGTAAAAATAGTAGTTAGTAAAAGGAACAGAAGCCCAGGAAATCCGCCCTAAATGGAAACTTTAAAATGAAATCCAGAATGAGTTGGTTGAAGAATAAATCATAGACATAATTAATAACCATTAGAAAGGCAATGATAATAGCTAATGTTTGTATATCAGTTTAACGTTTATAAAACACATGATATGTTTATTATTTCATGGACCTTCAGAACAACTGTTTAATATGGGTATTATTCTTTCTCCCATCTTACAAATGAGGAAATTAAGAGAGTACCTGAGACAGAAGTCAGTCTTTCTGATTCCAGGTCCAAAAAGCATTACTCCGATATACATGCACACATGCATACATACATATATAATTGCTGAAAATAAGTACAAAAGCAGAAAATCTTAAAATCTTGAAGAGAAATAGATACATTAAAAAAGAAAATTACATGATCGATGAAACTAAATTCTGATCCTTCGAGAAGACTAATGAATATAAAAACAATTGAGTAACAAATGAAAAGAGGGAGGAAAATCAAATTACCAAACTCATTGAAAAATAAATGAGTCAAAATCACAACAAAGAAAAATTAATAATTGTCAGAACTTAGTATATAACAGTTAATTGTCAACAAAACAGAATTTTTTTCAAAGCGGAGAACTAACTACAAAATTTCAGAAAATGAAATTTTATTAGCTATATTATTTATATTACATTACATATTGTTCTCAAAAATGAGAAAGAACTTTACCAAATTCCTTTCTATGAATAGGCATACAATTCTAATGTCTAAGGCAAATAAAGAAAGGGATTTATAAAACGACATCCCTAAATGGTATTGTATCAACATTTTGAAATAAAATTCTCAAAAAAATAATACAGCAATATACCTAAAAAGAACATTCAGTATGACCATGTCTACTTCTGTCTCAGGTACTCAGCCTCCTCCTCTGTAGGATAGGAGAAAGAATAATACCCGCATTAAATAGTTGTGAGGATGAAAGGATTGAATGATGGTTCAACCTTAGGGAAATAACATTATTAATAATTTTAAGAACAAAAACACACCAAAGTATGCAATGATATTTATAGATTCAAAGAGATAATGAGAAACAAAAAATTAACATAAACTGGGCTAGAGTACATAGGCAATTTTTTGGTAGGGTAGAAGTTGGGTTGGTCTTTGAAGCAAGCGTAGGATCTGTTGGAGAGGAGAAAGGAAATTCCAGGTAGAGAGAAAAGAGGGAACAGTGTGAAATAATGACATAGAATAGAGGGTATGAATGGTCTATTTAGGAGACAAGGAGTTGAGAGAGCAAATGGTATATGTAGGGAATGATAGAATGGTCTATTAGAATGTAAGTTTTGTGTTGGGATTGGAAATATATGGGACCATAGTAGAGTGGAGAAAGGCAATTAGAAAAGGTAGTAGATTCATATGACTAAGAATAATAGCTGTTATTCATATGTAATTATATACATCATCTCCTTTGATTCCAGAACAACTTTGTGTTGTAAGGTATTATCAACCCTATTTTTAAAATGGGGCATTAAAGCCCAGAAAAATAAAATGACCCCTCACAACCACACAGCTTATAACTAAAGCAGGAATTACATCAGTCTCATCAAACCTCAATTCCTCACTTTTTTAAAAGTCACTCAGATACGTACTAACTGTCTGACCTGGGATAAAGTATTTAATCTTTTGGTCCCTCAGTCTCTCCATTAGTGAAATATTGGCATTGAACTTTATGGCATCTAAGGTCCTTTCTAGCTCCATGTCTGTTATCTTGTACTGAAGCAAAAGTTTCAAAGGGAGATTTTAAAATGTTGCTGACTGAAAGAGAACCTTTGTAGCCAGAAAGAATAATAAATTACTAAGATAAATATTCCTTTCTATTTTTCATTGCTAACTTGAGTCATCTGCAGTCATAAAAATTCAGTCAACAACATGCTTATATGACCACTAGCTCCCTGAAATTCACTCATCCATCCAATCACTGCCGTTCATAAGGAGTCTGAAATTCAGCTGGCATTAGTTTCTTGTCCTTTCATATTGCAAGATGACATATTGTCTTTATTTTTGCCTTTCACTTGTGGCATCATGACATTTTGAAAAGGGACAAATTCTTACTTAACTGACACAGAGACCAACAGCTTTTTTTTTTTGTAATCTAAAGAATCCTATTCCCATGACGTTTTAAAGAGGATGCCTTATTAATTGTAAAACATTATAGAAATGTGAGTTGTTATGTATGCTGAGAAGCTAGTGTATTAGAGTGCAAAGAGGACTGGACTTGGTATCAGAAGAGTCAGGCACAAGTCCCAGCTTCCCACACGATTTAGCAAGTGACTTTGGACAAGTTATTTATTCCCTCAGAACCCTTGTGTCCTCATCTATACCATGGAGACAAAAAATATTTATGTTGCAAATGTCACAATTTGGTTGAAGATCAAATGAGACAATGTTCTACAAAACCCATTTCACACCTTAAAAACATCTTATGAATGTCAGCTATTATTATTTGTGCCCAAATTGGTAGTGCACTGGTGGTGCCTTGGTCAGTTTATATTTTTTTGCCTTTGAGAATCTGGTTCAAAGACAATTTGGAGATTTTTTTTTTTTTGCAATAAGAATATATTTCTACTTTTTTCTTTCTTAACATTTTTGCCCCGCCATTGCAGCTAGTGGATAGAATGCTAGGCAAAGAGTCAAGAGTTCAAATCTGTCCTCAGACACTTACCAAGCTGTATAACTTGGACAGGTCACTTAATTTCTGTCTCAGTTTTCTTATCTGTAAAATGGAGATAATAGCACCTATCTCTGAAGATGATAACTGTAAAGTGTTTAGCACAGTGGCTGGCATGCAGTAAGCACTATAGGAATATTGTCATTATCTTTATCCTGTTTTTGTACTTGAATTACTATTCCTTTTACTTCTATTCTTATAGAAGAGGGAAGGGGAAAAACTCCATTTGCTATCTTTCTCTGTTTTCAGCTGTGTCTAATTAACTGCTCATTGAATTGATTGGATCAACTGGTGGTTTTGTAGACACATTCCAAGTTGATTTTCAATACTATTCTATTGAGAACGTAAATTTAGATTTCTGTTGTGACTTAGAGATAATTTAGTCCAACCATCTCATTTCACTGATGGAGGGAACTGAGACACAAAGAGGCTGAATAGCTTGTCCCCACATCACTTAGCCGGCAGAGTAAGGATTCAAACCCAGGACCTCCCACGTTTAAACTGAGAGCACTTTTCATGAGTTTCCAGTGGATATGATTCTGGATTTAGAGTAAAGAAGGTCTCTGAAATTTACTAGCCCTGTGACCATAAGCAATTCACTTAACTTCTGTGAACCTTACTTGGTGCCATTCTTTGTGCACCTTCCTTGTATTGTCATGGCGAGGTTCAAATGAGATGATGTGTGAAAAGAACTTTACAAAGCTTAAATAACTATATAAATTTCAGTTCTTCTTCTTATTATTATCACTATCATCCTTAAAGCATGAAACTGCTTGTTATATTTAGTCAACAATGGAACTCCCACTCATGTACTTTTTCAGAAATGAATGTTAAAGAAACATCATTTGCCTAGAAAATGTTAGCCCACTCTCTTGAGGTGGACAAGAGCTCAAAGGTGTATTTTGAGTTTTGGTTCAATTTCCTTATGGGAACAAGTTGTCTTTCTTCACAAATGAATGCTGCAGGTTGAAGGTAGGGTTCAGCTGTTTATATACTAACATGAAGCAATTATAATGAAACAAAACTCATTCCAGAACTCTGCTGTAACTACGGCAACCTGAATTAAATGAATTCTATTAGAAATATAAAAAGCCACCCCAGCAGGATAGAGTAAATATTATGTATTATTGATTTATGAGGGTTCCAGATGATGAAAAGTGGTTAATATATTTCTGTCAGGAAGCACATTTATTAAAGCTTCTTTTTATTGATAGAGCTATTGTCTATTTAAATGGTGTCAGCCAGATAGCATTAATTTTTACATCTATTTTCAATCACATTTGCCTTCATTACAAGAATCTATCAGCTTTTCCATTATCTTCTGTCTTTTAGCTAGAGTTGAGGGGGAGGATGCTTAATGTATGGTCCATTTCCAATTATACTGGTCTAAAATTTGACCTGACTGAAAGTTGTTAGTGTGAATGCATAGTTTTTCTCTTTTCCTGTCTATATTGCTTTTTTCATTAATCAACAGGCATTTATTACTTACTACATATCAGGCACTGTGTCAGATACTGGGAGTACAAAGACAAAAAGGAAGCATTCCCTGCCCTCAAAGAACATATATTGTATTGACTAGATAAACATATTCCATGTATGATTCTAATACCGTACTAATAGTATCATAGATTTAGATCTGTAAGATATATTAGAGATGCTCTATGCAGCTCCCTCAGTTTATAGATCAGAAACTTCCTTCTCTTTCTCTATACTATTCTTTCTTTATTCACTTATTCCTTCCTATGCTCTCTTCCCTCTCTGTTTCCTTCCTTCCTTCCTTCCTTCCTTCCTTCCTTCCTTCCTTCCTTCCTTCCTTCCTTCCTTCCTTCCTGAAAACAAAATGAAACAAAACAAAATATCAGTTGGTTTGGATATTTTATTTCACTTTGGAAATATGTAACATATAATTCTCAGGGCTCCAGGTGTTGAGGTTGCTACTGGAATTTGTTGGAATAAGAAAAATAAACTTTTGTTAAATTGTCCTTCAAGTGGACTAATCTCCAATTTGATTTAAATGAGATTTTGATACTAAAATGGAAACCACAACATATAAAGAGATTAGAATCTACAGGGCTCCAGAGAGTTTGGTGTGCAGGTGTCAGGAATGTGTGCTGTTCACTAACATCGGCACGTTTAGTACCTACCATCATCCTCTTGAAAATTAACTCAATACCTCATATCTTGATTAAAACAAATAGGTCATCATGGATTTCTTCCCTTCAAAATAATGATAATGAGTATGCATATATATAGTATCTGAGCAACCAGACTAGCAGAAGAGGGGAGCAGAATAGGAAGGAGATGCAAGGCTTCTAAGCCCTAACTCTTGTGTACTGTGGTTTTTGGAAAATTTGCCTCTCAGTGGATTCTGATTGCCTTATTTTTAATAGGACTCAGGGGGACCAAATGCATGTCTTTTAAACAAAGTGAAAGTCAACTCATGCAAATGAACAGCACATGAACCCAGTACTGATGGCAGGGCCAGTTTAGACAACTTAGCTAATGGTTTATTTGATTGTTTCTTTATCTATTGGATAAAACCATTGGATAGCTGTCATCCGGTTATAATTATATTAAATGAAGCATTTACTTCCATTAGAGGATTTTTCCCATCGGGGAGATTCCTTGTTTGAGTCCTTAGAAAAATAGATCTTAAAAATCTTTATTTTTTGGCTACATTGTTGCTGTAATATGACAATGTCTCTTTCTGTGGGATGTGGTTTTAAGTGTGTCTGCAAGCTTTCTGTTCTAGTTAATGCTCTTCCTCTAATATTATCCCTCGCTCCATCTCACAATATTGTGAACATATTAAATCCATCCCGATCTGTGACTTCATAAACCATATACATCCATGTGTGCACATTTGCACAGAATTGGAGACGGAAGAATCCCACGCACCTGCTTACACCCAAGGTGGACTTTACCTGAAAACTTTTTGACGTGCAGGTGTTAGAAATCTGTGCTGCTCGCTAACATCAGCATGCTTGGTACCCACCTCCATCCTCTTGACAATTAACTCGCCATTAAGATACAGTGACCTATGATCTTCATAGAGCTTTCTACGCCCCACATTTGTCTTGGGCATTTATAAAGATCGTGGAAGTGCAGCACAAATTACATTTCACAAAATTCCTGGAAATCAGGCAAATGTTCTACTCAGATTCAACAATCCCCTTCCATTTATAATTGAGAAAATAGATGCCAGGGAAGTTAATTGACTTGCTCATACTCACACTGCTTGTTAGTTGTACTCGTTGCCAGTTCTTACTCAACGTTCTGCCAGACTTGTCAGGAGTTCTTGTTGTTGTTGTTGTTGTTCAGTAGTTTTGGTTGTGTCTGACTCTTTGTGACCTGACTTGAGGTTTTATTGGCAAAGATACTGGAGTAGTTTGCCATTTCCTTCTCCAGATCATTTTACAGATAAGAATACTAAGGCAAACAGAGATAAATGATTTGCCTAGGGTCATATAGCTAGTAAATGTTTGAGACCAGATTTGCTTTTTTTTTTTTGAGGGGGAAGGCAGGGCAATTGGGGTTAAGCGACTTACCCAAAGTCACACAGCTAGTAAGTGTGTCAAGTGTCTGAGGCCACATCTGAACTCAGGTCCTCCTGACTCCAGGGCTGGTGCTCTACTCATCGTGCCACCTAGCTGCTCCTATTGAGACCAGATTTGAACTTAGGAAGATGACTCTTCTTGACTCTGCTGCTCCACCCAGTTGCCCTTTCAGGGGACAAGTTCAAATCTTCCTGAATGCTCATTAGCTTTATGGCCATGGGCTAGTTCTCTGACACTCATTTTCTTCATCTCTAAAATGGGGACAATAATACTTCACAGGGTTGCTTTATGAATCACATGGGATGATTTCAAAGGAGGCCTTCATAAATCTTAAAGCACTACATAAATACATGTGGTCCTTTAAGAACATTACCATATTGCCCCTAATATTAACTCACAGGCTTAGTTCCAAATTAATCATTTAAATATATTTTTTTTAAAAGGAAAAGTACTGGAATCGATTACTTAAATGGAAATTTATACAACCGACAACTTTTCTATAAGACCTGGAGTTTGCAACCAATTTTATAATCATTTTCCTCTCCCATTGGTTTGGGAGGTGGGTATTTAGAGAAACTAAAATAAAACCAGAAATAAATTGATCCAAGTTCCAAACCAAGGAAGTTGTTCATGTGGAATTTGACCTTATATTTGCTAACTACCAGGTCTTCTGTCCCCATATAATATTACTCAGTAACTAGATGCTTGGTGGGGGCTCTAATAAGGGTAATAAAATTTGTAAAAAAATGAGAGTTCCCAAGAAAAGAGCTAACATAAGTAAAAACCTCCAAATAACTCTACTTTGCATTTATAGAGTGCTTTTACTTGTCAAATTTGTTTTAGTATTTGTTGCCTTTAATTTTTGAATGAAGTATACCAGGTTGATGTGCCTAAGTAGTTAGGTATGGACACACTTTATATAGGGAGTAAGAGAGGCAAGACCACAATCAAATCTCTTGATTCCAAATCAATGGGTTTTTGAACCCTACAAAAAGTTTCTGAGCTTGCTCTTCAGTAACAGGAGTGTTAAAGAGTGTGGATTCTAATGCAACTGGACTCCAGTCAGCCAGAACTCACTGCTGGGCAGCAGAGGGCTCAAGACTCCTTCCTCCAAGCCCCAGCCTGCTTTTTGCTCAGATCCCACCAAGGATTAACTCATGCATTTCCTGATGTCGTGGGCCCAGGACACTTTAAGTATCCAGCTAAGGAGCTGATTGTGGCTTCTCATACTACTTAAATGAGCAAGAAGTCATTAACTATAATCAGTCTAGCAAGATGGAGTACTAGGTCTTACCATTTGTCCTGCCTCTGAACTCTCCTATATGTCTTGTCTCCCTCAATTAAAATGTGTTCTCTTTTGAGACTAGGGACCATTTTGCTTTTTCATTTATTTTACTTTTACTTATCACACTGCTTAGCACATATTAAAACCTCAATGAATAATTTTTCATTCCATTTGGAAGAATGGTCATCAAGGATAAGGGAAAGGAACAAGCATTTTTAAGCATGTACGACAAGCAAGGAACTATCCTAAGTGCTTTACAAATATTATCTCATTTCATCCTCACAATAAAACTGAAAGGTAGGTGCTGTTATTGATCCCATCTTACACAGGGGAAACTGAGGCGAACAGAGGTCAATTGACTTGCCCTGGGTCACACAACTATTAAATGTCTAAGTGTCTGAGGTTAGATTTGAATTCATGTCTTCCCTACTCCAGGCCAAGCTAAGGGTAGGTAGGTGATGATAATTTAGTTCCATGTTTTTGTAATTCTCACTTTCATTCCCCTACTACTAGAGGATCAGAATGAAGGCCTTCTGACTTCTGGTCCAATGTCCCTTCAGGTGAACCATCTTCAAGTCCCGAGACAAATAGAGGTTAATCGGTTTGTACATGGCCACACGACTAGTAAGTTAGATAGGTGGGATTGTAATCAAAACCAAGCCAAGTTCTCTATCATATCACTTTGCCTCTTCTAGGCCTGTCCTAAGCTAATACTCACTGCTCTGCCAGTTTCCTGTCTACCATGAGTTATTGGTGTAACCAAAATAGAATTCATTCTTCCTAATACTCAGCCAAGTGTTTATCTGTTACTTCCCATCAAGTCTTCTTTTAGTTCTAAAGGGAAATGCAGCCATCTCTAACATGTTTCCTTTACGTTAATTATCCACTCTGTCCCTGTTATTTGCTCTTGTTTTTTGTACCAATTCCGTTGATTAACTGAGTCCCTGCAATATGAAATGGTGTTATGCATTATTGGGCTGTTATCCTCAGTAAATGCGATGTTATTAATGCTTTTTATTCTAGTTATGGGTCATTATTTCCAATGGATCTAATTGTCCCAGGACTAAAACCTAGCAGGTGGTCTGGCTGGAAGTCACTGTAGTTTTCTTAATGGCCTGGTAAGGATGTCATTTGCAGGGCAGCTAGGGCAGGGAGAAATTGGTCCCTGAGCTAGACGAGCTCAGTGCTCATCCCGAAGCTTAAACAAGCAAAAAGTAATGCATATTTTCTTACTTGTCGACTGGATATCTTTTGTTATTGTGCTTGTCATCTTTGTTGTTGTTGTTTTGTTTTTGAATGCCTGTTTGTCTTCAGTATAACTGATTTTCTAAGAACTCATGTATGTTTATATTCCATTTACTGGCTGAACCAGTAACAATCTTAATGATTCTATAATGTTTTGCTTTTTTAAAATTCTTAGAGGAAACAGACCTCCTTGCTTCCTGAAGAACACTAGTACCCTTTCAACCAAGGAGATATAATTTAAATTCTAGGGAAGGAGTAGGAGATAGTCAAGTCAGAATAAGGAACGACTCATAGAGTCTTTTTAACTCCCTGTACCTTATTTTTTTACTTGGAAAATAGGGATATTGTCTTCCCTACTCCCTACTTGGACTAGATGTTAGATCTAACATTCTATGACTCTCCTCTTGGAAAGTAAACTATTGCTAAGATGAGGGTGATGAGTAATAATATTCTCTGTTATACCTGGAGATAATTCTATGTGAAAGGGAATGTCACTGTGTACTTACAGATGAATGAAATAGAAAGAATCTAGCTCCTTTCCTTGTAGTCATTCAGTCATGGAAATTAAGGATCTGGTTAGCATATATTTTAATTGGTCAAACAAATGTATATTAGCTCATATTACATTTTACCACTT
Organism: Phalanger gymnotis; assembly: GCA_028646595.1. Taxonomy (NCBI): domain Eukaryota; kingdom Metazoa; phylum Chordata; class Mammalia; order Diprotodontia; family Phalangeridae; genus Phalanger; species Phalanger gymnotis. The sequence goes on from CM053626.1 coordinate 73,081,455, forward strand.
TATGGCAATGGAAAAAAGAATCCTAGAGAATTTCAAGGTCAAAGTTTTGGAGTGTGTCTTCATAGTTTTATATAAAGATTCATTTGCCCATAATCTTATTTTTTTAATGAGGTGTGGGTTTGTGTGTGTGTGTGTGTGTGTGTGTGTGTTTTAATACCCTGCAAGAATGCTTTCTTCTTCCGTAGGAACTATACTGATAAAGTAGAGATAGAAGACAACAGATGTTATCTAAGACTCTCATACAATGGACAAATTAACCTAGTGCCTAATGTGTGGTAGGCCCTGTCTAACAGTAGCTTTGCCTAATTTTACTGTATACATAACTAGCAATTCTGCTCCTTCACCCCAACTCCTCCTGGGTAGGCAGGGGAGAAAGGAGAAGGTTGGCAGTGGTAGCACAGAAGATAGTGAAGCCTCATATGTGTAAGAAATAGTTAGGGAATGGTCTAAATCAGTCCTCCAGAGGGACCTATTTGCAGTGCCTGTGAGATTTAGGAATACAGAAAACTGTTCAAGGAGAGGACTTTATAGCAAAAGGAATCTAGAAGTAGGGCTAGACAAGGTCAATGAGCAAAACAACAAATATTAATTAAATTCCTGCTATGTGCTAGGTACTGTGCTAAGAGCAAGAAGTATAAAGCTAAAAAATAAAAGGATGATTATAGTATCTGCTCTCAAGGAGCTAACAGTCTAATGGGAGATACAACATGAAAACAATCATCTACAAACAAGGTATATATGGGATAAATTGGAGGTTACTTACAGAGGGGAGGTGATAACTTAAAGGCAGAACAGCAAGGACCGTGCAGAAGGGAAGATTTTAATTGATACTTGAAGGACAGAGATAAGGACAGAGAGAATTCCAGGAATGGAGGACAATCAGTTTAAATGCCCAGAGTCAGAAAATGAAATTTTTGGTCTGAGGAAAAGCAAAGACCCCAGTATCACTTTATCACAGAACATGTGTAGAAAAGTAAAGTGGATGAAATGTAGGAAGGCGCCAGGTTATGAAGTACTTTAAGAGCCACATGTCAGAATTTTATTGTTGATTCTGAAGATTACAAGGTTTTAAGGGTTGTCATGCCTTAGGCCTGTGGGGTACACCGAAGAATAAAGATTGTGGTCTCTGCAAGGCAAGATGCAAGAAAATTATAGACTGATGTGCAGATGAAGCCCTCCATATCCCCCAGATACCAATACCCTGGGACAGTCCCGTGCTGACTCTACCCCTTTCCAGCTCCTAAGAGCCCTTTCTAGGTTAATTCTACATATCCATGGAAATATACAGACTTCGGAGGTTTTAATCCAAGTTTTCTTCTCTCTCAGGAAACCTAAAGACAAAAGAGCTCTCCTCACCTGTCATAAATATTCTTATACTGTCTAGGGATAAACAATACTCTGAAAGCCAGGAAGGTTTTAATTATATTTTACATTTATTCATTCTGAATAAATGGGTACATCCCCTGAATGGAGTTCAGGAGAGTACAAGGACTCAGACAATCCCAGTCCTTTTATTGACTCCTAATTCGAACCTCCCCCCTGGCTCTTCATTGGCCAGATGCAACCCCTTGACTGCCTACATCATGCCCTCCTCAAATGGCTGGTTAAGCATGTGTACAAGCTTCTAACCTTTCACTTGATCAGAAGCCTAGTCTCTTCTAGATCACAGCTCTGATTAGAACGAGTTGCCTGACTTACAATCTGCTATCACTAGCCTGTGAAAACAAAACTCCTCCCACCATTTCTCACATTACCCAAGTCCATACGGACAAGATTAGCAGAAGCAATAATGGCTCCCAGGAATGAACTGGAGGAAAATGATATCAAACACCATGGGTGTGAATCTCCCTGATTCCCATAATCTTGTGATCACTTCCCTTGATGATATTTCAATAATGCCTGAATTTCGAGAATGCACAAAAGTCAGATCCCCATCCATGAGCCTTGGCTCAATGGCTGCCCTTTAAAGAAAACTTGCCAAGAGGATTCTGGGAAGATGGAGGAATTGGTCAGAAAATTTCAAGCTCTCAAGATTTTCCTTCACGAAAGAGATAAAATAGCACCTCCGGGCAAACATAGAGCAGTGAAAGAAATAAGAGTAGGGGCAGAACAGGGGTTCTCCTGGGTCAATTTGGAGAATTCCTTGAGAAAAATGCTAGGAAATTTCTTCCCTGTGAAGAATAAAGACCTCCAAGCTAGTTCCCCTTAAACCACTAGAGGCAAACTGCTTAAAAAAGCAGCAAGCCCTGGGATTAGTTAGTTTGAAAGGCTGCCTCAGCCCCAGCCACAAGAACTTTTTACCCCTGGGACAGTGATGGAAGTTGGGCATCTGACCTGGGGAGGATCTAGGGAACCTCTATTGACAGGGAATCCCAGACCCAGCTGTGCTGAGGGGAGCAGCAGGGCAAGAAGGAACCAGGATAAGCCTGGTGAGTACAGAAGCATTGGGGCAGAAAGCCCCTGGCTGGGGGCACTTACAGGAGTCTAGAGGTCTTGATTTGAGTTCAAGGACAGAGGGGAGAACTGAAGAGGATCAAAGACCAGAGGCACAAAGCCCCATACCCCAGGATTAGAGGTCATTATAAAAACTAAATTATTACCAGAAAAAATGCACAGGCAAAGGAGAAAGAATCCAACCATTGAGTAAGCTACAATGGGAATAGAGAAGACCAGGGTTCATCTTCAGAGGAGGATACTGAAACAAAGAAATCCCATTCTACCCCAAAGAGTTATGTCAAATGGTCACCTGCCCAAAAAGAATCCATTAAAGAACTTGAAAAAGAGTTTAAAAATCAAATGACAGAGATGGGGGAAAATATTCAAAGAAAAATAAGAATAATACAAAAAAACCCCAGAAGATTATGGCAAGAAAGTCAACCAATTAGAAAAGGAGATCCCAAATCTTAAGGAAGAAAATGACTCCTTGAAAATCAGAATTGGGCAAGGGGAAGGCAGCAAAGTTATAAGAGATGAAGAAATTTAAAAAAAAAAACCTACAACAAAATATAAGGGATGAACAAATAGAAGAGAATGTGAAACATCTCATAAAAAAAAAACAACAGATCTACAGAACAGATCAAAAAGAGGAAACAAGAAAGCTCTGATTAAAAAAAAAAATCTTGGTACCATAATACAAGAAATAATTGAAGAAAACTGGCCTGCAACATTAGAACAAGAGGAGAAAGTAGAAATAGAAAAAATCCATGGATCACTACCTGAAAGAGATCCTATGAAGAGAACTGACAGAAATATAGCTAAATTCTGAAACCCCCAAATCAAGGACAAGATATTACGCACAACAAGAAACAATTTACATGTGAGGGTCCTACAATTAGAATCACACAAGACCTAGTGTTGACAATACTAAAAGATTGCAAGTCTTGGAATACTATATATTGAAGAGCAAAAGAACTGGGCCTCTGGCCAAAAATATCATACCCAGCAAAGCTAAGCATAATTCTGAATGAAAAAAATGGATATTTCATCAACTGTCAGACTTTCAGGACTCTATCATAAAAAACAAAACAAAACCCTGAACTCAATAGAAGATTTGACTTACAAGAGCCAAGAGAAATATAAGGTACATACCAATGACCAATTACAAGGGACCAAATAAGGATAGAATGTTTACCTTTTATGTATGGTAAATATAAAATCTATGTGTAAGATTGTTACTAGTAATTAGGTAGCTTATAGGAAAGATTGGAGTAGACCTGAGTCTGATATGGCTTTCAAAAAGTAAAAATGTTCAAAAACAGCTAAAAGAGAAATTATCTTATACAAATGAAGTGCAAGAGGAAGAACCAATACAAAGGAATTAGATTGAGGGGGCAGGGTCCGTTAGTTCTGGAAACCAATTTTCATTAGGAATGAGTTTAAGGTGGGAAAATACGTATACAACTAGAAGAGAATTAAAGTCTTCTAAATTTAGAAATAAAACTCTAAAAGGATGGAGGGGGAGAAGATAAAGGAGGGATCTTTAGAGGGAGGGTAAGGGAATAGGTTTAAAGGGGGATATAGAAGGGTAATGATTTAGGGTATAGATTTAGGGGAATGGGAGAATAAGGAAGGGATTGCTGGAGTTAGAGTAGGTTAAGTATTAGGAGGCCAAGGTAGCAGGTAGAAGTAAAGTAGAGGAGTTAGGAGAGACAGGAAAAAAGAGATATTCACAAACATAAAAACAAGATTAGGAGTAAAATCTCTTAGGGAAAGTATATATTTATACATGTATACATATATATACGTGCATATATGTATACACTATATATATTATATATATATACATATATTATATATATCCATTCTCAATTGTAACCTTGGGATGGTGGGTAGCAGGGAGAAAGGGGAAAAAAAGAACAATGTAAAAAGTATAAGCAGAGAACAAAAGAAAACCTACAAGGAATCAAAAAAAAAAAGACGGACAGCTTTTACCATAAGGTGCAATATTTAATATGTAGGCTTTCTTGAAATGATAAGTTATTGCTATGTATTCTGAATCTTCTCCTATGTTCCACTACACGTGATGTTTTTCTTTTTTATTTTATATTTAAGTTTAATATTTACATTTATCATGTTTCTTTTTCTTATTATGTATTTGAGTTTTAGTATTTGTCTAAAAAGAAAAAAAGACAATTTGCTTTAAGTCAGGAATCTGGGTTCTTCGAATCTCTCAATTTCTTCCAAGTTCTGCTCAGGTTCCACCTCCTACACAATTCCTGATCCCCTCAGTTGTTACCGCTGTCCAAAATTATTTTGTATTTGTTTTGCCTATGTTTTCCACGGATATATACATATGTAGGTCCCCCTTAATAGAATATAATTTCTCTGTGAGCAGAAATAATTTTATTTTTGTTTTTGTAACCCTAGCAGCTAACATAATATGAGGAATGCAGTAGGTACATAGAAAAAGCTTATTGATTGCTTTCCTACTGTATGTATTCCTCTAATTCCCCCCACCCAAACTGCACTCCTCACCAGCAGGCAAAGTCCCATCAAGTCAAGAACATAAAGACTTTCCTCCTGGCTCACACACGTAGTAGCTGTGTGACTTTGGGCAAGTCACTTTACCTCTGTTTGCCTTGATTTCCTCAACTGTAAAATGGAGATAATAACATCTACCTCACAGAGTGGTTGCAAGGAATTAAATTATATATATATATGTATGTATATAATATGATATGATATATATATGTATAGATATAGATATATTTAATGCACTTAGCATAGTTCTGGCACATAGTAGGCACTACATTAATGCATATTCCCTTGATGGCCAGTGTGCTTGCTATGCATCCTGGGCTAAATTCTTCCTGGGATTGTTGTGAGAAGTAAAAAACTTGGAGTGTGATGTAAATGCTATTATTATTTTTGTTTTGTTGATAAAGTGTGAAACAAAGCTTTATGCTCTTCTGTGGTCTCGTTACCTAGCTCTGTGCAGTCATTATGTAAAGGGAATTGTTTTTTTTCAAGTGTGATCCTGCTTCACCTAAACACCCTGGTGGTGTCATCGAGGAGTGGAGCAATTGTGTATTCCTGTATTGAACAGCTGGAGCCATCTTAACTAGAGTGGCTGCTGCCCAGTACCCAGCTGAGTGGATGCCACTCATTTGTTTTCCATTCCTAGTAGTTGCAGCTGATTCTTCTCCTGCTGATGCTATTGATGTGGATACCAGAGAAGCAGGCCTTGCTCTGTCATTGACATCTGTTATGACCTTAGGTTTTTTTTTTTCAGTTTTTTTTTAATGGCTTCTGTGTCCACAAGATGGGAAGCCTATTTTGCTCCTTTTACCTTACAGGTGTTCCGAAAGAGTTAACTTGAGCTGTTTTGATTCTTTGGATGAAAAGCGTCATATAAAGAAGCTGTATTTATTACTACGTAGAGATTAGAGGGAGAGAGAGTGAGGCCAGTTGTGAGACTGAAGCCAGTCAGTACCAAAGCCTCATACTTTCCTTCTCTCCACAGATTCTGTGATTCAGTAACACTGACCTCCTTGCACACAATATTCCATCTTCTCACTGGATGTGTCTTCCATAGCTGCCCCTGGTGTGCCTGGAATGCTTTTACTCATCACTTCTCCCTTCTGGCTTCCCTGTCTCCTTCGAGTCTCAGTCAAAATTCCCATGTCTGCAAAGAGCCTTTCCCAGCCCGTTCTCTGGAATGGAGAAAGACTTCTGATTTAAGTTAGATGGCATGTTTTCCTTCCTCTTTTTTAAGAGTTAGGCAATGGGGATAGGGGAAAGAAAATGGGTGTTACTATTAGGATAAATGAATATTAATTGATAGATGGAGCAATGTGAGAACTCTAATTTACCCAAGCAACAACTCGGTAGGTTGCTTACAAATTCAAGTGCTATATCCTATCATCTTTAATTTATGATGCAGCTAAAAAAGGTCAGAAACAAGTATTTTAAAAATATTCATTTTTACTCAAATTTGCCCATGTAAATATTTCCCTTCTCCCTAGACATCTTCTACCATTAACTCGTGTCCATCTTTTCTTAAAAGGTATATATTTCAACATAACTCTCAGGACGTTTCTGCTGCTTTCTTAGCACATGAACAATTCTAAAATGTGTATGTGTTATACACAGCTCTATTTCCCATCTCCCGAGCCCCAAGCTGCTACCTGGACAAATATATCCCTATATAATTGGAAACTCATCTGAGGCATCAGCACTCTTGAGAGGGAAGTGAAATTCAAAGCTGATTCTTTCAATCTCCAGCAGCAGGTACTTTGCAAAAAGGAAACGAAACGAAACTCTATCTTCCCATTCACAATCTCTGAGTATCTCACCTGTGAAGCGTGGTTATTATGTTTCTGTCATAGAGGTGAAAGACCCATAACTCAAAAAGCCTCAGGCATGAGTGAGTTACCAAGGTCTTTCACACAAGCGAAAGAAACATAATTATCACTCTTCAAAAGTGAGATAGAATTTAGTTATTTATTTTTTTGCAAAGAGGGGGAGGGAAAAGGAAAGGGAAGAGAATAAAGAGAGAAAAAACGTGAGATACAAATTAACCTCAACAATTGAAATGATCAAGCTGGTTAGAGTGAATTCTAATTTGAAACCAGACTGCTTTGCAGTATTGGGAGAAGTTTGGTTAACTTTTGTTTCAGTTTTAAATGATGAACTTTCAGGTGTGTGTGTGCCCTTGATTTCCTGCTGAGAACAGAAGCATAAATAGCATAAGACAGCTTTCGTGGCGTTTCAGACTTGTCAGAAAAAGGAAGTGCTAGGAATCTCAGGAAAATATTTTAATAATTTTTAAGTTTCATTTTTAGTATGCCTACTGTACCTTTTTCCTCAACTAATTTAGGTCCCCAGTCTCCCCTGATTTATCATCTTTCCCTTCTCTCCCTAAGCCTGTCCTATTTCTTTGTTTTCTTGCCTTCTAAACTTTAGCTAATATGTAAGTAAAACCATGTACAATTCTCCAGTACCTCCAAATCAGTGAATTTAATTGAAAATCTGTCCATGCTTTCTGAAATTCAAAGATGCTAATACTTTCACCTTTAGGCAAGCACTTCTGATTCACTGTTACCTTTCAGGGCATCACTTGCCTCTCTCATTAGGATAACAAAGGAGATTTACACAAATGCAAGAACAGGTTTTGGATAGAAATTAGTGAAAGCACTCCTTCTGGGAGATCACATATCAACCCAATGGATTTCAAGGAAGGCTTTAAAAAAAAGACAGGCATTTCTTCATAGCGGGAAGTAGCTGCTTAATAGATTATTCATATTCTTTTCAAAAAGAGGTGTGTTGCCATGACATATGTGTGACAATCAGTTATGATTTCTACAGCAGCAGTTTTCTTTTGATATTGAAAGAAATATGCACATACGTGTATATACATATACATACACATGTACATACACATATATGCATATGTACACATACATATTTACAAATATGTATACATATATATCTATGTATATGAAATGTGCCAGGACTCATTAGCTTGCCCTTTGACAGGAATCCAAGGCTGTCCAGTGACTTTACATATACCAATGAATAAAAAACAAGCAACTCAGCTATGTCTGTGGCCTGTGTGGGGCTGGCATTTTCAAAGGACTAGAGTTCAGTTCCAAGTTAATGGAGCTTTAACTAACATACAAATTCCTAATTACAGAGAGTTATGTACATGAGTTGTCTCAAAATTCTGTTTTAATTCAATTAAGGTCAATGTCATATTCTCTGTGATGAGCACTCCAGATTAGAGATTGATTTTAGGCAAGACGTTTAAGAGAAGGAATGCCAATTGTAATGTCTGTACACACACACACACACACACACACACACACACACACACACACACACACACATGCACATTTCTATGCGTGTGTATATATACACACGAAATATACATATATATACATACATACACAGAAACATATATTTGTTTATTTATTCCATTAACATTCAAAGAGAAGTAAAGATTCAAAAGCAGTGTTCAGATTCTACATGATGGCACCCACGCTGCAACATAGGAAATCAGGACTCAAAGTGGAGGTGTAGCTTGTAAGAGTGGACAGGTGGCTGATAGGAGCCTTGCACAGCAGGATGTTTAGTTGACTCCAGCTAACCTTTTGTTGACATGCAAATAATGACTTCTTTCTGGAGCAGGTCAGCAGATGTGCTCATAACTGTCCAGATGTGTATGCAATTGACCAAATATATTCACACATTTACAGTGATGTTTTGAAGAGAGAAAAATAATGCTAGAGGGCTAAAAAAGTTGTGCTGGGAGAAAAGAATCAAGCACATATGATATTCATCCTGAAGGGGATATAAACAATAGACAAAAGGGGCTGTCCTCTCTGGTCTCTATGCATTGGAAGAGAGAGAGAGAGAGAGAGAGAGAGAGAGAGAGAGAGAGAGAGAGAGAGAGAGAGAGAGAGAGCCCATAATAAAACCTTGACTAAAAAGCCAGGCTAAAGTAGGAAATACCTTGGGAGTCCTCATAAATTCATGGTACCTGGCTTATCAGCTCGGATTGGACTCAGTATTAAGGGACTGCTGATAAATCACTTTGAAACATTCATTTGTAAATGGGAATAAAATTCAGGCAAAGAAATGCTAGGAGCACACATTTTGGCAGAATGCCTTCTGCAGTGTGATTAGAAGATCTCAGATTTCCTAGGGGAGACATTCTTCTCTTAGTTCCCAAGGGATGACCTTGAATAGATTTTATATTTTAAAATCATGTGCCAGCATTTTTTTTGGAGAGAGAGAGAGAGAGAGTGTGTGTGTACATACGAGGAAGATGTTTTCCATTATTTCTGCATTCTCATACAATGCCCAAGGTACCTGAATACTCTGATGGAATTAGAGCCCACAGTATGTAGGAGACTGTCCTCTAATTAGCTTACAAGGTGTTGTGAAAATATCACCTCTGGAATTTTTTTCTTCCCACTGATAGTTTCTTTGCCCACATATCCAATGGAAGCAGCAAGGTGAATACAAGATAATTTCCCAGAGATCCACAGGAATTTACTGAAACACGGTTTTTATGGACATTGACATAAAGAACCAGGTGATGACACCAAATGTCTGTTCACCTTCCATCTGCTGCTGTAACTCATCCTAATGTCCATTGGCCACAGTTTGTTCTGGAGGTACTTAAGAAGTTACTTGGTTTGTCACCATCTGCAATCTTAGTGTGCACAGAATAACTCTCCTCATACAATTAAGAAAGACACCCCAGGTGCTGGGAAAGATATGTCCCTTTGACTTTCCATCTTTTCTGTATCCCTATTAACATGAACATAGCAATACTTGCATTTCTTACCTCACAACTCTATTATGGGTAAAAACACTTTGTAAACCCTAAAGTCCCATATGAATATGATTTGATTTTCTTATTAATAATATCACCACCAATATGAATAACTAGATTAAAATTTTTATTTTCTGGGAAGCTGTTCTGGAAGAACCTTACTCATTATTCTAGCCCAATAACATCAGCCTTCTCAATGTTCCTTCATGTTTATTTTGCATAAATTTTCGGTTCAATATTTCAAACCTTCTTAAACTGCAAATTCCTTTAAATAAGGGATTGAGTCTTCTAAAACAAAACAAAACAAAGGATGATATAGTACAAAAATACTGGTGTTGACATCAGAAACCTGAGTTTGTGTCTCAACCTCAAATTTTACCAGCAGTATAGCCCAAGACATTTAATCTGTAAGAGGAGACTCATGTTCCTCATTTCCAAAATGTTTGTACTGCCTATCTGATTATGTGACACTAAGAATGTGTTTTGTAAATATTAGGGCATTACCTAAAAGTATTGTTATATTTTGTATTCCTCAAATTCTTCTACAGTACAATGCACATAGTAGAGACTGAAATCTCTATTGGGTTGTATTGACTCTTAAGGCTGTTAAGGGCAGCGTCTTCATGATCTTAGACAGTGCTACACGCAGTTCTCTACAGACAGGCATGTTAAAATGTAGCTCTCTGATACCTTTCCCTTAATGCCTTTGTTATCATATACTCAGATTTCCTTACTGTCTTTCTTCTTTCTCTAATGCATTATCAACACTGATTTTAAACTGCATCTTTTCCCTTCCTCTGAAGATCTGTATCCTCTTCCCTTTTCTTCTTTTGGCTTTATAAGAATCAGCATCTCTTCTCTATATCCCAGTTGGCTCTGTTTTTAATTGCTCTCCTTTCCCTTCTTGTCTGTTCTTCCAGCTGAAATAGGCCTATTAGAGATACAAATGATAAGCCCCCAAAGCTGGAGACTGACAGACAGGTCAGCTCTGTGATTTTTCCCCATGTCCATTAGCTCTTGGGCCTGGTTCCCAGCCCCTAGCCGCTTCACATCAGTTCAGTGAGGTTTTCTCTTGAATTTATGTAACACACCAGATGTGAGCTGTTTGAATTAAAGAGGACTGGAAGTTGCCAATGTAGAAAGGCAGAAATGACAATTTTGCCAAGTATCAACCTTTTCTCATCATAACTGAATTTTTATTCTGTCTCCCTTTTATGTTTCTGTTATTATTTTCCCTTTTCTCCTTATTTAAATAATTATAGGTTGTCTAAATTCTGAGGTGTCAGGGGCTGTGTTTAAATTCATTCTGGTAGACTTGGAGAAGAATGTCCTCCCTCTGCACCTTCCAATATCCTCTTTTCTAACTGGGCTTATGCCTGATCCAAAAATAGTCACTGAGATTAGCCAAGAGACCCATATAATGTTGCCAGTTCTGTCATATTTGTATACCTCTGAGAAGTGACAGCAGGAATTGTATGGACCATTTCTCTGACCCCAGAGACTTCCCTGGGGGCATAGCTCCCTTCCACTCTGCATTTTCTAGGAGCAGAGCTGTGTTGCATCTGCCAGGAGATATGGAGAGCAAGAGTGAGGAGCAGTTACATTCCTTCCCTCCCTGTGCCTTGTAAGCCAAAGTCACTCTTCTCTGGATGAAAGAGTTGTTAAATGGGGTGTGTGCTCATGGTCAATTCTGCTGGCTCCCTCTAGCACATCACATCTGACTGATCTGCCTGGCCCTATCATGGGAAACCTTTAAGCTACCCATTTCCCCCATCTCTCTTCCACTTTCTATTCCTGAGACATCTGAGAATTCCTATTTGATATTTCCTCCTATTTCTTACTCTGGAAAGTAAGCCAGTTTAGTAGAACAAGAAAGTAAGGCATTTTATAGACAGCATACTTTTCAAAACCAACTGAGGGTAAGGTGGCATGTCCATTTATTTTATAATGAGGTTAAATTTGTTGCCCATATCATCTTTCTTTAATGATACCCTTCATTTACCTTAAACACTTTCTGTCTGATCTCCCTATATCTGAAAGCTATTGTAGTCACACCACCTGGGACCAGTTACTAAGATCACAATTTCTGTAATAATTATTGAAATGGCCTCCTGATTGGTCTCACTGCTTCAACTCTCTCCTCACTCCATTCCATTCTATTCATAGTTGCGAAAATGATTTTCTTAAAGCACAGGTCCGAAGACATTACTGCCCTGCTTAATTAATTCCAGTGACTCTGTATTACCTCTTAAAAGTAATGCAGCATTCCCATTTATTTGTCTTAGGACAAGGCTAAACTTGAGGCAAATACAAATTCTTCTCTTTGTCCTTTAAATACCTTCACAGCTTGGCTGCAACCTAGTTTCCCAGGCTTATTATATACAGTACTCCTTTTTCTGCACTATGTAGTCTGGGCCTACTGGCCTTCTTGATGTTCTTCTCATGTGACCTTCCAGCTCTCATCTCAATATATTTGAATATGCTGTTCTCTTGCTTGAAATATACTCACTCCACCTCCTTTTGTTAGAATCATTTAATTCCTTCAAAAATCAGCTCAAACACTGTTTCATATATTATATATTGCTCAGTACCTCCAGCTGCTAGTGTTTCCCTGGAAAATTACCTTGTATCTATTTTATATCTATGTCTGTATCTGTATCTGTCTATCTATACGTATATTTGAGTACATCCTGTAAACTCCTTGAGGGCAGGAGCTGTTTCATTTTTGTCTTTTTTCCCTTTAACTTTTTTTTTTACTTCATGAATACATATTTATGGTATAAAACAAGCATTTCCATAGCATAGTATAATAAAAAAGATGATTGTACATGAAACTGCAAATCTACTACGCACAGCTTGATATTCCTTTTGCATATACAACAAAATTATCAGGTAAATTTATATTTTTTTCTCATTTTTTTCTACCTTCCCCACACCCTGCCCTAGAGATGGCTACCATTAGAAACAAATATATATATGCACATACATACATATATATATATACACTATGGAAATTATTCTATAATACTTCTGTTTATCAGTTCTTTCTCGATGCAGAAAGTATCTTTCTTTATATGTCCCTTATCCCCAGAGCCTATCATGATACTTGGCTTATAATGAGAAGGATTTCAACTGGAATGAGAAGATGACCATAAAAGAAGGACGAAGTGCTATGGGAATTCAGAGAAGGAAAGGAGATTTCATAGAAAAATAGTAGGAAGGAAAATCAGGGAAGACTGCAGAGGAAGGAGTGTTTAACCTGGGCTTTGAAGGATAGGTGGAATTTAAAAATATATGGTAAGAAATAAACATTCTGAATAGGGAAAAACACTGGCAAAGCTTCAGAGCAGGGAAGACATAGGGTATCTTCAGTAGTTCAATTAACATTCATAGACAGTATTAGCAAAATAAAAATATTCTCATACTATTCCAAAGTAAGATAGTAGATCTGGAGGTAGAAGATAGGTCTTAGGCCTCCTAGTCCAACACCATTACTTTATATTGAGGAAACTGAGACCCAGGGATGTTAAATGACTTACCTAAGAGCATGCAAGTTAGTAAGCATCCGAGGCAGAAGTTGAACCTGGGTTCCTTTAACAAGATTTGAATTCAGATCTTCCTAACTCCAATTCCAACACTGTAATAATAATAGCCAGCTTTTAGAAAGTGCTCTAAGTTTTGCAAAGCACTTTACAAATATTTTCGTATTTCATCCTCCTCATATCCGTGGGAGGTACATGCTATTCTTGTCCCTACTTTGCAGGAAAAAAAACTAAAAAGCAAGATAGCAGAGGCTAAGGTCTTTTTTGGTATGATCCAGTGTCAGGCCACTAGTAAGCCTCTGAGGCCAGATTTGAGCAAAGGTCTTCCCCGCTCCAGGTCCAGCATTCAGTTGCCTCTATCGTCTACATCACCTAAGTCCTCAGTACTGGACTAAACATCAAGTTTATTCCGCCATGTGAGTAACTTTCTAAAAAGTCAGCAGGTTCTGGTACCTGAGAAAGAAGAGGACAGTGATCAAACATCACTCTGTTAGGATACTGTAATAGTTAAAGCAGGTTCCAAAATTGCATCCCCCAAAACCAACAAGTTGCCTCAGTTGGCTGAACACATCTAGCTGACTCCTTTCCTTGATAACTCCCAAACACATTCTATTGCATGATGGGTCAGTATTTTGAGGCAAAAGTTTACTCTAAAGTACTTGTGGGTGGTGATCTGGAGCAGTACTCAGCCCATGGGGATTTGGGTGTGATTTACTGAGGACAGAATTCAGCTCAAATTTTGCAGTTCATAGGAATAAGCTGTTCATGCACATTTCCCTTTTTGGCAAGACAAATAAGACAGGAAGAAAATAACTTTTTGACTCGAGCAGAATCTTAATAAAACCCACAATAACAATAAATTGGAGACCGAGTTTAATTATTGTTTTTCTCTGCATGATTTGCTCCTTGCCCCCTTTGCAAACTTTCTAGCACTTAGCTTTCATTCGTTTTTTATCCTTCATCTACTGACATTATTTACATACCAAAAAATGTGATGTGTTTGCCATACTATTAGAATAGAACTGGATTTTAATTAAATATCACTTCAGGATCGCAGCTCCAAGCTACTTGCCAGCATTGATGGTGATCAATAGGAGATGTTGAACAAAGAAGATAAATAGATTCTGTGAGTAGTCAAATATTTTTCATTTCCCTCTTCTTCTCATCTTTCTCCAATGCCCTTGCCTCTCCACTCCCCTCTGACTTGATCATCCCCTTCTCCATTCCATTCTCCCACCTGCTTCATTTCTTATACAGTGAATATATTTAATTTTCTGTATGCTTTTTTGCTCATTCTATAGTGTGCATTCAGAAGCTGGAAACCGGAGATGGTAGATGCCAAATCATCACGTTTGTTAATTCATAAATCTGCTTCCAGTTGCCAACTCTCTTGGATTAAGCTTTTTTTTTTTTCAAAAGGTTTATATTATATGTTTGTTTCAAAATTATAAAATTGTATTTGCTTGATTGTGTATTTATTTTTTGCAGTAATTAGCTCACCCTACGCTTTTTATTTGGCAAAATCATTCCTTATAAGAAGTAAATAACTCAAAGTATTCCAGAATAGCACACAATGCTGTTGCTTTTTTCTATAACTATATGCCACCCTCTTCCAAGTTTAGCCTTTGGATTGAGTTAACTCTTTCAGAGATAGAACTAGAAATATATACATATGTTTTGAAAGGAAATGTTTGTTAGGATGTCTAGTCACAAATATATTCACAGACATATACACATATGTGTATATATAACATTTCAGAAGGTTGTAGCATAACTCATACATTAATTCTAGTCTGTTGAGGGTATATATGTACATTAATAATTAGATGATAGATATAATTAGATGTCTACTTTGAAAATGCAATTAATTTAACATTTTATATATTAGCTAAATAGGTTACAAAAGCTTCTATTTCAAATATGTCCTAATGTAAAATGTATTTATAAATAAACCAGGGTCATTGGTAAGCATGAGAAACAATATTTTTCAAGAATCACAGAACCTCTGAGTTGGAAGATACTTCTAGATTGGGTATTCTTAGACTTTTTTGGTATCATGGACTAAAGATAAAATCTAATGAGACTTATAGGCCTCCCTCTCAGAATAGTGCCATTAAAGGCATAAAAGAAAATATGAAATTACAAAATAAAGAATTATTTTGAAATCCAGTAATCAAGACATCAGAAAAAAAATCAAGTCTATGGACACCAGATTAAGAACCCTTGCTCCACACCAACCTATAGCTGAATAGCAGTTCCCCGTATGATATTACAGGTAAACTGTGATCTAACCTCCACGTGAAAAACTGAAGTTATCTTCTGAGGTGACCCCTTCCAATTTCGGAGCTCCATTATGGAGAGTTTTGTTTGTTTTTGTTTTTCCCTCGTATAAAGGAGAAAACTGCTGTTCTTCAGTGGATATGTTTTGTTCCAACTTCTGCTTTGTGGGATCAATCAGAACAAGACGAATCCATCTACTGTCTGGCAGCCCTTTAAATACGTGATTACAGCAATCATGTTTTCCAAGCTAAACAGCCTTAGTTCCTTCAAACTGATCCTTTCATAGCATAGGCTCCAGTCTTCTCACCATACTGGTTGGTGTCTTCTGGGAACATCCTGCCTTTTTGATATTCCTACTAAAATATAATCTCTAGACCTGAACACAATGGTCCAGATGAAGTCTGACCATGACGGTAGATGGTGGGACTATCTTTGTATCTTGTTTCATGTTGTGAATCTTTCTCAGAAGGGAAATAGAAGGTCATGAATCAAACTTAACAATACAATGATTAGTTCTTAAAATACTAACCCCAAACTTCTTCAGAAGAATTAAGAGATTGACCCACCCCCTGTTCCTCAACAGATATGCATGAACACACAAGGAACACAAAATAGGCAGACATTTTCCAATGGGCAAGTATAGCGCCAATGTGTTACCCACAGCAGTTGCTATGATTATGCCGGTGTATTTCTGAATTGTAAAATATAACAGACTCTCTCTACGTGGAACACGAAACTGAAACATTTGTTCCAACACCAGAAAGCCAAATCCATCACAATAATAAAGAAATCCGTTGTAATAACCAAGATGTCTACACACATTACCAGCGCAGGGGCCACTGCCATCCCAAAGCCTTCCTTCCCATAGGCCTTCCAGCAAAACAAGATCCCTTAAGCCAAATCACTCCCTCTCTCACTCACACTAGTTGCTGCTCTGCATTTCTCTCTCTCCCAGCTCTGACTGCTCTGTCTCATTTCCTGCTCCATCCTTTCAGCAAGCTCTTCCCGCCATAGGCTCCATGCGATTCAGACTCATGTGACTCAGGCAGATCACATGGGCCTATTAATGGATGGGAAAGATCTTTCCATTTCCATTAACAAAACATTAACAATAAAGCAGGACAGTCCTGGATTATGACTGCTTCTCCCTCTTGATTAAATTTCCCAAAGTGTCCTGTATTAACATATTTAATTTTCATCTGATACAACTCTGTTGCTGTTTTTTTCTGTTTTCTTTCCTTTTTTCACTTTTCCATTATCAAGAATAGTTGTTGAATTGTGGTATTTTATGTAAAGCTGTTGACTTCCAGGGAGATATTCTTTGTTGACCTTGCGTCTTCTAAATAACTCAGCTTATTTAGTGCATATTCACTACCTCTGGCACTACTCACTAAAATAGGACCTTTCATTCTAAATATTCATAATTCTGTAAGTGGATACCTAGGGCAATCCATCCTGACTCTCTCCCCAACCAGTCATGAGTGCAAGTTTCATCAGGTTCAGTCTTTGGGCTCTGCTTTGGTTTATCTGATAAAACATACAAAATATTAGCCATCCACTTCCCCTTCACTGCCTCACTCATTCTTCTGTTTCCATTTCTATTTCATCATATAAAAATGATATGTTTAAAGATAACAAGTTATAGATGCCTTCACCTTTCCTTTGGGTAATTTGTTGGGAGGAGCAATAGATGGACCAAGCTTGAAAGCTCAAACTAAGTGTCACAGCCAGGTCAAGAAATGAAAGCTGGTGATTAACTATGAAATCTCTTAGTATCGACATGTTTTTCTATGTGTTGAATACTAGTTCAATCCATAAGCAAAAAAGACAATGCTTTAGACTTGATAGAGAGAGGATATCAGTGTAAAGGATAAAACTTGGAGTTGGGGAATTTTGTAAGAATTAGAGAAAAATAGCACTGAGGTCCTTAAAACCAAGTAAAAACAATTATAGAGTGAACAAAAAGGGATTTGATTTCAAGAATGTTTTTACTGATAAAAAGTCTTGTGAAGCTTGGAAATTTGAAGAATATTCTCATGGCATTTTGGACTATGTGATATCAACTAAATAATATATAACATTTGTAAACCAATTCATAACCATGGGCAACAGGGAGGGAAGTGTTAGGCTGTCAATGAAGGAAAATACGATTCTACTACTTTGATATTACCCCAAAAGGCAAATTAGGAGAAACAGTCAAATTGTTAACTATGGCACCCTTGTGAATACTGCTAGTCCAGCATGCAAAAAAAAAAAAAATTAGTGTACTTTTCTTGGTTCAACTAGCACTAAGCCCTGATCTCGAGCAGAGTCACACAAAATCTTTCCAAGTAGTGAATGGAGCTCCGGACTGGGCCTTGAGAGAATAACGAACTCTTCTTGGCCTAACCTTCAAACAAAATTGCAAAATTTTAGGATTTGAGGTCATCCAGCCCAGCCCACAGAAGAAGAAGTTTTTCTTTGGTATCAGTGGTAAATTTTTTCTCAGTCTGCTCTTGAAGTCCTAGTCTTCCAGGTTACAGAGTAGTGTGGTGTGGTGGAAAGAACACTGGATTTTCTTAACTATCTTGAATTTCAACTCCTTAGTAACTCATTTTGGTCTGGCCTTTCCGATGAAAAGTCCTTTGTCTGTGAAGAAATAGAAAAACCCAGTAACAGTTGGATAGTTTTGTCTTCTGTGTTTTCTCCTTTCATCATCAACCTGTCTACTCCGAACAGTGATCTTATCCTCTCTTTGATCTACCGCTTGGCTTTGATATATTTTTAAAGCCCTTTTCACTGTCCTTTTTTAAAGCCCTTTTCACTGTCCTTAGTAAACTTTCCAACCTCTGCCTATTCTGAACTTCGGCATAATTTTGTTTTCTTCCAGTTACCTGCTCTTTGCTTTCATCTTTTATGCATTTTTAAAAAATCTAGACTGGTTAATAAGTTTCCTATTTATTTTTATCAGTTTTACTCCTCAATGGAACTGTTTTGTTTGTGTAACAATTTCATCCTTGAGAACTTCTCACCATTTTCCCCTATGGAATTTTAGTCCATTATATCATATATATCCCATTTCTGAATTTTTTGGAAATTCTTCTTTCCAATATCCAGAGTGTATGTCAGACTATCTTTAGCTTTACTCTTCTTTTTTTTTAAAGACATTTTTTAAATAGCATATCTATTTATTCCCATTTCTCATCATTTTTACTTCTGCAATCCATTCCTCCTTTTTTAAAAATTAAGTTTCAGGTCTAGAATAGGAATTCTTATTTCCTCCTCATGACAATCAGTAAAGATTTTGCCAGCTGCTATACTTTAAGAAGAGGAATTTCAACTGCCATCTCAACTGCTGAAGTTCCACATCATTACTATAGCATGCTTCTGTATAGGTTTGTTATCTCTTTTAGGAACTCCTCATCTATTTCTTCTTTCTGTCCAAGTGGTCTCTTTCATATTCTCACAAAAGATCATTGCTATTCTCCCTTTATTGATCTTGTCAAATGTACTTCACCATACTACTCTTTTCTAGTTCATTAATATCTTCATATAAGTACATCTTTTTTAAAAACATATAATGGTACATTGCCTTTTTACATATTCTATTCCATTTATAAGATAATAGTTTTGTTTCACCAAATTTTAGTCTAGGCAAACTTAAAACACCACAGAAATATAAGTTATTATTACTATTTCATCCTTTTTATTTTTAATGGGGTTCAGATAGAAATGGCCCTATGACAAGTCACTATTATTTCTTCATATTCAATATGCTACAGAATATTTGCCAAAGTGGATAAAGTAGTTGCTTTTTGTGGTTGGGCAAAATTTATAGGATATAAACTCATCCTCTATGGATCCTATGAAATCATCCTTGGTATAACTACAATAGTGGATAAGATGCTGGTGATGAAATATACCAAAATGTGTTCCCATAGGATTTTCATCTCTTTGGCCTGGTTTCTCTACTTTGAAATGTTTTTGTGTTGTTTTTGTTCATGCAGCTTTCAGATTGAGTATTTAGGAAAACAATGTCTATTAAAATATTGTTCTTAATTTGCTCCTTCATTCATTCCTCTCTGAGTTCAGCTCCTAATTTTTTGGCCTACTTTTTCACCATGTCTAGTAGCCTTCTCACCTTGGAAGATACGTCTGCCCCTTTCCCCTCCCTCTGATTTACAGGTTCCACTCAGAACCTTTATTTTAAGGAAAGTACCCTGGCTAACTAGCCACGTTCATTCCTTCATTTTTCTCTGGGTTCCACTCTCGACCCTTTGATCTTCTTTCTCCACCATGTCCCCCTGTGAGTGCCTCTTCTAACCACTCTCATTTTCCTTCCAGCTACCTTTCACATAGTGTCTTTTCTCATTAGAATGTACGTTTTCCCTGAGGGCAGGGGCTGTCTTTCTTTTTGCTTGCATTTATTTTTAGCACAATGCTGGTCACCCACTAAGCACTTGAATGTTTGTTGACTGTTGACTGACAGACAAAAGAGCTCAAGTCAAAAGGAGGAAGAAATCTAATGAAAAAGGGGGAGGGGGGAAGGTCACTTTTGAACATATGTAACTAAAGCATCCAGGACAGCTTGAGATGGAGGTCAAGAGTGCAGAATATGTTGGCAATAATTCAGTCTTGAGCTCAGAAGAAAAAGAAGTGGACCTTCACAATACTGACAGTGTGTTATACAGGATATATGCTAGAACCGAACTCATGAAGACCCTAAGTACAAATCTTATCTGAGCTACTTATTGGGTGTGTGACCCATGGTCTCTCAGGCCTAGGTTTACCATTTATTAAATGAGGATAATGATTGTAGTACAATACGTTAATCGAAGTAAATATCAGGTGATGGCACACATAATGTGTTTTGCAAACTTTAATGCATTATACGAGTGTCCCAAAAGTCTTAGTTCTAAGCTTTACTACCTTAAAACTACACTAAGACTTTTGGGAAACTCTATAAATAGCCATTGTTATAATTACAGTTTTCTTGTTTTTCTCATTTTTTTTAAAGAGAATTCAGATAGAAATGATCTGCGGACAAGTTAACATCCTGCTATTATTCTTTTATATTTAACATTCTGGGGACTATTGAGCAGATGGATAAAATGACTGTTTTGTAAAAATTGCATAAGAGTGTTCGAATGAAAGCTCATCATCTGTAGACTCACCGAAAGCATCTTTGGAGCACTCCAGTAGCAGACAGGATGACACGTACCTTGTTCTGATCCCACGTGGGTTTAATTTTTTCCACTACATCTCTATTTTGAAAGGTTACTATTATTATTATCTTCTTTTTCTAAATGTGTTTCAGATAAAAATTATCCTGGGACACATCACGACCTTGCTGTTATTATTTTATATCTAACATCCTATGGACTATTTTCTCCTTCTTCCTCTTTCCCTCTTCCTCCTCCATCCAGTTTTGCAGATATCTGTGGATTTTTTTTTTTGCTTTCCTTTCATTTTTTACCTTTAAGAATATCTATCAGATTCCATAGCATGTTCAAGTCATAGACTTAGAGGTAGCACGGGCCTCAAAGTCTATCTAGGCCAACTCCTTCACTTGTTAATGTTATCTTTGTTAAACATGAAATCGATGTTAAATATTATCAATATTTCCCAACTTTCCGAAAGTCACGGAGGTGGTGTTAGAGGTAGAATTGGAACCCAAGTTTTCTGACTCCAAATCCAATGTTTTTCCTACTTTTCCATGCAAGACTCTAGACCTCTAGTTCTCAAAATGTTGTCCAGTGATGCCTGGAGGTCCCCAAGATCCTTTCAGGGAATCCATGTTATTTTTATAATAATAATAAAACATTTTCAATACAACAAAAATATATGTATATACATATATACACACATACATATACAGATATATTATAGTCCTGATAAATAAAAGCTCTATGTAAAGTCTACATAATTTTTAATGTGAAAGGGGTTTTGAGATAAACAAAATTGAGAATCATTACTCTAGCCTAAATATATTTCATGCGATGATCCTGAGTGAAGTGAGCAGAACCAGGAGAATATTGTACACAGCAAGAGCAACACTGTGCAATGACTGACTTTGAAAGACTACTGTTCTCAGCAATACAAGGATCTAAGACAATTCCAAAAGACTCATAATGGAAAATGCTATCGATATCCTGTATTAGCAAGGCAATAATTGCAATATAGGCAATAATTGTCAATGTGCCTATGTAGTTTTATATGACAAAATATAAGAGGCTCTCCATACAGAAGGTAGAAGAGGTAAACCATTCATTCAGACACCAGAGAACCAGGTCCCAAAACCAGCAAGTCCGACTGATCCAAGCAGCAAACAAATTCTGGAACCAGTAAGTCCACTTTATAATAACAGCAAAGAATCTAAAACATGACATCACAGCAGGAAGCCAAGCAATCCCATAACTTTCCAGCCCCCTGCTGGGGCCTTGCCACCAACAATCACTCACAGCAGAGCGTAAGTCTACTCTCTCCCTCAGCTCTAAGGGCTCTGAGAATTTCCTGCCCCACCCTTCCAGTTTCTCATGACTTAGTCTTCTTGTGACACAAGCAGGCCACATGGGCCTATTAACGGATAGGAAAGATCTTCAAATTTAAATCACCATTACATATCTAGAGAAAGAACTATGGAGTCTGAATCCAGATAGCATACTATTTTCTCTCTTTTTTTTTGTTTTGTTTCTTCTTTCTCATGGTTTTCCCCTTTGGTTCTATTTCTTCTTTACAACATGATTAATATGGAAATATGTTTAATATAATTGTAGATGCATAACTTATATCAGGTTGCATGTAGTCTTGGGGAGGAAGGATAGGAGGGAGGGGGAGAAAATTTAAAACTCAAAGCTTATATAAGTGAATGTTGAAAACTAAAAACAAATAAAATTATAT
The DNA here is from genome assembly GCA_028646595.1 of Phalanger gymnotis. Classification (NCBI taxonomy): domain Eukaryota; kingdom Metazoa; phylum Chordata; class Mammalia; order Diprotodontia; family Phalangeridae; genus Phalanger; species Phalanger gymnotis. Next base: position 73,103,937 of record CM053626.1, read on the forward strand.
ATATATATATATGTTTTATATCTCTATCTATATATGTATATATAATATATGTATATATATAGTGCTTAACCTATATAATCTTTAGTCACTTTTTGTTCCACAGTTTTCTCATTTGTAAAATTAGAGAATTAAACTAAATCTCATAGATCTTTTGCTGAACAAAAATTCCATGACCTTACCCACCTTTCTTGGTTCAGCTCATCATGCCTAGCTATAAGGGAGGGCCACTACTATCTATGCTCCCACCACCCCACAGAGTGGTAGGTTTGTTAAGGAGATAATGTACTTAAAGTTCCTATGAGGGAAATGTTCAGTGCTCTAGCATAGGTAGGAACCTGTTTAATATTGTATGGAACTTTAATCAAATGGCAAATCATATGTACCCTCCTTTTGCAATAGAGTAGGAGATTAAATTAGAATGTTAAAGTACTTATAATGCAACCCTGGGAATATCCTGCTCAGTTCATATAAAGATGAGATGGCTCTTGACTCACACTTCACCCCAGTTGTTCAAAGGCTTAGGTGACAGCTTGTTATGTGCCATCCAACAATGCCCATTCTTCTCCTCCCCCCTCCACCTGCCCAGAAACAAATCTTCTAAACAAAGGGTAAAATTGCTTGAAAGATAACAGCACTTTTTTTTTCTTTTTCAAAAACCAAGATGTCTCTGTGGGTGAGTATGAATCACCTCACAAAATGAGTCACCCAGGAGCAGGTTAGCACAGAAGTGCAGAGGGAGTATTTAATATAAAGCACAAGAGTTTCTAGGCCCCCACACCATGGCAGCTGTAAAAATAGTTGCATAGTTTTCCTGTAAATGTGGCAAAAAATGAACTCTAGGTAAACTCAGGAATGTTGTTCATCCCAATGTGCTGGTATTTCGGAAGAATGAATACAGACTGACTGTTGACTGGGCCACTTAGTTTGCCTCCTTTGGAAATAGAAGTTTTGTTTCTATAACACTAAGAAAGATTCATTGACTTTTACGTGAATTTTCCAGACTGTGGGGCTGCTGCGACCCTAACCCCTGTAATGAAGGGATAACTGTTTATTATTCTACCTTTTATATAGATACAAGCTAGAATTAGTACTCTGATCCTATGACTTCATGTTCCATGCTCACTTTACTGCATTACATGTGTTGATAAGGGTGTCTGAAAAAATGCTTAGTGACTCTGCTTTAATTCTGTGATTCACAAAATTGTGGCCAGCACAAGGGAGGACTGATTTTTGGAGCAAACATATAGTGCAAGTAAAGGTTATGGAACATAATCCGGAGACCTGAGTTCAAATCCTATCTCTTAACACTAGCTGTATGGCCAAATTACTTAAATTCTCTGAGACTCAATTTCTTCATCTTTAGAATGGAGAATAATAATACTCACATTGTTTCATAGGGTTATTGTGAAGAAAGTATCACACAAACCTTAATGCACTTTTTAAATGTGATTTGATATTAAAGGCAAAATGAAGTTCAGAACTAGTATATTAATACTGAAAAAAATGGCACATCAAATCTTTTCAAGGTTATTGTTGTACTTCTCATACCAGGAAGAAGCAATATATTACAAAATAAATTTCATTTTTGAAAATAAGAAAAAAAAAACCAAACACACCTTGCAACCCAAATAGGTACCCACACCATATGTAGTTCTGTGTGATTTAGATCATTGAGACTGAGTATTTACATGCTATGATCTGTAGGTATTTGCCCTGTGTCTGCAGTCAAAGTATTGCTGAGGCAAACCAGTCAATTCTTTTAAACAAATATTTATTAAGCATCTGTTATATGCAAGGTTAGGAACTAATCATAAAAAGATGAAAAATGACAAAGCCCTTATTCTCAAGGAGTTTACATTCTACACATGCATTCAAATTAGAATGATATGATAAGAATATGGAGAGGACAAAAGCTGTGTAGCGGAAGTGCTCTAAGGAAATGTGAAGAGGGAGGCATTGGTAACAGGTTTACTGAGTCTCCCTGCTTAATAGCTTCTTTCCTATTACTTTGACACAGTGTTTGATATGCTCCTCATTATAGTCACTTCTTTGGTTTAAATAATTATTTCTAGAATCAATCAATAAATGCTTACTCCATACTAGGCACCTTACAAATTTGCTAGAGAACAAATGATCAATCATTAATTAAGCACCAGGACTTGTGCTAGCTGCTGCGAACACAAATACATAGAAGGAAACAATTGTTACTTGCAATAAGCTCACATTCTAATGAGGGAGACAGTAAATACATATAAAAACGTAATCAGCAAACATATGAAGTTAATAAAATACAAATAGATTAAAGAAAGGTGGTTTGGAAGGAAGATACTTAGCAGTTGGCACTAGGGATCAGAAAAGGTTTCATACAAAAATAGAGATAAAGATACAAAAAAAAGCAAAACAAAACCCAACTGTTCTTGACCTTGAGAAGTTGCCATTTTAATGGTAGAAACATTAATGTATGCATATACATATATGTATGCACAAAATATATGTATATGCATAAAAATATACACACACATGTACATAAAGGGGGGAGAGGAGGAGAAGGAGGAGAAAGAGAAAGAGAGAGAGAGAGAGAGAGAGAGAAAGAGAGAGAGAGAGAGAGAAAGAGAAAAAGAGAGAGAGAGAGAGAGAGAGTGTGTGTGTCATCCTCTGACTCCAAAAGATAGAGTCGACTGAACTTTGAAGATAACCAGAGTCTAACAGACAGAAATAAGGAAGGATAACCTTATAGTCATGTGGAACAACCAGGAACAAAATCATGAAGTTAGGAGCTGGAACTCTGTGTATGAGGAGCAACAACAAGGAAGCCATAATGGAAAAATTACATAGTGTGTAGAGGGGAGTAATCAGTCAATCAATGGCCATTTATTAAGCTCTTACTATGTGCCAGATGGAGACAGCTTGATGGGCCAGTGGATAGAGCTCTAGGACTAGAGTCAGGAAGACTTGAGTTCATATCTGGCCTCAGATCCTTACTAGCTGTGTGATCCTGGGCACAGGATTTGCCTTTTTGCCTTAATCCACTAGAGAAGGAAATGATAAACCACTCCAGTATCTTTGTCAAGGAAACCCCATGAACAATATGGTCTATGGGATTACAAAAAGTTGGACGTGACTGAATGACTGAACAACAAATGTACTGTCCTAAGTGTTCCAGAAACAACTCCAAAGGATGAAATAGCCCCTACTTTCAAATAACTTACATACTAACAGGGAATACAAGTATATAACTACATATACACACATATATATATATGAAGAGAATAAATATAAATAAATACGAGATAATTAATACAAGGTAGTGAGGGAAAGAGAAAACTAGCAGTTGGGGAATCAGGAAGGGTTTCATATAAAAATAGTGCTTAAGCTGCATATTAAAGGAAAAGGAGGATTTATGGGGTGGAGATGAAGAGTGAGTACATTCGGGTGCAAAGACATGGAGATAGGAGATGAAATAATGTGTAATGACAAGAGGAAAAAAAAAACATTTTCCTGTATTTTAGAATGCTGGAGGAGGGGAGGTATAATTTGCAGTGAGGTGGGACAGATGGGCTGGAATGGAATTGTGAAGATCTCTAAAAGATGAACAAAAGAGATTTTACTTTATCCTAGAGGCAATAGGGAACCAATGGACTTAACTGAATTACAGGAATTACATGGTCAGATCTGCATTTAAGGAAAACCAACTTTATGACTATATAGGGGATAGATTGAAGTGGTGAGAGACTTGTAGCAGAGAGACCAATTAGGAAACTGTTGCAATAATTTATGTGAAAGGTGCTAAAGACTGGAATTAAGATGTGATGATGTGAGCAGATAGAGGGGAAGTGGCGAAGTGGGGGGGGGGAGATAAATTCCAGACATGTTCTGGAGGTAGAAATGATAAGATCTGCCAACAGATTAGGTAGGTAGGTTGAAGGAGGTGAGAAACTAAGGATAATACCAGGTTACCAACCTTGGGGACTAGGTGAATGGTGATGACTTTGATGTTTGGAAGAGGAAAGAATTGTGTAGGAATGATAATGAGCTATGCTTTGGACTTGATGGATTTGAGCTGGCCCTAAGACATTGATTTTGAAAAACCTAGGATGACTGTAAGTAAGAATAAAGTTCAGAGGATTAAAAGGGGGCTAGATAACTACATCTGTGAACAATTTAAACAGATGAAAGTTGAATGTATAGGGGTTGGTGAGGTTACCGAGAGAATGTAGAGAGAGAAGAGAAGAGAGCCCAGGGAAGAGTCTAGGGAAACACCCATAATTATGGGGCACGGCATGGAAATTGAGCCATTAAAGGAATCCGAGAAAGATTGGCAAGACAGGTAGGAAAATCATGGAAGAACAATATAATTAAAAGCTAGAGAAGAGAGTATCCAGGAGGCATGGATGTTCAACAGTGTTAAATGCAGCAGAGAAATCATGAAAGCTGAGAACTAAAGAAAGTCCATTAACTATGGCAATTTTGATAATTTGTAAATTTGGAGAGAGAAGTTTCACTTAAGTGGTGCAGCTAGAAGAGACATTGCAAGGGGATGAGGCATGAATAAGAGGAGAAGAGGTCAAGGCAACAAGTACAGTCAGATATTTTCTAGAAATTTGACTGAAAAGCTTAGGCATGTTTGAAGGCAATACAGGAGGACCCAGAAGTCAGGTGGAGTTTAATTTTAAAGAGGAAAATGAAAGGATTCGAGGAGTAATTGATGGGATCAAGAACTTACACATAAAACAATATGTAAGAAGAGTTGAAAGATAAGAATATGATATATTGGGATGAACCTTAAATGTCAAACAGAGGAATTTATATTTGATCTTAGGGATGTTGGTGACCTCATGAAAGGGCAAGCAAAGAGGGACTTTTTCTTGTCTTTTGTTTCGGAGTGCTTCTCAGCACTGAGGCAATATTGAATGCCTTTGATTCAGTCTTGTCTTTGTTTGTAGAAAGGCCCATACCCTTTTTGCTAATTATGGCACAGGAGATGTGAAACCCTTGAGAGGTGTGAAGTGCTCTGACCCTGAAGAAGTGTACATATACTCTGAGGTTAACATTTTGTTTGGGGGAGCATTCATTGGAAGAGTGCTGGTGTAGAGGCTTTCAGGAGCCTTCAAAGACCTCCCCCCCACTTTGAAAACCCAGATTTTGGTGCTTCTCTGGTAACTATGTATATATTGCTATGGTCAGACAATTAGAAGCCTGTCTGTTGATTTGTGTTACTTTCTCTCTTTGTAATTTCTGATTATATTTGCTCTGAAGTTCAGGGTGCTGACTTTTTCCCATATATATATATATATATATATATATATATATATATATATATATATATGTTTAATTAAAGTGAGATTATAAATCTCTTAAAGTGGCTATCCTTAGAAAATCAGATCAAAGAACCTGTGCTAGCAGCCCTCCTGTATGCTGGTGTTATTGGCCTTACACAGCCACAGTAACATTGTTGTTATGACTCATTAGACCTGTGCCATAGGAAAATCACTTTAGCAGATTTTATAGGATGGATTAGACTAGGGAAAGACTTAAGGTAAGGAGATCAATTAGGAGGCTATTCCAAAAATGTTCACTCCTTGGTTCTAAACCCTATGATCCTATTATAGAATTAATCCTGAAAGAATGGACTGAAGCACAAGTAGATTTAGGCAGTAGGAAAAGATCAGTTAGGTTGTGCCCATATATTGTTACCAGAGATTACAGGCCCAATGGGGGCATTACTGTGGACTAGTATGGGGAACCAGAAAAACCTCATGAAGCCCCAAAGAACTCAGAGAAATATTAAAAGGGCACAGATTTTGACTATTTCATAGTCTTGCTTAGTTCTGCTATGAACTCTCCAATATTCATGAGTGTACAATATTCACATTTTAAAATATACTTGGTCATTACTGCTAATAGGCTCACTTCCTATATTACCCATCTAGTCTAAGAAAAATAAGATGCCTACAGTTAAATGTACTTTCGTGCTGAGTGCAGAGGATACAAAAAAAAGGCAAAAAAGCCTCTGCTTTCAAAGAGTTTAAAGTCTAATGAATAATATGCAACCCCCCCAAATGTAAAATATTAGAGAAGAAAGCCAAACCAAACAAGCAAACAAATTTTAAAATCCAATAAAAAAATGTAGTGCTAAGAAGAGGTAATATCTTTTTTCATCTGATTATTTTCTTGACTGAGCATGAGACACTCTGCTAATTTGCATAAAATGGTCTAGGACCAGGAGTATAGGTAAATTCCTCTGTTGAGCTGAAGTGATGTTGACAATAGCATTATTATGGTCTGTGTATTTAATTATGTCGCCATATTATGAAAAAGTTACTTCAAAGGTATGTTAAATATGAAGAATACTCCCACTGCTGAGAGACATAATTGAGAACAATGCCTTTGGTTGTACTCACATGAAGACAGTAATTATGGTCTGGTTTTTTTTTTCATTTTCTTTGTCATGGGTGTTATATAACCTAGGCCTTCTGACAGTTTAAAGCTTCAGCATATAAGATGGAAGAGGAAGGCAGAAGGGTGAACAGAAGGAAAATGTATGTAAACTGAGCCAGGAGATGCATAGTGGCAGGTTAATAAGGGGCGAGGATTCCATCTGAAACCTGCACAAATAAAGGTGAAGGCTGGGAGGGAAAAGCTATAATTCGTCAATACTATATTGTTTGCTTACTTATGACACACAGATATTAAGAGAACCAAGTTGGATTTGTAGAGGTGGTACATGTTACAACAGCACTTGGGTCCAAATGATTCTTTGATAGAAAATAGGAACTCCAATTTGTGGAGAAGAGAAGGCTGAGAGGATGACTTAATTACTATCTTCAAATACGTGAGGGATAGCTATGGTATTTGGATGATGACAGCCAGATGTTCTCTGTTTCCGCAGAGGAGAACAAAACAAAAGGAAATTATGGTAGCAGGGACACATACTGGAAAGGGATGAACTTTCTGACTGAGGCAAATGATTAAACATTGAAATAATTTAATTAGGAAGGCTTTGGATTTTCTTATGAAAAAGCTGAGGCCTAGATGCAGGAAGCATCACCTCTATCAAGTTGCTTTCACATGAAACATACAAAAGTGAATGGAAAATGTTGATGGCTGTCCGATTGAGATGCTTTTTGTAGTTTTATTGAAGAGACCTTGTAGGAGTTGGGGTATATCAGAGGCTTTAAAGCTTTGGAGTCAGCAGTCGTGAGTACGGAATCTGCCTCTCGTTCCATATGTACCCTTGGACAAAGCACTTTTCTGTTCCTTGGTTTTCCTCATCTATAAAATGAGAATGATGATATTAACTCTGTCTTCCTCATGGGGTTGTTATGAAGCTCAAACGAGGTAGTTAGCTATAAAGCACTTAGTAAAATGCAATGTTATTGTTCTTGCTTTTAGGTCATTTCACTTGTGTCTGACTTTTCATGACTCCATTTGGAATTTTCTTGGCAAAAGTACTGGAGTGGTTTGCCTTTTCCTTTGCCAGCTCATTTTACAAATGAGGAAACTGAGATAAATAAGGTAAAGTGACTTGCCCAAGGTAAGTGTGTGAGGTCAGATTTGAACTTAGGAAGATGAGTCTTCCTTACTGCAGGCCCGGCTCTCTATCTACTGCCCCCTCTAAAATGTAAATATGTCTATAAATATCACCTATAGTTAAAGTGGATAGACTGATTTTTGGAGATTTCATTTCCCACTTAAAGGCCCATGCTTTACATTCTTCCAAGTATTTCCTCCCAAGTAAATCCTCTTGTCCTTGATACTACCAATGAAAAAGATTTATGATATTTACCTTTTGCTCCAAGGAAGGCATTATTTAGTAAATTATCAGTTGCCAAATCAATGCCCTATACAGGGCTGAGTGTTCTCTACTTATCAGTAATAATAACAGCTAGCAAAAAGAATAACATGTATACAAATGAAATTGTCGATGTTTTTTTATAGTAAATAAAAATAAAACCTGTTTTCCAGGTTTTGTTTCATCGTGGTTGAATTATTGGGATACTTTATGGTTGCAGCATAAAATCACCTACCCAAAGCAAGGCATTAGTAAATGACTGCAAACCTCCTACTGAGAAATGAAAGGATTTCATGAAGTGCTTGAATGCCTTGAGTTTCTTTAAGAAAGTCTGTCCCACTTTAAGAATGCAAAGTAGTCTGTGATAAAATATGGAAAAGTTAACAGAGAGTGGGATAAAGCTATCTGGGAAGCTAAAGAGAGAAGGAGAAATGGCAACTTTGGAGGGAGAGGAAGAACAACACTGCTTTTGGTTCAATGAGTTCTAGACCTTAGGTTGCCTTTTCAAAAAATGTCAGAGTTGGAAAGGATCTCAATGACCATTCAGCCCAACATGCTAAACCTATCTGGAAAGGTATGTTAAGCTCTAAAGGTTGGGCAGCTAGGTGGCACAGTGAGTAGAGCACCAGCCCTGGAGTCAGAAAGACCTGAGTTCAAATCTGGCCTCAGACGCTTTACACACTTACTAACTGTGTGACCTTGGGCAAGTCACTTAACCCCAATTGCCCTGCCTTCCCCCCTCCAAAAAAAAAAAAACCCAAAAAACTCTAAAGGTATCTGGAAAGTGATGATCTTGCCTTTGCTTAAAGATCTCTAATTAGTGGGAATTCACTACACCTAATAGATCCTATTATGATTTTTTCTTTCGGTTTAATTAAACTTGTTTTTTAATTAACATAAATCTATTTTCTTTTGCTCTTGCCACTCCTACTTTGTTTCAAAAAAAAAAGCAAAAGAAATTTGTTATAATGAACTTGCTACTCAACTAAAACAAAATCTGTTATTGGCCATGTATACATATATTTGTGTATATGTTTATGATATATATTATACATACATACATATATGTATATATGCATATACACACATATACATACATATAACATATATCCCATATATGTGCACATGTATAGCAAACATATCTGATAGAGGAAATAGAAATATGTGTGTGTGTATATATATATAATGAGACACACACAAGGCTTACATGAGACATGTGTGTCTATACATGTGTGTATATTTACACATATATATGCATGTATGATATTTATTTTTGGCTTCCAGGAAGGGATTATTTAGTAAATTATCAGTTGCCAAATCAATGACCTATAGAGTTTGAGTGTTTTCTAATCATCACTAATAAGAATAGCTAAGAAGTAGGATAAAATATATACCAATGAAATTGTATGTAAATGTATATATCCATTGCTGAATCCATCATCTCTCTCAAGTAGATAATACATTTAAACATTGGGCCTCTGAGATCATGGAATTTCATGTATTCGTCACAATTCTTACAACTTTCAGAGTTTGTCTTTTCTGTGTTGTGTTACTATTATATGTTCTGTTTCTTTTTTATTCCAATCTGCATCAGTACATACGCTTTTCCATATCTCTCTGAAATCATCTTTTTTTCTTATTTCTTAACAGCAGAATAATAATCCATAATATTCATATGCCACAATTTTTTCAGTCGCTCTCCATTACAATTTTTCATAGTTCTAATTGTTAGAAATGTTTTCATTACCTCGATCTTAAATTTTATTCTTACTGTTTCCACTCTTTTAGTATATCCTTTGGGGTCAAGCATAACAGCTGTAATCTTTCTTCCATGGACCAGTCCTTCAGATATTTAAATATAGCTATCATAATCCCTCATGTTTATAATTAAACACATTGTTTATATCCACTGAAAAAGAAGCCCGACAGCTGTTTTTCCCCCTATACTCAATATTCCCACTTCCTTCACCCAATATTCATGAGGATCTTCTCTAACCTATTCATGGTTCAAATGAGGTAACTGAGGCCCAAAGAACTGGTGACAGAGGTAGTTAAATCCTACATTCTATTACATCGAAATAAAGAAACAGAGCAGTATCCAGACAAATTATTTATTTAGCATTGTATGAGGTTGCAAAAAAATTTAAAAAAACAACCCCCCCCTCCCGCCCCCCAAACAAGTTCAAGGCTCTTGATAGCTGAAAATCTGGAAGTTTAGACTTTAATAAGTTAATATGGAGTTTGGAGGGAATGAAAAACGGGATGACAGTGTTAAGACATGTGGTTTCTTGTTAGAGGAGGGGACTGGAAGACAATAAGCTGAAGATGAGGGTTGGCAAGAGGGGACTGGGAGACAATCAGGAGACAATGAAGAAAGAAAAATGGGATGTTTTGTGACAATCTTCAAGTTCAGTGACTCTTGGAAGCAGGAAGTAATCTTGTGACTTCTCCAAACACAAATGACTTTAAGACTTAATTTCACAAAATGGCAGATAAAAGCAAAATGGAATCGATAATGCCATTTCAATATTACAGTTCTAATTCTAATTTCTTACTATTTTATGACTTTGTGCATATTTCCTAACCTTTCTGGGCTTTAGTAATCTTATCTATAAAATGAGACTAGATGATCTCTAATGTTCTTTCCTGCTCTAAATCTATGATCTTGAGGGCTTTTACCAGCCCACTTACCCTTCCCTAGATGCCTTCAGCTTACTGATGTTCTTCTTGAAATGTGACTTCTAGACTTGAACCAAATATTCAAATAATATATGAATATACAAATATTTTATACACACATATTGTGTTCCTGGATCACATATAAACTCTTTCAGAGCAGATACTCTTTCCTTTTTGCATGCCCATTTTAGCACAAAGACTGATTCATAATAGGCCTTTAAAATGCTTGTTGATTAAATTGTTAATGTGCTCTAACTAGGACAGAGAAAAGCACTATCATCTCCTTCCTAAACCTGAACATTTGTATTTTGATGCAGCCTATTATCACATTAGCTTTTGAGGCCACTTTATTACATTTGTGTGTCACATTGAAGCATTGGAAAAAAGAGTATGAGAAGGCTGCATATTGTCACCTTATTTATTTAACTTATATACAGAGTACATCACACAAAATGCCAGGCTGGATAAATCAAAAGATGGAAATAATGTTGCTATGAGAAATATCAACAATTTCCGATATGCAGCTGATACCACTCTGATGGAAGAAAGTGAAAGGAGAATTAAGATATCTCTTGATGAGGGTGAAAGAAGAAAGTGTAAAAGCTGGCTTGAAGCTTAATATCAAAAAAACTAAGATTTTTGGCAAATGATCCCTTCACTTCCTGGCAAATAGAGGAGAAGAAATGGAAGCAGTGCCAGATTTTATTTTCTTAGGTTCAAAGATCACTGCAGTCAGCACCTGTTTCTTCTTGGCTTGCGTATAGGTTCCTCAGGAGAAAACTAAGATGATTTGGTTCTCCCATCTCTTTGAGGACTTTGCCACATTTTTGAAGTCAAAACTTTTAGTGCAGTCAATGAAGCAGAAATAGATATTTTCTATAACTCCCTTACTTTCTCCATAACCCAGAAAAATGTTGGCAATTTGGTCTCTAGTTCCTCTGTTTTTTTTTTCAAAAAATATCTTGCTCTTATAATATTTCTCAGTTCACATATTGCAGAAGCCTAGCTTGCAGAATCTTAAGCATAACCTTGCTGGAATGAGTGCAACTGTTTGGTAATTTGAACATTCCTTGGCATTGCTCATCTTTAGAATTAGGAAATGAACTGATCTTTAGCTATTCTTCCTCCACCATATACTTATAAAGCTGATTTTTGAACCCACATCATGGACTTTTCATTTAAATTTTACCTTATTAAGGTTTGGTCCAACATTCCACCTTGTTACAAACTTTTTTGATCCTGAATCTGACATCCAGTGTGTTGGTTATCTCTGGGAGTTTCATGGCATCTGCAAATTTGGTAATATTCCATTTAGACCTAAATCTAAGACATTGGTAACAATGTTAAACAACAAAGGTCAAGCATAGATCCTTGTGGCACTCTAATAGTGACTCCTTTTCAGAGTAAAAATGAAACATTAATGACTTTTTTGGCCCAACTAGTTGACATATTCAGAACTCACCTGATTATCATCAGTCCTCCATCTCTAAACCTTTTTTAAGTAAGAATTGTACAAGAGAATTGTCAAATGTTTTGTCAAAGTCTGTTATAATTATACACACACACATATATGTATACACAGACATATATATGTATATATACATATGTACATACACTCATAACATTATTCTTATCAACCAGTCTAACAGCTCAATTAAAAAAAAGCTGGGGCAGGGGGAGGGAAGGTTAATCTGTAATAATCTGCCCTTGACAGATTTGTACTCACTACTCACCATTTCTTTTATTTTAATGTTCTTTAATCATATATTTAATAATATATTCTAGGACTTTCTCAGGAACCCAAAACAAGTTCTCTGGCCTAATGTTTGAGGACTCAATTACTTTCTCTTTGTATAGAAAATTGGGATAGTTGTTTTTTTTTTTCCTGGTCCTATAGTACCTTTCTCATTCTCCACACTCTTTCAAAGACCACGAACAGTTGCTCTTCAATTAAATGTACCTATTTTTCGGGAGGGCCCAAAATACAGCCATTAAGTGGAGCTTGGGCAGAGACCTACTGTGGTCCAATCCATGAGCTTCAGAGTAAACTAGGTTTAAGGTTTTGTGAAAGGATGGAAGGAAGGAAGGAAGGAAGGAAGGAAGGAAGGAAGGAAGGAAGGAAGGAAGGAAGGAAGGAAGGAAAGAAAGAAAGAAAGAAAGAAAGAAAGAAAGAAAGAAAGAAAGAAAGAAAGAAAGAAAGAAAGAAAGAAAGAAAGAAAGAAAGAAAGAATTCTAGCTAGTAAACCCCAAGTTAAGTGGGCAACTTCTGTCTATCAAAATTTACCTTCCTTCAGAGAGAATAAGGAGAGGGGAAAGGGAGAGGGAAAAGTAGAGGGAGAGGGAGATGAAGAGGGAGTGAATGTCAATGGTAACTATTTCTCTTTGTAACAGCAACCCTGAGGGTCTTCCCCTCCCAGCTTGATTTGTTTTCTTTTTTTTCTAATTAAAGGGGCCATCCCTTGACTCAGCTCTTAACGAGGCCTATTCCCTGAATGGGGGTTACCTCACTCTAAGTGAGTACAAGGAAAGGCCTCAGCCTAAGAGGTCCAGGGTCTCTCATTGCATCCTGGGTCATCCCCAGTTGTTCTGATGAATATCTGGTCACTGGATCCAGATGGCTGTGGAGGAGAAAGTGAGATTGGTGACCTTGCACAGCCTTCCCTCACACAAATCAAAGTGAAGTCCAAGTCATGTCATCATTTCCTTCATGCCATGGTCCTCTTCAAAAACAAAGGACAAACACAACCTATTTTTCAATATTGTTACTCATTTGTAACTCATCATTTTTGTATTGTTTTGTAACTCATCTAGGACTTCTCCTTTGCATTCACAAAGGGCACCCAGTCTTCTATTAATTCCTTTCTAGTTGTGTGTGTATATCATTAAGGCAAAGTTCATGATCTCTAAGAGGACCGTGAGCATGATTGAATTGTTTGGAATTGCAGGATATAAGGAATTCTCTAAGTAAAAGGTAGAGGAATTAAAGCATTTATTTAAATTCCAAAGGACCAGACCCGAGGACCAAAGCTCCCAACTAGATATTGTGGCAAGAACCTTCCAAAACCGATACGCCCATCTCACAATAGTGACCAGGAGGTTACAGAAAAATATTGTGGCAGCAAGCCAAGCCATACTTGTGCTCCCCCTAATGCTCAGGTCCTCTTGTAAGAAGATTACTCACAAGTCCCAAGCCCCTGCTCAGCACCCTTCAGTCTGTAAGCTCTAGAAGCTGGCTCTTGGCTCTCTGCCCTGCTCTCAGTCCTCAGTCCTCAGTTTCTGCTCCTCCTCTTCCTCCTCCTCAGTTTCTCCAGCCTCTGGTGTTCCTTCAGCTTCTCAGCTTCTTCAGCATCTGGTGCTTCGGCTTCTTTTCCTCAGCTTCCACTCCTCTGGCTTCTACTGCTCCAGCTTCTGCTGGTTCTGCTGCTGCTGCTCCTCCTTCTACTGCTTCTTCTGCTGCTGCTTCTACCTTGTCTCCTTCTCCAAGCTCTGTTCTCCCTTTTTATACAGTCCTTAGATGTCATCCAATCCACTAGAAAGTCATCTGATTGACCAGAACTTAGGCATATACCATGTTCTCTGGTCTTAGCACCTCCCCTTAGGGCCCTTCGGGCTTCACACCTACACAGGCTTAAGCCCCTAGTAAGTAGGGGTTTGGGGCCTACTTAGGAGCAAAGATCTAATCAGGTCTGCCTTTGATGGCCCCTCCCAGAGCCCCACCTGAAGCCTATTCAAAGGGCAGGATAGATCTTTTCACTTACTGAATGGCTGCACATTCGGCCCCAAGATCTTTCACGTCCATTTCATTGGCAACTTGTGCCTAAATAGGTACAAACTTTTTTGAAGTACAATAGAATCCCCTCAAAATGAACACATTACATTTTTAAAATACTTAACATAACATCTCATCATCAGAGTGGCCACATGGCTCACTTGTTGGCCCTTAGGTCTCTGTATCCATTACATAGGTCAATAGGGAACTGGTGTCAATAACACCATGACAATATAATAACATAACAAAGACAATACAAAATAAGTACACAGAACAATATCATCATTCCCCCCACCCCTCGAATGAATAGGGCTCAAAATCTTGGGATAAGGGGCAAAGGTCTCATCCTCCATAGCTTCTTCTTGCTGAAATTAGATGTAGAGCTGTCCCTGCCCCAAGAGTTCAAAAGTCCTATTGGAGAGGTCAATTCATTAGCAAGCTGGCACCGAGGAACTCAATCAACCCCAGGTCCTTAGGCCGTCAGTCATCAGAAAGTGTAGGGTACTTAGGGCACTTAAGTCTAAAGGAGATAGGACTAGCAACAAAGTTAACCAAAATAAAGAGCAAAAGAGTAGGCAAGTATGGGCTATTATCCTTCAAATAAAATCATCTCTATTTTGATTGAGACTCCAATTGTGCAAAGATTCAATCTCATAGCCAAACTCTGGTGGGAAATGTTTCTTTGCAAAAGGAACACAATGAGGAAACTAAGTCAGGAGGATCCCATCCTAAATAGAGACTAAGATTGTCCTCCCAGCCTTTCCCCAGATGTACAAGGGAATACAATGGGAAAACTAAATCAGGAGGATCTCATCCTAGATAAAGACTAGGATTGTCCTCAACACTTTTTCTCCCAGAAACAAACTTCTGTCCATTAATCACACAAGATCACATTACCTCTGAGTGGCTTCGTGGCATTGATCTAATCTGAGTCTCCCTGAAAGTGTGACAAACTGGTACAAAGGTTCCGAATCTGTAGCAACTATAGGAGCAGTTCTCATTTCTCTTTTTCATTTGTTATCAAGTCCCATATCTCGTACATTCTGTACAGTTCATTGGTTGGAATGCCATTTATCATTTCAAAATCTGCCCTTGCTCTCAATAGATTAGTGAACATTCCTTTTCTTGACACTTTATTTTGGTGCCTGATCTGCTGGCTATTCACTCTCCTCTCTTGAGGAGATCTATCTCTTCTCCAGTCTCCTAAGTCATTTAACTGTGAGATCTCATCTATCACCACTGACAGAAGGTTCCCTATTTCCCCAAAGAGCAGAGTCAAAATTAGTTATTTATAAGCAGGAGGAGCCATCTTAAGTATTAAATTCCTATGAAAGACTCCCAAGGGAGCATCATAATATGTATCTGTGTTTCTTGCCATGATAGCAGTTTTCGTGACCTCCTCTTTTAGCTTTATGATACAATTTCTAAGTGAATACCAAGGCTTATTCCCAGAGGGCCACATAGAATCAACAGGATATTTTTCATTACATCCATCAGCCACTAAAGCTAACAGATCAGTACGGCTATCATCATCTTCTTGCTGATGATAATCCCTAAAAGCTTGCTGAACCACAGGATCCTGGCAATGCTAATGGGCTAGGGAGGGGGAAAGAGAGGTTATCTCTCAGGGCCCCTCCTCTGGGCTCTTGGGAAACCACTCCTGTCACTGTTACTTGCCTGTTTTCCTTCAGGCCTCTCCTGCTCCAGAGAACCATAGCCACCACAGGTATGAAGAGCAGCCCAACAACTGAGAAACATTCAACCACCACCTCAGAATCCCAAAACTCGATAGTTTCCTTTTAATTTGCATGTCTTGCCGACTATGCCATTTTGTAACAACAATCTGCTGGCAGCTGTTGTGGGGTTTAAGACCCAACAAGACCAGCAACAAGAGCTGCCAGCACAGGTTCTTCTGATCTTCCAGGTAACTACCTTCACCCTGGATGCAATATACACATTTGAGAAGCAGCTGTTAGCTGCATATTGGGCTTTGGTAGAAACTGAGCAATTGACTCTGGCCCATGAAGTGGTATTAAGGCCTGAATTCTGATTATGACTTGGGTAATGAGCACCCCAGCTTCCCACAGAATTGGACATGCACAAGAGGCGAGCATAATGAAATGGAAGTGGCATATTCAAAATAGGTCAAGAGCAGGCAAAAGTGGAGTTTCTGCTCTACATGAATCTGTGTTGAACATTGACACTGAGGGGAATGAAAAACCCCCTAAACCTAAGCAACAGTTAGTACCATCCTTAGTGAAATGGAATGATGGATATGGTGGACTAACTGAGGAACAGAAGAAACATGCTTTGTTTACTGATGAGGCAGCAAAATATTTGGGACACTAGAGACATTGCAAAGCAGTAGCCTATAACCCTTGTAATAGGCAAACTTCGGAAAGTTCTGGGATAGGTAGAAGTAGCCAGTATGCTGAAAGGATGGCAGTACATCAAGCCATCAAAACAGAGAAAGGACAGTGTCACATATTTACTGACCCATGGGTAGTAGCTAATGGGTTAGCTATGTGGATGCCTATATGGAAGAATCAGTGTCAGGAGATTCACGGTAAACAAGTTTGGGGTAAAGAGTTGTGGAAAGATGCATGGGATATGTTTCTGGTTACAAATTTGTCAGTTTTTCACACTGATGCTTACGTGACCCTGACCACACCAGAGCATGAGTACAATGCACATGCAGATCAGCTAGCAAAGATTACTACTGAACATATTGTCCCTACCCCAAACCTAACTGTTAACCCAGCATTAGCAAAACGAGTCCACCAGATAGCTGGCCATTTAGGGGTGAGGCCCACCCATCAGTGGACACGGGATCCGTGTCACCATGGTCAGGCTCAACCTGGGCTGGGTTGGAATGTACTCTTGGCCTATCTGGCCTCTTGTTGCTCCTAGCCACATTAATAAAAAAATCCTCACTTGAGTCAGTAGACTCTTGAGCAACATCTCATTCTCCTCCTGTCTGAGATTCCCCTTCTTGCCATGGTTGTAGGAGTAGTCCCATTTCCTTCACTTAATCTCAATCTTTCGTATATCAGCCAGTGGGCTGATAACACCATCCAGCTTTGCCTAGATCGCGATGCCCCTGACTCAATTCTAACCTCTCGTAAACATCTTTCCAAATCCCTAAGATCTACTCTCTGCAGCCTCAGTTCCCAGTTTTCACAGAGTTCAGCTCCTTTAGCCCATTCACTTGCTAGAGAGGAATAAAACGAATCCTCCCACCCTGGGATATTCATCTCTTCCTCTGAAGTTCTTCTACTTCTAAATAAAGATCTTATACCCCACAATCCCACCCTTTTTGCCAGATACATAATTAAGGCAAAATTCATGACCTCTAAGAGGACCATGAGCATGCCTGAATGTTCTGGAATCACAGGATATAATGATTTCTCTAAGTAGAAGGCAGAGGAAGTATGGCATTTATTTAGACTCCAAAGGATCAGACCCAAGGACCAATGCCCCCAATTCAATATCTTGGCAACAACATTCCAAAACCAATAAAACCACCTCACTATAGTAATGAGGAGGGTACAACAATATATTATAGCGGCAAGCCAGACCATACTTGTGCTTCCCCTCAATGCTAGGGCCCTCCTATGAGAAGATCACTCACAAGTCCTAAGTCCCTGCTGCGCATTCTCTTCTGCAGCTCTGCTGCCTCCAAGCTCTGGCTCTGCTAACTGCAAGTTCTGAAACTCCTTGTGTTCAGCACTCTCTGCTCTGCATGCTCTGCAAGCTGGCCCTTGGCTCCTGAATCCTTCTGCTCTCTATTTCTCAGTTTCTTCAGCTTCTTGCTTCTAGTCCTCCATTTCTCAGCTTCTTCAGCTCCTGCTCCTTTCCAAGCTCTGTTCTTTATTTCATTACCCTTGAAATGTGACCCACTGTCACTTTGAATCTGCATCAGGTTTCCATAATACAGACTTACAATGTCTAGGGTTTTACAGGTATTTTTCTGAGTTGCATTCTTATAAGGACAAGCCACTAGTACACCTGAATAGGTGTCAACACATGTACATATATATTTACATCCTTTATCTTGGGATAGTGGTCCAATATAATCTATCTGCCAAATTTGGGCTGGAACTTTTCCCTTTGCTATTTCTCTAGTTATTATCCTAGGAACAGTTCATTCTTTTTCTAATTGTCGTATACAACACTCCTCTGTTATTTTTTTTAACAATGCATGAGAGGTACTAATACCTCTGTGTTTGTTGATTGGTGAGTTCCATGTTCATCCATATAGGCATATTTAGACAACCCTACTTTGTCTTCCTTCTTACAATTGTTTCCCTCTTGACTCAATTTTCTCTCCTCTACTGAAAATTCTAAATTGCCAGTCTTCACTTACTCCCTGCCCCAACCAAATTTTTCATCATTTCCAACCCAGAAATCAATTCCTCCATGTTGGTTAGAATTAGATTTAGAACAGAAGTTCTCATTATCATTTTACCTTTTAGTATAGTGTCTAGATATAATAAACATTTAATATATGTTCATTGAATTCATTCATTATAGTTTATTGATGGAATTTTCATTTATATAAGGGCATTATAAGCTGTTCTTCTTGCTGTAGAGAAAGCTCTCTAGGAGAAATATTGTTATTTTAAGTCCTAAATCATAATCATGTGTTTATGATTGATTTTAACTCTTTCATGTATTTTCACTCTCTCCTATGCACTTACACTTCTATTTTGTCCTATATTTTTAATGATTGAGTTTTTAAGACTTAAAGGTATTAGAATACAAGCAAACTCTTCCTTGATTCTCCATGGTTAGAGGGCATGATTATAATAGTAGTTTGTGTCTTTGAACTCCTAAAGTATAAAGATGGAGAAAATGGAGCACTGGCTTATGTTGAATGGCACAGGTGGCTTATTGGGCAGCTTTATCAAGCTCTGTACTAGAAAATAGGAGGCATCTTGGTTCATCATAATAGCCTGAAGCTGTTTCCTGTATTACAATGGATGAAACAAGGTCCAAAATTCTGTTTTTCTTTCCCCTTTCCCCCATAGTGTCAGTTGCCTCCTGTGCACTCAATATATACTGTTAGTTCATAATTATTTTACCTGAGAAGGTTGTACTGATAAGATTGGACATATCCCAGAGGTATTTTCACATATAGTAGGCTGGTATAATGGAAAGAAAACAGGAATGGAAGTCAGCAGACCTAATCTCTGCAGTAACTTACTCTGTGACATTGGACAAGTAACTTCAACCTCAGGAAAATGAGAGTGACCCCCTAGAGAAGTCGCTTTCCATTATTAAGACCCCACACCCCACACATGAATAAACATTCTAATATTGAATGCAGAAGATGATTACCAGAAATCCCAATAATCCTAAGGACTAAGGAATCTGTAAAGAGTCTTCTGGCTCTAAAATTCAACAATTCTCTAAGTACCAAAATGTCCTTGGGGATTTTTTTTAATAGTATAGAAAACAAAATCACTTTCTTTAATATTTCCAAATATCTCAAAATGCTTTTTTGAGGCTCCCCTTCCCAAGTTTCATACAATCGTAGAATGTTGGATGTTAATTATAAAATCCTAAGACCTGAGTGACCAAAAGAAGTCAGTTAACTTCTCTGTAATTCAGGTAATTCTCTGAGGTAATAACTCACAAACGAGCAGTCAATTTGCATTGATGAAGAGAACTTCCAGATTAGAATTGTACAAACCCACAAAAATTTATGGATTCAGGCTAAAATAATCCAAATGCATAACAAAATAGTTAAATGCAAGGAAGTTGGCAGGGGTGGGTGAATTAGC
Organism: Phalanger gymnotis; assembly: GCA_028646595.1. Classification (NCBI taxonomy): domain Eukaryota; kingdom Metazoa; phylum Chordata; class Mammalia; order Diprotodontia; family Phalangeridae; genus Phalanger; species Phalanger gymnotis. The sequence continues at coordinate 73,123,963 of CM053626.1, forward strand.
AGTTAGGGAGATAAGGAAAGACTTCCTTTGAAAGTTAGTACTCATGCTGCACCTTGAAGAAAGGCAGGGGTTCCACGAGTCAAAGATGAGAGGGCCATCCATGCATTCTGGATGTAAGGAGTTAAGAACAGGGGCAAATAGGCCAGTTAGGAATAGCAGGCCAATTTGCCTGGATCACAGAAGATGGGAGAGGAAGGAAAATATACTATGAGGATGAAAGATAAGTTCGAATCAAAGTGTGAAGGACTTTACAAGGTAAAGAGTAGAGTTTATATTTTATCCTAGAGGAGATAGGGAACTACAGGAGTTGATCGAGTAAGTGATTGATATGACCACATCTTCACTTAAGAAAAATACCTTTGGCAGCAGTGTATAAGATGGATGAGAGTGGGGAGAGGCTTGAGTCAGGGAGACCATTTAGGGAGAGTGTCTGAACTAAAGTGGTAGCTATATAAGGAGAAAAGGGAGAAGAAGCAAGAAATTTTGTAGAAGTAAAAAACACATATCTTGTAACTTATTAGGATATATAGGGTGAAGGAGAGTGAAGAGTTGACAATAATATGATGGAATGAAAGGGTTGTGGTATTTTTCTTTGGCAGAAATAGAGATGTTTAGAAGAGAGGAATGTTTGGAAAAAAAGATGAGTTTAATTTTGGACATGTTAAGTTTGAGATGTATCTAAAACATACAATTTGAAATGTAAATTAATGATGGGAAAAGCATAGAGATGAATAAATATATCTGAAAATCATCTGTATAGAGATGATTGTTAAACCTATGGGAGTTGATGAGGTGACCAAGAGAATGAGGGTAGCAAGAGAAGTCCTAAGACAAAACTTTAGGGATGATTCTCAGTTAGAAGCCTTCATGACATTGACAATGAATCTGTAAAAGAGATGGAGAAGTGAGCAAAAATTAGAAAAGCCAGGGGAGAGAAGTATCACAAAAACTAAAAGAAGAGAAAATATCCTGGAGGGGAATGTGATCAACATTGATAAATGCAGCAATAAGTCAAAAAGTAGGAGGACTAAGAAAAGATCATCTAATTTAGCAATTAAGAGATCCTCGATAATGTGTATATCATAGTTTCCATTTTGTGATGAGGCCACAGACACAGACTCATTCATGGAGAGGAAGTAGAGACAGCAAGCATAGCAGCTTCTTCAAGGAGTTTCTCTGAGAAAGAGAGGGAAAGATTTAGCATGATAATTTGAGGGGATGAGGTTTAACGAAGGGTTTTTAAGGATGGAGGACACTTAGGTATGTTTATAGGTGGTAGGGAAGGAGCCATAGATGAGAAGAGTTTGAAGTTTCGAGAAATAGGAGACTTTTGGTACAAATGCTTCAGAGTGGTTAAAAAAATTGGTAACATTTACTAAGATTCAAATCTCATCTCATCCTTCTTGACAGAAAGTACTATGTATTTATAACCAAGAGATGAGAATAACAGTAATTCCTCCAAACAGATGGTAATTGCATTTATGTGTATTTTATATAAAGTGTTCATAGCTTTTGTCATAAATATGCACATATATTATTATATAACTTAAAACAAAACTATGCATTGAGCAAAAAAAGGGCTATGACCTCAAGTTTCAGAAGCAACTTATGGTTGACTTGTTAATTATTGAACAAATCACCTGAAAGGGCCTTAACATTTAAACTGCTTTTATTGATTGTTGCAAAGCCCTTGACTCAGTTCCACATTCATGGCTTCTTCATGTACTGAAAATTTACACAATATACACAAACATAGTGAAAATACTGGACTATTTGATGTCCATAGAAAACCTTTCTCGATTTAAAACATGTATAGCACATAAATATCAAGAACAATTGAGATGAAATGTGTCATTTTGATGGGAGAATGTTTAAGTCGATTAAGTTCTTCCTAGCCTTACATCCATCAGCCTGTCTTTTAAATAGATTAAAAAAAGTCAAATGGAAACATTTTAGCAATCACTTGATATTCACAGATGACATCCCGATTAAACAACATTTATATTAAATACCTCTGTTATCATGCTGATTCTTTTTTATAATGATATCAAAATGTCATTTGGACCTAGTAAGTGGTAAATTCTTAACATATGCCATATATACTTTTAAGGTTTTAATATTTGATCCAATCAAAACATAAATATCTTGGTTTTCTCAAGGCAAGATAGATTTAACACAGTGTTATTAAAGAGATGGCTGTGCCTGAATATGTTAAGATCAGAGTCCTGAAATTAAAGCTTAGCAAGAAAAATGCATTTAGAGCAATTAACATCTATGCAACACCAGTCTGATTGTCAACTTGAAGTACTCTAAAATATAACATAACAGATGTGGAAATTAACCTAACAAAAATCTATATCTTAATGAAACACAGAACCTATCACTGCAGGAAATTTAATAAAGATTAATTATTTCTTAACAAAAGAGTTGAAGAAGATTGATAGACATTCTCAAAAGCATGATAACAGGTAAAAATCTATAGTAATACTTTTAGGACAAGAAAACATCATTTCACCGAGCAAAAGTAAGGGCTGATTTTCAAAGCCATTGGGTATTTTGAATGGAACTGAATATGCTTCCCTGGCGCAGCTAGGTGGCCCAGCAAATAGAGTGCCAAGCCTGGAGTCAAGGTTCAAATTTTGCCTCAGACATTTACTAGATGTATGACCCTGAGCAAATCACTTCACACAGTTTGCCTCAGTTTCCTCATCTATAAAATGATCTATACAAGCACATGGCAAACCCCTCCAGTATTTTTGTCAAGAAAACTCCAAATGGGGCCTCAAAAAAGTCAGACACAACTGAAAAATGACTGAAGAGTAAGAAAAAATGGCTTGCCTCTAGTTTGAACCAAAATGGCTAAGATTTAAGATTTGAATCACCAGGCCCTTCATATGTAATAGCTGCATTAACTTAGCCAACAATATATCCCAAAAGAGGTGTTAAAAATGACTACGTAGTATGGTTTTGTTTATGGAAATGGAAGAGTTCATATTGGAAATACATCACCAGATCATTTCTACCAGAAAATACAAAATGGTTATTCTCAATGGGTTCAGACTTAATGAAGAATGGGGATTGTGCAAGTATAGGCCCTATCAGGTCTCCGGTCAAGATACTTATTACAATGTCCTATTTCCACTGATGAGTTATGTGCCCCTCAATGTTTTATGGATACCCTTGAGGATTTGGAGCTGTCTAATGACTTTGGCATAAATACCCACCAGTGCACTCCCCTCATTATTATCACTTGGGAATCAGTGAGCCAACCTTAAGTAGGTTTTAGAAAGGAATATTTACTAAAATGTTAGAATAAGAGCAGTTGATACAAAACATTTCTTCTTTCCCCCACAAAAAAAGAAAAAAAGAAAAGATCTGTAACTTACTATCCTACAAATACGTAATATATACAGTAAAGTGGTCTTAAGTCAGAGAAAATATTTGGCAAAGGGGTAATGCAGGTCTGGATTGCTGAAAGTCCCTTTATCTTATTCAAAAAGTTAAGCATGTTAAACCTGTGTCTCTTCTGTACCTGGCTCTCCATGCAGACAGTTTTATAAGTTGCTGCATCCTTGGGGAGTTGGGGGAGATGATGCTAAGATCCTTATGAGAAGATGGGAAGCCAAAAGTCCTCCTGACCTTGCAAAGCTCAGAAGGTCATCCTTTGGTCAAGTGGCAAAGGAGACCACAGGCCACAGTAAAGGTGGTTGTTTATCAGTGGTTTTAGCTAGAATGCAGTTTTTGTTCTACTTCCTGCAACTCTGGACTCCAGCTAACCACCTCAGTGCTTTTATACAAGACTTACGTAGTGAATCTTTGTCCAATCTGTCCTTGATTCCCAATGTAGACACGGCCAACAGCTACTACTATCCTGTGCGGAGTGTGGGAAATAATTCTATGATGCAATGATAAGGTTTGAAGTCAATGCTCCCTTCTCATCTCTATCTCTTGACTTCCTCTAGCTTCTAAAATCTGACTTTCTAGAGAAATCTTTTCCCAAACCCTCTTAAGTCTAGCGTCTTCCCCCTGATAATTTTCTTCAATTTATTCTGTGTATATGTTATTTGTACAAAGTTGTTCATGTAGTTTCCGCCATTAGACTGTGAGCTCAATGAGAATGAAAACTTTCTTCCCCACCTTTTTTGTATCCCCAGAGCTTAGCACAATGCTTGACACATAGTAGGTGCTTAATAAATGTTTGTTAACTGACCTTTGAATATTAGCACTATCACAATGGTCTGTCCTAGAGTGCACTTCGTAAGTGTTTCACAAGGAAATTAATAATAAAGTTAGAGTTGTCTCCACTGACTGGATAAATACCCCTGCAACAGTTGCCATTCAGGAGTCCAACCTGGGCACCTAGAAACTGACTGTACTCTTCTGCTGTGGTACAGAGTACAATTTGAATGGCATTGAGCAAATTATAACAAAGAAATTATAAAGAGTTTGCAATATCTTCTGATTTTGTTGCATGGAGACCAGATCCATAGGTATATAGTAGGCATAGGAGCCCAATTGAAATGGGGAGCATTAGTTGAAAAGAAGGGAGTTTTTAATCTGGGGACTAAGAGGAGAAATGAGAGTTACATGGAGAGGGTAGAAGATGGCTGTGAGAGACACAGAAAGATGCTCCCTTTTGCTGTATCAGTTTCTATTGCCTTTGTTTTGTTTTGTTTTATATATCAATGATAAAGTATGATGTAGAGCACAGAGCCTACACTTCAGTCAGAAGACCTAGGTTAAAATGCTAAATCAGATGCTAGCTGTGTGACTGTGACCAAGTTATTTAACTTCTTTGTTCCTCTGTTTCTTTATCTGTAAAGTAAAGGGGTTGCATTTGAGAGCGCTTCTAACTCCAAGTCTAGGATCCTATGTTCAATAAGCATGAACTAATGCAAAATTTTCTTGGAACATTTTCTTGTCAAGGATGATTGATCTGAGGAAAAGAGACATGAGGAATACTTATTTAAAATGAGAAGAATTGGGGAGAAGACAATAGTGACCTTTGGATTCTGGAAAAGCTTTATTCATAAGTAATGAGGTCCTGGGCACCCCCAGTTCGAAGGCCTGTATGTGGTCTAGTGTATCATAATTTACATAAACATACCTAGCATGATTCACACACAATTTGGGTTTTGAATAGTAATGTTCCATGTGTTTGCAATCAAATGGCAAAAGTAAGTCTTTTTTCCAATTCATAAAGTGATGAGTTTCCTGTAACTCTTTGAAGGTAGCAGGGACAATTTCAAATTTTTTTGCCTTTCAACTTTATTAAATACCTGACTTTTAACAGCATTAGTTGATGGCTAAGGATAATTCCTGTTACATGTATTACTTCTTCGATCAAGATACAAGGCATAAAAATAACTTTGGTTGGAAAAGTTGCCATAAGTTTATAGGTCACTTTTTAATTTGAGTTATTCTTGGGAAGAAATTGACTCATAGAAATTAAATGTTCACACAGAATTGTGATATTGTAGGAAGCTGGGGTGCTTCTTCATTAATCTTATTTCAATTAGAACTCTTCAGAGCCTCAATTAAGATGTTGCTACTATGATGAATCCATACTGTATATTATCAGCAACTGTTTTCTAATGAAGAAAAACAGGCTTCTTGGCATTTAAAGGCAAACTTTTATTTTGGATAATTCAATAAAGGCCAATGTTTTGCCTATGTCCTCTATCCTCGGAATTGTCCCTCAAAACTCATTAAAAACCTGTTGTTAAGTCATAATTAAATTGTTAAATGGCTTGCATATTTTCTAGCATTTAAGTTTTCTTAATTGACCACCCATCTGCCTTAACTATTTGCTACCATGCACAGAGGAAAAAAGACTAATCAGTAGCTATAGGGACTAGCACTTTTTGTCTTCTTTTATGTTATGAGACAGAATTATCTCAACTATTAGGAAGCACCCTATGATAGTCTACCTAAACTTCATAGCTACAATTTTAGCTATTTATTTAAAATGCAGAATCTAAATTAGCTGACCTAGACAGCCGCTGATGTCTTTTTCTACTCTATGATTCTGTCACCAAAAGACAGCTCACCCGTGGTTGTGATCATTTAACATTGAATATTCCAGGATCAACTAGAAAATCCTGCTTGGCTTTTAAAGGCCTTTGTGGCATGGCCCCTTCCTACTTTTCCAGTTTTCTTGTATCTTATATCACTGCACGTATTGTACTATCCAGTGACACTGGATTCCTTGTTCATTCCTACAAAGGATATACCATCTTGCACAACAATACATTTTGACTGACTACTGACACCTCGCCTCCTACCTCACCCCCATGACTGGAATGGCGTCCCTCCTCATTACAGTCTCCTAGATTCCTTCAAGACCAGCTAAAATTCTACTTTTCCTGATCTTCTTCAGTTCTAGAACCTTCCCTCTGTTTGCTATCTCTCTAATTTATCCTCTATCTTTCCTGTTTATGCATAGTTTGCAGCTTGTCTTTCCCATTGGGACTGCGAACTCCTTAAGAATCAGGATTTAAAATTATGGGGGGGGGCTTTCTTTGTATCTCTAGCACTTAACACAATGCTTGGCACATAGTCGCTACTTGATAAATCCTTAATAACTTGAATATGTATCGGTTTGGACATGTGTGTATACATGTACAAATATGTATATACATACATATAAAAGTATACATACATCAGCACCCCTAAATATGCAGTTTATATCTATATAAACACATATTGACATATGAAGGAAGTCGTGAAGTAATATTTTATTATATTTTAATTTATCGTGTCTTTAGGTTATTAGCTCTTTCCCAAACTCTGACCTTTGCACAAATTGTCTTTCATGCCTAGAAAGCAGGCCCCCAAAACGCTTTTTGTTTCTTGAAGGCTAGCTCAGGTACCACCTCTTCTATGAGGCCTTCCCTGTCCCCTGTTCTACAGTTAATGTTCTTCCCCATCTCACTCTTCTTTATAGTGTGTGTGTATGCATACATTTTATCTGTTGTATCATCCTCCCCCATTTCCAACAGATTGTACAAGGTAGTTGAGACTTTAGTTTCTTTTCTTTGCATAATTCAATGTAGTTTTCTCTTGTTCTGTTCCTTGAACATAGGAAATATTTAATAAATATTAATTGAATTGAGTGGACTTAAATTTCAGATTTCTAATAAAATTGAAGTTTTTATGGCAATACTACTCATCAGAGGTGTCATATAAGAGATTCTTGTTTTTAGTATGAATTGGATTAGGTGATCTCTGAAGTTTCTTCCAACTTCAAAATTCTATTAGTTCTATGGCCTGAAGTGGTTTTGTTTCAACTTACATAGTAGTCTAGAAATCCTGCAGCATCTTCAGAAAGATCATAGTCATGACTAGGTGGGCGTAATCTCTTCCCTCTCACCATTGATCTCCTTTCAAGGAAAATTTTTGGGCCTGTTTATTGAACAACATTGTCAATCACGTGAATATGATAGAACTGACATGGTTCATGCCAGACAGAGGGAGGAAACTTAGAGAATTACGTTGTTTTCATTTCTTACACAGCCTCCACTCCTTTGAATTAGACTCTGTCACATCCACAGGAAGCTCATCACCATTCATCATCCTGAGATTGTATCAGCTTTAGCATTCATATTTCATTAGTATCTTCAGTGACTTCTGCCCCCTTGATTGGAGGGCTGGAGGGTGGAGCAAGGAATTTCTTCCTCCATTTAAAGAGAGCTTCCACGTCAGACATCTCTTCATTTCTCACCTGTCTGCCCTCCTTTAGACCCGAGCATGCCCCTAATCCATGTATCTTCCTTTCTCCCTCTCCTTTTCAGCTTCCTTTTCTGTGTTGTCTTCCTCATAAGATTGTAAGCTCCTTGAAGGCAAGGACCACCTTTCTTTTTCACAGTTGAATCCCCCATGCTTAACAGTTTGTGGCACATAGTAGGCACTTAACAAATGTTTATTTATCTTACAAAAGCAATCAACTTTAATAGTCAACCAGGGTTTGATGGTGAATTATAAAAAAGTTTATGTATTCTAAGGCTTCTTTATGATGATGTGATTAGTTATGTCAGAGAGTATGCAAACCTTCTGATACATTTTTCATTATCAGTGAAACGAAATAAACTTCTTCCTAAAGGTCTATCCTGTGTTGCTTTAAGGTAGAACCTAGAGGGACCTAGAAGCTGTTTTCAGACTACTTCCTAATACTCTCAAAACTCATTCAAGGGGCAGCTAGGTGGCACAATGGATAGAACACCCCCCCCACCAGAGTAAGAAGGATCTGAGTTTGAATTTGACCTCAGACATTTACTAGCTGTGTAACCCTGAGCAAGTCACTCAAACTTGATTTCTCAAAAAAAATGAGAAAATAAAAATCATTCAAAATAACATTATTGAAAATCATGTACATAGAAAATAAACCAAGCATTGTAAGAGTTCAGGAGGAACCTTGATATGAAATTCATACCCTTTATTTTACTAGAATGAATGAATGAATGAATGAATGAATGAATGAATGAATGAATGAATGAAATATTTATTAATCACTTACAATAAATCAAGTGTTGTCCTAAGCACAAAGGACATAAATAGAAAAGTGAGACAGGATCTGCTCTAAATGTATATTTTCTAAATTGAGGAAATTATACATACAGAAGGGTTCAGATATAAAAAAAAAACTAAGTGGTCCTCTGGGTATACCTGTACAGTAGATGGTAAGGTCCAGGGATCCTTAGAATAGACCACAAGTTCAGATCTAATGCCTTGGGGTCTACTTGGGCAGATGATAAATCCCTTTTCCTCTCTTGGTTAGATCTGACCTCCCACATTTTTTTTTCTGTAGAAAGGAACCTTGAGTCTGTTCATTGAAAAGAAAGATTGGGGGATATGGGGAGGGCATCTCATAATATTTCTTATTGCTGGACCCACCAGCTGGGGAAATTGAAGCTTTGACATATGAATTGACTTACTCAAGGTCATATTTTTAGTTAATGACAGGTTCAGGTCTTGAAACCAGAATACAGTGTCAAGCAGAGAGATATGACAGCCAAGGGCAACACCACTTTAAAATATAAACTCATTTGTAAAATCTTTTAGGGAAAGATGGTGACAAATTATGAGCGGTATTGCCTCATAAAACATTGAAAAGCAGTGAAGGGAAAAAAAACAGTTTAAAGAAAGCTTGTTGAGATACCAAACCATGCAAAGCCACTCCTAAGGCATTTTAGGATGAAACTAGGAGGACAACAACTATATGAAAGAAGTGCCACAGAGGTACTGCCTGAATATGTACTTGGTGGACGTCTCAGGTTAAAAAAGATGCCACAATAGAAGCAAAGAGTGGTTGGTTTCTCATTCTTTAGAAGACACAAAAAGCAACCTATCATCACTTTATCAATTAATTAACTAGTGAATGAGACCTTGGCTAAGTTATTAATAATGAAAATATCTGCATATATAACCAGGTTCAATATAGATCTAGTCAGTTGTATGCTAGTAAATGTTTAGCAATCATCTCTCTGAAAAAAAATGCACACACGATTCACTTTTAAGTTTCATCTACATCAGAAACATTTTCTTCATTACTTTCTTAATTCTAGACAATTAAGAAAACAATGAATAAAGCTCTGATTTGTAACATTTGCCAATTTCCATGGTGTACACGCTCACACTGAAAATTTAACAGTCAGTCTTTATGCTTGAGCAAAGAATCATAAACAAGTTGTGATACAGGAAAGTATCACAATATCACCGTTTTTTAAAACAAACATCCCTAGTTCCTTTACTTCTTTGTTCTATTACTCAGACTCAAAGTCCTTCCCCACCTTGGTTACCACCCACTGAACAATTTGTCACCTTGTTTATCAGTCACCTTGTTAATCCATGGCACCCCTTACTAAAAATTCCACCAAATACAATCTGAAAAGGGCAGAATATAGCAGGGTTACCACTTTCTGATCCCTAGAAGGTGTGCCTTTCTTTTATATCCAAAAAATGGATTACAGTATTGAGCTTGCAATCTACCAAAACCTTGAAATCATTTTTTTCAGAACTGGAGTGTAATCATGCCTCCCCCACTTTGTATTTCTTGAAATTGATTTTTGTACCCTAGTGTAACATTTTTGCCTTTATCCCTATTGAATTTCACCTTATTGGATTCAACTTAATGCTTAGGTCTCAATCCATCTTTTTGGATGCTTACTCTCTTAATCAATACATCAGATATCTCTCCTAGCTTGGCACCATCTACAAGTTTGATGGGCATACCATGTCTGCTTTTACCCAAGGAATTAATAAAAATGTTGAAAAGTACGGGGTCAAACACAGATCCCTCAGGTACTCCTCTAGAGACTTCTTCTTGTGTTTACATTGAATTATCAGCTACTCTTCGAATCTAACCATCCAACTAGTGATCAATCTATCTACATATATTCTCTCAAGATATAATTCATCTGGCTCAGACAACTTGAATGCATGAAGAGAAACTAGACACTCTTTTGCTTTTCCATTCCTTACCTTGGGTATCAATTCCCTGTTTCTCATTTTTGTCCTGTCATTTCCAGTACAAGGATTTTTTTTTTCATTTCAGTGGATAAAACAGAAGCAAAATAGGAATTGAAAAATTTACTTTTCTCTTTGTTGTTGATTATCATCCCCTCCACAAACTCAAGAGAAGGATCTGGCCTTTCTTTGATCGTACTTTTTACCCTATTATGGCTAAAATAGCCCTTTCTGTTGTCTTTCATTTTTTCCTCCAGCCTCAGTTCATTGTGAGGGTTAGCTGTGCTGACCCTGTTTTTACAAGACCTTGCCATTCAAGGGCATCACCATTTCCTCTGTCACTCAGACTTATGATTATATGCTAGTATTCATTCATCACTTTTATTCAGCTCTTCTCCTTGAATACCTCCCCTCCCACCATTTATAATGTTGCCAAGTTCTGTTGATCCTACAATCTGCACAATATCTCTCACATATGCCCTCTTATATGGAGACCCGCCTGGTACAGGACCTGCATACCTCTCATATGTGCCCTCTTCTCTCTTTTTATATGGAGACCAACTTGGTACAGGACCTGCACACCTCTCACTGACTACTACAAACAGCCTGTTGGTTGGTCTCCCTACCTCAGGTCCCTTGCCACTCTAATCTATTCTTTCAACTTCTAAGCTGATCTTCCTACAGTGCCGGTCTGACCGTGTCACTATCCTTGCTCAATTTATTCCAGTGGCTCTTTTTTGTCTTCAGGATAAAATATAATTTCCTCTGTTTGGTTTTGAAAAGCCCTTTATAATCTAACACCTTCCTACATTTCTAGTCTTCATATATTTTGCTCCCCTCCATTCACTCTAGGACCCAGCATTGCTAGCCTTCTTGCTATTACTTAAACCAGACGCTCCATTTCCTGTTTTCCTTTTCACTGGCTGTCTCCCATGCCTACATTTTCACCTTCTAGCTTCCTTGACTTCCTTCAAGACTCAGCTCAAATCCTACCTTCTGCACAAGGTCTTCTTTGCTCACACTATTAGTAGCTTCCTTGAATTTACCCTATATTTTGTATGTATATAACTGTTTATATTTTGTCTCCCTCATTAGGATGATAGATCCTTGAGGCCAAGAACTGGTTTTGCCTTCCCTTATATCCCCAGCCCCTTAGCACAGTATCTGACACACAATAAACACCAAATAAATACTTGCTGACTTGATATATTCATTCTGTTACCTGGTATTACTTCCATATTCTGTACATTTCTCTTTTAAGTCTGCTATAATCCTCTAGGAACAAGGAAACTAATAACCTGTCTCAAGCTGAAACATTAAAAAAAGTCTGTCAGTTAGAATGGCAGTGCTGCTCATTATCCTGCAAGCCTTCCATAATGAGGCCTCTAGAGTTGAAAGCAAACCCCAGTATTTAAGCAACAGTTGGACCAGACCACTGACAAAGAGGCTAGTTTCTGAAAACCCTTCAAGGTCTTGTAGGAAACAAAAAGTTGTATATGGAATGGGTGGAGTAAATACACAGTGATGATGGTGGGTCACTTGTAACTGGTGGTATTGGGCAATGCCTTTCTAAGGAGCTGGTGCTTTAGCTGAGCTTTGAATGGAGCTAGGGTGTCAAAGACACAGAGGTCTTGAAGCAGAGTCATTCAAAGGAAGGGAGATAGCCTGAACAGAAGAACAAGAAAGATCAGCTCAACAGGTATGCTTGTGTGTGCGTGTGTTTGTGTGTGTTTGTGTGTGTTTGTGTATTCGGGGTGGGGTGCTGAAGCGGTGAACAGAAAAAGCTACAGAGAAATGTTACAAAACTCAGAGTGGAAAGAAAATCCAGAAGGACAGTGGAGACCAATGGCAAATGCCAGCTGCAGAGGCATAAAGAGAGGTGAAGACCTGAGAGGTGAAGGCTTAGAAAAGCTCATTGAATTTAGCAATGAAGAAATTCTCAGTGATCTTGGAGAGGTTCAATTGAATGGTGAGGATGGAAACCATATTGTAAGGGGCTGAGAAGTGAATGGGAGGTGAGAAAACAGAAGCAAGAAGAATGTATAGTTTCGAATAAACTCATGAACAGTAGTGCTTAATTGACTGGCAGGGTAACAGGTCCAAAACAAGCATATGGAAGCTGTGTATGTGCATGCATTGCCATAGGCATGGCCCGGACTTAGTAAAGAGAGATTTTTTTTTCTAACAGTGATATTCCAATCTTGAGTTCCAGGGAGTTAGTCAAGGGGAAAGGTTAGTATTTGCTTCCACAAAAGCAGTGATGCAGATGAGCAAGGGAGGAATGGTTGGCAGACTTCTAACATAAATGAATGCCATCTTTGGCAGAGACTGTGTGAGAAAATGTTATTCAATGACATGTTGCATTACCATCCATAGTGTTTTCTTGATCTCAGCCAATGCAAGAACTCTTTGAGCCCTATGTGCCATTCTGTTAACCCTTTCTGAGACAAGATTGTACCATGGCTTTTCCTTCCAGGAGGACCTTCTTTCCTCAGGCCTCAAAATTGTCAGTTGTTTCTGCCATTATTGCCACCAAAACCATAGAGTTAGAGAAACTGACACTTAACACATTCTCTATTAACATTAATGGGAACACTCACAGAATCCCAGAATTTGAGAGTTGGAAAGAACCTCAGTGGCCTTCTCTTAAAACCCAAACATCAAATAGGATCAAAGTAAAAACTCTCATCTATAGAAATTTAGAGACTGCAAAAGGTCCAAAGATGGCAGCAGGAAAGCAGGGACTAGCGTGAGCTCCCCACCAAGTCCCTCCAAAAACCTATAAAAAATGGTATTGAACCAATTCTAGAACTGCAGAACTCACAGAGTAGCAGAGGGAAGCAGGGCTCTAGCCCAGGACAACCTGGATAGTCTCTGGATAAGGCCTATCCCACATGGAGCTGGGAGCAGAGGGGAGAGGAACTGAGCAGAGCAGAGCCCAGCATGGGCAGCGCAGACCAAGGAGACCAGGAGCTGGGCGGAGC
>CM053626.1:73137910-73179084 GCA_028646595.1 Phalanger gymnotis
CAAAGTCAAAGAGCCTCCAGCAAAAGGTCCATTATTCCTTCTTCCTGGCTATTGATTTTTCCCTCTTGGGAGTCAGTATGAGAGGCAGCATGGCATTATGCATAGTGTGCTAAACTTGGAGTCAGGAGAATTAAGTTAAAATCGTGCCCCAGATACATGCTAGATGTGTGATCATGGGCAATTCGCTGAATTTCTCATAGCCTCACTGTCCTCATGTATAAACTAATAGTAATATTTATTCTGCCTTCTTTGAAAGCTTTCCATGAAAAAAAAACACTTATGGAATCACAGATTTAAAACTTACGGGAAATTAAAGGCAGTGAGTCCAATTTCTACATTTTACAAATGAGGAAAGTGAAGCAGAGAGAAGCTAAATGATTTTACCAGAGCCCCACAGCTAGTAAGTATCTGAGGCTGGATCGAAATTTAGGCCTTCCTGATTCTAAGCCCAGAGCTCAGTACATTCTGTCACACATATATAAGTGTGAAACATCATTCATCATTGCATATCTACAAGAGAATAGATTTATTTTGACTTTGGGCCTGATTATAATTTTAGCTCATAATCTTAACATGGCATGGAGGAAGTGGGGAATATGTTCTTTTTTTCTATTTTAATAGAAGAATAAAAAAGAGATTCCATGAGTCACCTAGTAATGGGTTTAATTTATGTCCTTAGATTTCTTAAAGGCTCGACTTAGGAGCCACCTTCTAAGGAAAGCCTTCCTGGGACCCCATAGGTGTTAGTGCTCTCTCTTTTCTCAAATTATCTTGTATTTATTATTTGATTAAATGTAATATCCCTCAAGTAGAATGTAAGCCCATTGAGAGCAAGAACGTTTTCATTTTTCGTTTGTATCACTAGCACCTTGCACAGTATCTTGCACATAGTAGGTACTTAATAAATGCTTGTGGTTCTTGTTTTAGTTGTTTTCAGTCACGTCCAACTCTTTGTGACAAGTTTTCTTGGCAAAGATATTGGAGTGGTTTTCCATTTCCTTTTCCAGCTCATTTTACAGACGAGGAAACTGAGGCACACAGGGGTAAGTGACTTGCCCAAAGTTACATAGCTATTAAGTTTCTGAGGCAGATTTGAACTCAGGTCTTCTTGACTCCAGGACCAGTGCTCTATCCATTTATTGTGTCACCTAGCTGGCCTCAAATGCTTACTGAATATTAAATGAATGAAAAAATGAAAGTCAGCTATTGGTGCCCATGTGAATACTCAATTGGTAACTTAATTGTTTAACTCAATTGTAAAAAAAAACCACATGTAGCCTACTTCTGAGTTTATACAATGCTGTGTTGTTTATCCAGAGTAACTCTTGCTCACTCTCTTTCCAGTCTACTAGTGCCCTATCTGTTTTTTCCTGCTATGTGTAAAGTTACAAGTGAAAATATAACACTCTGGGGGGCATATTAGGCAGGATATATTACTGGAACTGAATAGGAATCTTACATAATAGAATCACATTTATTTTTCAACTCCTGATGGGGCACTAGGGTTGCTATTAGTGGCATTTACTACTTGTGATACTGAATCCTTGACTCAGAATTTGCTTTGGATATTTGTTCCCAAAAGTACTTTATTTTCTCAATCTTTATGTGACTTGTGTCTTAATGCATCTAGGTGATAAATGGGCATGCATTTTTAGAATGTTAATGCAAAAAAAAATGACATCCCCACTCTGTATGCTATGATTTTTGAATTTCAACCAAGACTTTCACTAATTATTATGTTTCTTTATTTGCTCAGAACCAGTTTCAGACATAAAGACAACCAACACCTCTGTTTAGAGTTGTATATGCCTAATTCCAGTTTTCTGTAAATAGCTGTTTGCTATCATGTTTTCTGATTTTTAAGGGGTATAATCAACAAGTGTATTAAATGAAAAATAACATATGCGAATTCCGTGTATTCATATATTAGATATTTACTTCATAGCGTCACGGATTTTAAGAGATGTAAGTCACCTTTGAAGCTAACATTCCAGATATGTGATCACCTAGAGATTTCCAATAATGGTGAACTCCCTCCTTTCTGAGGCATCCCATTTCCACACTACCAAGAAGAAATATGCCTTTCTGCACTTCCTTTCCAATCTAGGGAGTGAATCAAAAGAAGTGGTGTTTCTGGAACTGGAGATGGATATCATCTAGCCATTTACATTCTCTTACTTAGTTCCCATTGAAACCAAGACTATTTCTACATGACTACATTTGACAGCCATGGTGCTAATGTTTTCCATGTATAAGTCCCATAAGACCAAGTCAGCAAGTTTCTTCTCAATACTACTGTGCCAAGAAGAGTTGCTAGCCTCTTGGTTTCTGCTTGACATTTTGATGAAAATACAGACTACCATATTATTCTTTAACATTTATCAGAAATACTAGAGCAGAAAAATATAGACTAAGGCAAATTATCTTGGTAATGAAAGATGGTCTTATTGTCCATCCTAGTTCTGTCTATAACTAGCAGATATATATTACAGATAGTGTTTTCTCATTTGTGGCAATTAGAATTGTCAAAAGTGGAATGGGCCATTTCAGGAAGTAGTAATTTCACCATTATTGGAAGTCATCCAGAGAAAAATGGATATAAACATGACTGAAATATTTTAAAATGAAATTCCTATTAAAAACAAATTGACCTTGATAACTTCTAAGGTGACTTAGAATATTTGTAAAATAAGGATTTTGGACTAGTTGGTTTCTAAAGTTATCTCTGTTTTTATTATCTCATAGCATTCTTTGACTCTGACTCCATTTTAGTGATATTACAAAACACAAAATTTCTTGATCAGAAGTTTAACATAGAGGGAGTGACAGCTTTTTAACCGATTGTTAATGACGAAATCTCAGAAAATCTGTTTTAAGATTGATTACATGGACAAATAGGAAGTTGGGGAAATTGCATGATGCAAGAAATTCCTATGCTTCCAATGTTTCGGAGAGTGCTAGATAAATTGCCTTTTAAAATTTTTTAAGGAATTATTGCACTTAGATCAGGCTAGGCTACCTCAATCAACTAGGCCAGACAAAAGCACCCTAAAATGCTGAGTCTTTGCAGCATTCTCCTCCCTACTGTAAGTGGCAAAAAGTACAGGTTCCCTGGTGGAATGCCAAGAAAATACTCACTTATTACTCCTCAGATGTAGTATTTGATTTATATGGGCAAAACCCTAGTATAGCACATACCTAAACAAAACCCAGTGTAACAACAAATATTCCCACTATTTGGTGAATTTCCCTTTATTTCAAATAAGTGCTATTCAAAAACACAACAAAAGATCATCAGCAATCCTTCATAATTTTTTTGTAATGGACTTTGTCCTCAATTTATTAAGCATACTTTATAATAAATCAATTGCAATCTCCAAACTATTCCTCTTTTCTGCATTATTTTCTGTGCCAGATATAAAGACACAAGGCTGACATCAATTCTCAGTCTCCCTCAGTGGATTAATTCCACAAATACTGAGTTTTTAATTAGACAACACATGTACCAGGTATTTAATTTGATACATGGCTGAATTTGATATGAAGCATTTCCTGATCAGTGGAACATATAAGCCAAAAGACATGCTCCTCTCACTGCAAATTTGGAGCATCAGGTATTCTGGAAACCTGAAGATAAACTATAGTATTTGCGTGCAAGAGTATATATTAAAAGATGCTCAGGCACTAGTATTGCATTTAATAACCCATTAATGGGGCTTTTTAAGTTTTATACTCAACTAGGTCTTTCACTCAAAATTCAGTTCAGTGACTACTCGTATCAGCTGAATTTCAATATCAGCCTCCCCAACTATTTCCTAAATGTTGCATTGCAGTGGACATCTCATACGTTATAGAATTCAATCGACATTATTTGAGGGCATTTTGCATTCTTTAAAATCTCTTTTCCTCAAAGTTAAAAAATGATTCAATTGTTTCTTCTCTTAGAAAAGCATACTCTCCTGAGTTTTTTGAATCAAAAGATATGTGGATTTCTAAATTCCATATTCTTCCTTTTCAACCTCACTCATCACAATTGACTTATTTCTTAATTGGTCCAAAGGAATCTCTATCCATAAACCCTGAACAACTAAACTGTTATAAAAAAGAATGCAATGTGGCAAAGAGGCATCTGACTTGTGGTCTTATTTATAATTACATCACCATTACCCCAGTCAATATCCCAGTAATTAAAATCTCTCTTGATCAATATCCTAGGCTTTTCATTCAGCATGAACACATTTAGTTTTATAAAGATGTCTTGGCTACCCCTCTAAAGGCTGTTTCTCTATAGACAAGCAAAGTGGCATCACCACTAGGTAGGGGAAATACCCAGATTTTAAGGGAAAAAAGAAGAATCTAAGGACTATTTGCCAAATTGTCAGCTATAATTGAATTCAGTGGATAATCACTCAGGTCAGTTTTCTTCATAGATAGGAATCTGATGACTGGTTTAAACTATATGTACTAGATTCAGTATGAAGTCTGACCATGGCACTCCTCTGCCCAAGAATCTTCAGAGGCTTCCTATTATCTCTAGGATAAAATACCCATTCTTTTGTTTGGAATTTAAAGACTTTCAAAATTTGACTGCCATCTATCATTATATACTTATTTTATATTACTCATCTTATGTGCCCTATGTTCAACCAAACTGGCTTAGTTACTTTACTGGTCCTTACAAACAGTACGTTTTCTTCCTTGTGATTTTATACAGGGTCTGCTTTATCCAAAATGCTCTCTTCTTTCACCATCTCCTTTTTCTAATCTTCATCTCCCTTTTAGGCTCAGTTCAAGTGCTTTGTCCTAGATGAGGTCTTTCCTATTTTCCCCAATGGTTGGTGCTTTTCTTTTCCTAAACAAAAAATATATGCATGCATGCATGCGTGTGTATGTGTACATGTGTATATAAGTACACACACATATATAATATATTTATAAGTGTATTTGTATATATGTATATATTTTGCCTTTATATAGTTATGACTTGTATATACTATGAAATAAATATTGAGTATCACTCAAAAATTATTTTATTTGCATGCAATCAACTGATTGGACAAGTTTGCTCACTGAATCAATAGAACTGACTTTTAAAAAGGCTTTCTAAAGATACAGTCTTTGTTGGTTTATGTGTTTCAGACATTTATAATCAAATAACACAATCTCTCTCCTTTAAATTTGAAAATCATTTCTTTCCATATAGATCTCCTCCCTCTAGTCTAAAGTGTGAAAGAAGGTTTCTTTTTTGTCAATGTTGTATCTAAGTAGCTCAGTATGTATATATATACATATATATGCATATATATGTGTATGTACACACATATGTATGTATATACATGTATATAGATGCATATGTGTATGTATAAGTATATATGTTTAAGTATATTATGTATATGTATATATATATATATACACACACATATATGTACATACTTTTATATGGATAGATAGATTAGATAGATAGATAGATAGGCAGGCCTTCATAATAGATATCTTTTCATCTGATTTTTTGAAAATGTGCTGCTGGTCTTTTCTTGTTTGAAATATCATTATCCTTATTTTATAGAAGGAATATCTGAATAAGAAGAAGTAGAAGTTATAATCCTAAAGGCAGGAGAGATACCTGAAAGTATTCTTCCAGGGTGTTCCTTTTTGTGAATAAGTGCCAACACTGTTGTTCAAGATAATCATCTTCTTTTCCATGCTTTTGGAAGCAGCTTGTTGCAGTAGAAGAAGTAGTGAATTTGGAGTCTGCTTGGTTATTTATTATTTGTGTTTTCTTGGACATGCTACTTAACTACATTGAGCTTCAAATTCTTTCTCTGGAAAAAGAGGGGAATTGAACTACAATAGGGATTAGCAAACTAGATCCGCCTCCTTGCTAAATCACAGCCTTCGTGTATTCTCTGGTTAAACCTTAAAAAGGTATTGGATGTAGTGGTTGTGGAAGTATTGGTGAAGTACCTTTATAATAATCTCTCAATTATTTGTTGCAAGAGACTTGTTTAGCAACAAAAGCAACAATGAGGATGACAATGATGATGATGATGATGATACTTGCTAGTCCCTATATTCTCAAGGCTTTGAAATCTAGAGATGAAATAGCTGGTGCAAAGCTTCCCTATTGCAATGAGTTCAGAATTTGAGCATTTCCAAAGCACAAATACTACCAATATCTAGTCCTTGATGTGACCAAGAAATGATAGCTAGATACCTTCTCCCAGGAAAATAAGAGCTTTCATCATCTCCTTGACAGTACTGGGTAATTTTGTCCTTGAATCCACAGAGAATGAGTCTTCTCAGTGAATCTCAAAGTCTATTGTTTGTACTTAAGGACCAAAGTCTTCCTTTCTAAGGTAAAAATCTGTTACCCTCTCAGCTGTGGTCCCTGTTCATATTGAGTCACTATAACAAGGCTCCTTAGGACACATACCCAAGCATGATATAGATCATCCTCCTACCTCTGGATATCTTGAGTATTGAGTATTCCTTGCCTTTGCTACAACATAATCTAGGGAAAACAGTGTGCAACTTGAAATCAGGAGACCCTGCTGTCATTTAGTATCTCTGTGACTTTAGGCAGGTAATATAAGCTCAAATAATCTTTGTTTCTCAAAAAAAATAGCGAGACTTACCTTACTTCACAGCGTTGTTGTAAGGAATGCATTGAGTCAACAGCAAGAAACTATATGAGCTGCTCTGTTGAAGGTAGTATGGTCTGGTGAAACAGAACTCATGTTCCCCCCCCCAAAAAAAAAACCTCCTCCACTCTTACCTTCCCTATTATTGTAGAGAGCAATACTATCCTTTGAGTCCTTCAGACTTGCAACCTAGGAGTCATATTGAATTCCTTACTCCCTCTCACTCCCCATATCTAAAAGGTTGCTAAGGTTTTCTGATTTCACCTTTGAAACATTTTTCCAAAACCTCCCCTTCTCTCTGACATGGCTAGCACTCTAGTTCATACCTCCATCACCTTATGCCTTAATTACTGCAGCAGACTGCTGGTGGGTCGACCTGCCTCAGGTCTCTCCAATACATTATGTATTCAGCCACCAAGGAAATTTTCCTAAAACAGAAATGTGATCATGTCAAGCACCTTCTCAATAAACTCTAGTGGCTTCCTTTTTCCTCCAGGAACAAATAGACAATGCTCTGTTTGGAAGCCAAAGACCTAGCACCTTATCTTGCAGGAGGTGGTATTTTAGCTGAGACTTAAAGAAATCCTGATAAGACAAGAGAGGAAGCAGAGAATTACAAGTCTACTTACACTTTACTCCCCAACAAGTACTCTTTCATTCAGTGACACTGGCCTCCTTGCTATTCTATGAACAAGACACTCCATGTCTGAGCTCTGAACACTCTCTCTAGCTCCCCATGCCTGGAACGCTCTCACTCCTTTGCTCCAACTACTGACTTTCCTGGCTTCCTTCGAGTCCCAACTAAAATCTCACTTCCTACAGGAAGCCTTCCCCAACCCCTCTTAATTCCAGTGTCCCCCTTCTCTTAATTACTTCCCATTTATCCTTTATATAGATTGCTTTGTATATATTTGTTTTCAAGTTGTCTCTCCCATCAGAGGGAGGGCAGGGACTATCTTTTTCCCAGCACTTAGCACAATGTCTGGCATGTAGTAAGCACTTGATAAATGTTTATTGAACCGAATTGTTAGAATCAGTGCCAAGTCTGGAGTTAGAGTACCTGAGTTGGGCTACTTCAAGTTGCGTTACTTATTACTTTTACTAACTTGGCTAAGACATTTCAACTCTCTGGGAAGATACTATACACCACCTTATATTATAAAATCTGTCCTTTGTTGACTCTTTCCTACCTTTCCAGGTTTGCCTTATTCCTTTCCATGTACTCTACAACTCACTGACGATGGCCTCTTTGCTTTTCCATCTCTTGACTCTGGACATTTGCACTGGCTTGGAATTCTCTCCTTCCTCTCTTGTCTTATCTGGATTTCTTTAATTCTCAGTTAAAATACCACCTCCTGCAAGATAAGATGCCTTTCCTAATCCTTTTTAATCTTATTGCTTTCCCTCTTATATTATCTGCAATTTTCCCCATACATGTATATCTTGTTTGTACATAGAGTTTTCCATATTCTCTCTCTCTCTCTCTCTCTCTCTCTCTCTCTCTCTCTCTCTCTCTCTCTCTCTCTCTCTCTCTCTCTCTTTCCATCTATCTGTCTCTTCTTCTGTCTCTCTGTGTCTGTCTCTCTCAGACTGTAAGCTCCTTGAAGGCAAAGACTGTTTTTCCCCCTTAGAACAGTGCCTGGCACATAGTAGGCACTTTAAAATGCATGTTGATCTGATTTGTGTTATTATTTAACTTTTCATATGTGTATATCATTTCTCAACCTATCATATAAACTCCTTGAACCACACCTCACATTTTAGTATCGCTTCAATATCTACCATATCGTCTTATACTTAGATGGTCAGGAAGTATTTATTAATTGAAAAATTTCTGTGAGCCTAGTAGGGTAAAAATGGACATGGCATTCATGAAGCACTCTAGACTTTTAACTTCTACCACTGGGATTTGTATTCATCTATATATTTACTTATTTGCTCTTAGGTTTTGATGGTTCAGCAGTCAGAACAGTATTGAAAATATCAATGCTCCTTACATGCATACTCTTCGATTAAGTAGGAGAAAGTGATGGGAATTGAAAACTAATTTCCTTTTGGGGGAAGAATTTAATATGTGCAAACATCTCAACTGAGAATCATCGCAGCTCATCTTTCTCACCTTCTAATACAGGAAGATGAAATGTGATAGTCACTACCCAAAGTCATAGGACTAGAGGCCATTAGTTGGCACTGTGAATAGAGCACTGCAGTGAGGAAGGTGTGAGGTCAAATTTGACCTCATATGCTTCTTAAGTGTCACTGTGTGCAAGTCATGTTACTATTGCCCACCTCAGTTTCCTTAACTATAAAATAGGGACAGTAATAGCACCCACCTCAAAGAGTTGTTTTGAGGATTAAATGAGATAATATTTATAAAGTGCCAGGTGCGAAGTAGGCGCTTAATAAATGCTTGTTTCCATTCTAGGACCATAGAATCATAGATAGGAATTTAGAGTTATTAAATGACTTCTCAGCTCCCTAATTTTACAGACAAGGAAACTGAGACCCAGAGATATTAAATGACTTGTTCAGGGTCAGCAGGTAGTAAAAATATGCATCTGCTATATAAACTTTACTCTTTGGACATATTCATGATTGAAAGCCAGTCATTTTGTTTGAAATGTCTAAATTGCTTGGAGTACTGCTTATGTAAGAAACAGGTCCTTCTTTGCAGAACAAATGAGTTGTGAGCAATTTGGGGGCAAAGTAATGAAAGGTACTTTCTGGGATTATTGCAGAATAGTGTCCCTGACACTCTCTAATGGCACCCATATTGCTTTCTCCGTGGTGTTCTATCTGAAGTGTCTGGATTAACTATGCTGTAAATGACTAGCTGCGTATCAAACTGAGAGCTAGTGAGGTGTTCAGAAATTGAACTGAAGTCACTTGACATCCAGTCCAGCACAGAATTCATCAGTCCCAATGTGTCCCCCTGAATTTGAAGCCACTTTCTACACTTACAATTTAAGGTAATATATCTTTCTTCCTTGAGGGAAGCAGGAAGGCACAGATAAATATGCCTCTGGGCCAGGTTCAGGTTAATCCAATATTTCAAACTCAGAAATGGACCATATGACACTCATGGACCAGAAAATATTTTATGATGAGAGGTTTATTCAACCATAAAAAGGATATGTGATTGATCCAAGTAGATGAAATTCTCTTCCAATTCTACATTCCCTGTGGGACCTCTCTGGGTAGGAGAGACCTCCTGTATGGCATTAGGAAATCTACCAAACCTCAGTAATATCTGATTCTTATAGATTGGACATTTTATGCCTTGGGTTTCAAGGAAACCATGCGAACATTATTCAAGTCTTGCTCTCCCTAGACAAACCAAAATCCAAGTAAGGATTCCTTTTCCCCTTATAGGGGAACTGGCCAAACCTGTGCAAATTGTATCTTGTCCCTATAACAATGCTAAATTTTTTCATAGGCTTATAGCCAGAGAGGACCACTGAGATTGGCTAATCCAGTCTCTTCATATCATAGAATAGGAAATTGAGAATGGGGGAGTGCGTGAGGTGTACAGAATGACTGTCTTTTAATTAGCTGTATAAGCAGGGAATGGGAAAGATGTGTAGACAATAGATGACATCAGATACCTAGAGGTTTTATAGTCTATAAAGAATGAAAGGAGTGATAGTCCTATTTATTTTGCCATGGTCCACCACATTTGGGATGTTGTGTTCAGTCTTGGGATTATCCATAGGAGAGCAACCAAGATGGGATTTGAGATCCTGCTAAAAAGAGGAACAGTTGAAGGATTTGGGGGTGATTAGCATAGAGAAGACTCCAGGTTATTTTGATTGCTTTCAATTACTTATAGAGCTGTTACATAGAAAAGAAATTAAACTGCTTTATTTGTTCTAAGAATACAAAACTAGCAACGATCACTGGGATTTTGGCTTTATGTGAGGAAAAAGTGTCTTAGCAATTAAAGTCATTCAAAAATGCAATTGGCTGCCTCAGTAGGTAATAAATTCTCAATCACCGGAAGTCTCCAAGTAGAAGTGGGATGATTACTCTTTGAGGATGTCATTGGGAGAATTCCTGTTGAAGTATAAGTTGGACTAGATTCAATTTAATAAGTCTTTTATTACATTCCTATTATATCATACTGTACTGTACACTAGTGATTTAAAGATGAAGTAAAGAGCTTATGTTCAACTAAGAGAAAAGCAACATGTGCAGAAATAAGTAAATGGAAATATATACAGAATTAAATGAAAATAATTTTGGCTTCTGAGAATCCTTCCAACTAGAAGCACCTAACTTTATAACTAGAAGCATCATAGTATACTAAAAAAGTTTTGGAGTCATATTACCTGTGTTCAAATCCTAGCTGTATCATTTACACTGTGTGACTAGGAAATTCATGAAACCTATCTGAGTCTTGATTTCCTCATACTTAAAATGAGAGTGTTTGACCTAAACAACTTCTATGACCTCTTCCAACTCTAAAGTGGAGGTCCTATGAAGTTCTTTGATTATGTGAATGGTCCAACATCACAATGAAGTAAATAGCAGAGACAGAATTCAAAATTCTTCTAATTCCAAAATCCTTGCCCTATGCAGAATGATTTTACAACAAAGCTATGCATTGGGCAATCTCACCTTAGCTTTCCTTCATCCCTTTCCTGGGATCCCCTCCTAAATCCCTGTGAATTTGGAATAAATCATGTAAAGAGGTGCAAAGTGTATAAGACTAGGGAAAGTAAAAGTGTTCCTTCTCAAGAGCATAGCCTATATAAATCTTGTTAAGATAAATGAATCTGGAATCTTGAAGAAAAAAGAAAATCCATTTTTCTATTTCTACCCATTAAGATTATAAAGAAGAACAAATTCTATTACTCCAACCCTCAGACTAGTGATAATAAAGACAGTCATGTCATAGATAGGGCATGGTACTTGGAGACAGGCAGACATACATTCTAATCCTGCCTAAAAACCTTATTAACTGTTTTTCCCTTGGCAAAAAAACACTCTTTCTTCTCCTCTGTTCCCTTATTTCTAAAATGAGGGAATTAGACTCTATGTCTGCTAAGGTCCCTTCAATATCAGTTATCTGTAGGATCACAGGATTGAGAACAGGCAGGGACCTTAGAGATTATTTAGTCCAACCCTCTTATTTTAATGAAAAAAAGGAATACTCAAAGAAGATCATAGATTTGGAGCTAAAAGGGACCTGAGAAGTCACCTAGTCCAATCATCTCATTGAAAATGAGGATGAAGACACTGAGATCCAGAGAGTTGAAGGGAATTGCCAAAGTCCACAGAGGTGTGAAGAGACTCAGATCCTGTAACTCTAAATCCAGTGAACTTTCCACTGAACCACACTGAAAAATTAAATGAGTGACTTCCAAAATTTCACAAAGATAGTAGCAGAACTTGGATTCAGATCTGGCTATTTTAATGTAATTTCAGTGCCCTTCCTATTTCACCATGCCCAATACCAGCCTTAGAGCTATTCGAGTGACCCTTTTATTAATTGTTATTGTAAATTTTCTTCATATTTATGTAATTCTCTTCCTTTCTCCTTATATGTCAATGAATATTTTTATTTTCTATCGTTCTCTGCCTTTGTTCAACAACCAGAAAGCATCTCCTTAGTTAATAGTCCAGAAGGATTTGTTTTACACACACACACACACACATATACACACATACACATATGTACATATATACATATATACATACACATATGTGTGTATATATTAATAATTAGAGCAGCCTCTCATATTCCTCAGTTTTTCACCGTTTTCCTGTTTTCCCCTATCATGAGTAGCAAATGTCCTCAAAGACAAATTGAGTCAACAAAGAAAATCACTTATTGACCATATCTATTATTCTTAATAGATTCCTCCCAATAATTACTATCTATATTGGATATTGTTAAATATTTTTCTTTGGTGTAGGTGAATTGATCATTGGTAATAGGAATCCGAGGACTGACATGGCAACTTAGGTACACTATAAATCTTTCCTCTCAGTTTTCAATATTGACTAGTGCAGTGACTTCTAACAATGTCTCTTGATTTCTTTTATCTGATAGGAATGGCCATGGCATTGATACCTCTGATTTAAGTTTGATGACATTCAGTCCTTTAAAGTGCTTTCAAATAAATATATTTCCATCCTAGTCCTTTATATTTAGCCAATGCATTTTCACCTTCTCCATAGTTTTATTTGTTTTGTGCTCTACATCTACAAGTAAACATGGTATGAAGCTATATTAATGATTTTAAGTGTGATGTATTAGAAAGAATGTGGGATTTCAAACCAGAAGGCCTGCTTTTTAATTGTAGTTCTGCCATTAACTAACTCAGAGATCTTAGAAAAGTCACATGACCACTGAGCTCAATTTCTGCATCTATATGAGAAGATTGGACTAGATGGCTTTTAATATTCCTTCCTTCCAGCTCTAAGCTTATGAGCTTATAAATACAATTGTATCCCAAATTAACTTCACGGAGGCTATGAGGCTATTATTCATGTACATTTATATATACGTGTATGTATGTATGTATACACTCACATATATGTATATGTCACTGAAAAAAATTCTTCAGATAGTTTTAAAGGGAAGGAAAAGATTGAGAGAGTAGTCCAGTTCATTCCATTCATATATGCCCCTCAGCAGTTCAATTAATTAATAAATCAATGCATACCTATTAAATACCTACTATTTGCCAGGTATTGTGCTAGGTGCTGAAGATACAAAGATAAAATCGAAATACTCCTTCCTTTTTAGATGCTCATCATACAACTGGTAGAGACAACACATGTGCAGAGATAAAAATACAGAACAATAATGATAATAGTTTTGTAGAGATGGGATTAACATCTGGGAGATCAAAAGGCTTCAAGTGAAAGATGGTTCTTTATTATTATCTAAACATAAGCTGATGATTAAAAGAGAAAGAGGAGAGGAAGGAGTTCATTCCAGGCATGGGGAACACTTAGTGAAAAAACATAGAGATGGGAGATAGTGTGCCATGGATGAAGAACAAGAAGAAGGCCTGTTTGGCTATGCCTTGGTAGGCATGAAAGGGAGTAATAGATAATAAGCTTGAAAAGATAGGCTGATATCAAATGGTGAAGTGCTTTAAAAGCCAAACTGAAGAATTTCTATTTAATCAAAGAGATAATAGAGAATCATTGAAGGTGATTGAAAAGGTGAATGATACAATCTGATGGGCACTTTAGGAAAATCACTTTAACAGCCATGTGAAAGATGGATTGGATTTAGGGGAGACAAGAGAGGGAGACCAATTAGGAGGCTGTCAAAGTAGTTGAGGGAAAAGGTGATTTGAGGACCAAAACTAGGGTAGTAGCTGTGTTAGTAAAGAGAAGGGTCTGGATATGAGAGATGTTGAAATAACAAGAGATAGCGACTGATTTTACTTGCCAGTAAGCAGGAGTGGGAAGTTGAGGATGACACTGAGGCTGTGAAATTGGATGACTTGGAAGAAACTGTGCCCTCAAATACAGAGCAAAGGTTAGAAGAGCAATGGTTTGGGAGTAAATATTATGATTTCTGTTTTGTATATATTGAATCTGAGATGCCTACAGGTACCCAGTTCAAAATCAATTTTGGGAACCAGTGATATAGACTAGAACTTAAGAGAGATGAAGGTTGAATCTACTGATGTTTCAAAAGTCTGGAGTTTGGATAGAAAGGGCCAGGTTGGTGTTTTATTGGATTAAAAAATTATTGAATCCCAGAGGTGAGAGGAGCCTAGAGTCCTCCTACATGAGAGATGTAGCATATTGTCAAGAGTTAGAGAACCCCACTTTGAATGCCATTCATTGTTGTGTGACCAACAAACCACCTAAACTCTCTGCTTCTCAGGACAAATCTGCAAAATCTGTAAAATGAGTGGCTTGAAATAATTGCCCTACCTGTGAGGTCCTTTCTAACTATAAGTCTGTGATCCCATGACCTCCCTAGGCTCGGGGGTGAAACAAACAAACAAAAACCAATAAAAAACTAGCAAAAATGGAGAAGAAATACCACCGTTATCTTAAGGGCAGGCTTGTGCCCAGGGCACTAAGGCCCAGCTATCACTTCTCCCTCATATTCAATATGTTGCCACATTGTGATGCTTATATGTATACATCTCTTTCCCTCCTTCTCCTGTCCTCTCTTCTTTCCTCCCTTGTCTTCTCCAGTTCTCTCTTGTCATGTCCTCTCTTGTTCTCTTCTCTCTTAGTCTCTCCTTTCCCTCCTCTCCTTTCCTCTTGTCTCTTCTCCTTTCTCTCCCTCTCTCTTTCTCTCTCCCTCCCTTTCCTTCTCCTTCCCTTCCTACCTCTCTCCTTCCCTTTCTCTCTCCTTCATGCAGTTTTAAGCTGCTAAAACTTTTGGAATGCCTTATATGGATTGAGTCATTATCAGCATACAGATTATAATTAAAACTGTGTGACAGTTGTTTTTTTAAAAAATTTGCAGGAATAGACCTACCAGCTATAAGAAGTCCAATCTTACTGTTAGCCAACTCTATGGCTCTGAATTAATTTTCAGTGAGTATGATGGTGTTGGGAATATGCCTTAAGAAACTGAGGCCCAGAATGGTAAAGAAAATTGCTCAAGGGTAGAAAATAAATAGCAGTGAAAATGAAGATTCATCCTCCCTTTCAGTAGAGGATAAAACTTGCCTCTGTTGGGCAAGTGAAAATTTCTACTGAATCAGAAAACTAGGAAATCACAGAATATTATAATCTCAGAGCTGGATCACAATCTTATGTGTAGTCACGAAAAATTTGACAACAGGGAAAGGTTGCTGAATGCCAAAGACCAATAGTTAATTCGAAATCAAATGCATAATGAATCTGAGGAGTTTCTGGCAACTCTTGGCCGTGTAGCATCGCACAGCTTCACTGGAGCCTTGGTTCTGAACACAAAAGCATAAGCACTTTGCACTGTGCATTCCCTCGGACCATGCAATTGCCAAAAACTCAAGAGGGGAAAAAGGTTAAGAAACCCTGACCTAGATTAGTCCTTCTCCATATAAGAAAATTAAAACAAAATAAAACAGAACAACAATAACAACCCTGCAATTCTGGTCTCCAGGAACAATTAAAAATTGTCTCACAGTTTTGCTGGGAATCTTGATGATAGCTTAGAACTTATTATGATTAGATGGGAACATGAGTAGCTGGAAAGACAACCAAAGTTTGGCTAGTGATAACTCATTCACTCAACATGTTTAAGCATCAGATCCAGTTCAATTATCTTTTTGCCTTTCTCCCAACACACACACACACGCACACACACACACACACACACACACACACACACACACACACCACTCCACACAAACCATTAAGGAAATGAATTGACATTCTGTTGAAAGATATCAAATATATCTTAATACTCCATGATGGGGAGGAGAGGGCACTACGATGGCAGACTTTGTCCCCTATGTATGGGTTTCTCTGCACTTTCCTTTGGGGCATGTCAATGGAAAGATCAGTTTGTCGGTGTCAGCCCCGGATTTTCACAGCACAAACTATGTCAGAATTGAATAGACAGTTCTTCCTTCCAGTCAAATGCCTCGTACTGGTGGGAGACACAAGCAAAGCCCTAAGGTCCCATTTTACTTAACTTTCCCTGATTCTTGCTAGAAAGCACCCAGCTATGAGAATGAGAGAAGACATTCTCCCACCCAAAACTGAAAGCCTTCCAGCACATTCAGGGAATCTGGGTTTTCCTGAACAAGAGAAATGCACTGAATGATTTTGTACATTCTTATCCTGAAACTCACACTCAATCTATTCTTCTTGTGCCTTGTCATCAATTCTTCTGAATCTGATGCTAGCCATGTGCCATCTATTATACCTGTCATATTCATTGATCTCCCTAAGGCTTATACTGCATCTCCAATTCTGTCTGTTTCATCTTCTCTCACCATGGCTTGCCTACAGAACTCTCTCTGCTTCCTCTGCTCAAAAAATATATTTTCAATCCTTTTTCAGTTGCAAACATTGCCTCCTAGTCAATAGATATTTTTTCTGTTCATTTACAACTTTATGGCTGTATTGAAAAGTGAAACTGTTTGCAGATAACTTGGATTTGACCTTCAAAAGAACTTGGAAAAGTACAAGTAAGGTAAACAAAAGAATGAAATAAAATCTTGAAGGAATGTATAACATTTTTTTCGCAGCCATATTCAACTTTCAAAGGAAAGTAGCCACATTGCAGGTACTGTAGATAACTTTTGACTTAACATTTTTTTTCCTTTTTTCCTGAGTCCCGACCGTGTAATGAAAGTCCCACATGGAAGACCTCTTTAGCAACCCCTATCCATAATTTGTAATCTTAGAGGTTTTCCTGGGGCAACAAGACATTAAATGAATTATTTATGGTCACACAGCTAATATTAGAGGCAGGATTTGAATCAAAGTCTTTCTGACTCCAATGCTAGCCTTCTATCCACTACAACACAATGTCTCTCTTGTATATAATTTTATATGTTACCTACATTAAAAAACAGGCGAACATGCCAATGTGTTAGTTGCAAGCTAACTATATACCACATGCAGTTGGAAATGCTGTAATGGAGAGCCTATCCCGTCCCCCTGACTCGCTTTCTTGGATAGTCCAGAAAAAAAGACTTCTTACTGCATGATTCACACATGAAATGAAGAGACAAATGAAGGTACTGGTAGCTCCATTTGCCCATTTACAGAGTCAACCCCACTTCTGGCTCAGCAGCCAGTTAGCAACTCTTCATCATCTGCCTTGAATCCATGTGGACAAAAGTCGGCTTATAAAAGGCCCACTTGGTCAAATAGAAACAGGTAAAAATTTTCCCCTTAAGTCTGTTCTCTTGATTGGTGAGTCTCTAGCCCAGACCATAATTTCATGAAAGGTCCTAGTCATACTCACATCATCCTTGGCTGGCTCACTCTCCATACTTCTTCACCTTCTCATCAGCAGTCTTCCTACCCTGGATATACTTATTTACTGAGTCCTACTTTTCTTACTGGTGAGTCCACAGCCAATTTTCTCATTTCATGGGAAAACCCAGTCTTGCTCACTTCATACCAGGCTCAACTAACTTTCTGGATTTCTCAACCTCCAGGTCAGAAGTTTTGCTCAGAAGCAACTTTCCTACGCCATTGTAGCTCCTTTTTATGTGTTGTCAGAGGTGGGAACTGTTTTGTTTGCTCATCTTTGTACCTTTTGTGTTTAGCATAGTACTTCACGTTCTTTCTATCTGTCATCTATCTATCCCTCGTTCTCTGTATTTATACCTTGTTTTGGAAGCATGCTATGAAATCCTAAATTCAGATTATAGCTTGCAGTCCAGTTTGGCTGCAACAACAGAGTGTATAAAGGGTATTAATATGAAGTGAGGCTGGAAAGACAGACTAGAGCCTGAATGTGGAGAGTCTTAAACAAAGCTTAAGCATCTGTACTATACTTCGGTCATATTGTGGTTTATATAAGCTTTTTTGTACTGATCTGATTTGAACTGTACATTTACATATTATTTATATGTGAAAATGTGCTCTGGATTCAAAACAAAACAAAACAAAATAAACTTACCCTTTTTCTTTTTGAAATTGAGGGTTTTTTCAATTAAAATGTATTTTATTTTCCTTTTATTTTCTCCTATCCCACTGGGGCAGGTGCGGGGGCATGGGAGAGGGGGAGGAGCAGGGCAGAAGAAACATTGGCAGTGTTGAAAAATATGTGTCTCACTTGAACTTTGTGAATAAAACCCATTGGTGAGATCCTCCTGGAGCCTCTATGTTGTGGAAGCGTTGAGGCTGCCTTGCCTTCATTCTCCTCTCAGCTTGTTCTTGATTTCTTTTAGACTTCAGAATCATACCTTCATTCCCTGCCTTCTGTATCAGTGATTAAGGTGGGACTTTTTTACTGTTTTCTGTTTTGGAGACCTTGATAAGTCTGGCCTTTGTTTCTTTGATTAAATCAGGAGTCATTGATGACCTTCTTACCTCAAGGGAAAGCCTAGTTTACATGGGTTTGAGTCACATGTTTGTGATGCCAGAAGCTTTTAGGTCACATGGGTTTAAGTCGCATGTTGTGACACCCTTTGACCCTGAACAGGATATATAAACTCAGAGGTTGGCATCTTACCTCTGGGGCTCACTCATGGAAGGAGTGATGAGACTCTGGCCAAGCCATTGCAACTGCCCCCTGGCTTTGCTAACCCAGACCCATTCATTCTTCTCTGGCAACTATTGTGATTTGGTCAGAGAAGAGGCCTGTCCGTTGATTCATGTTTGTTTGCTCTGTTTATATAATGTATGTTTGTAATTTGTTTATACTTGCACTGAAGTTCAGGGTGCCGGCTTTTTCCCCTGACTAAACTAAGATTGTTAACCCCTTAAAGTTACTTTCCTTAGTAAAGCAGATCAAAGAACTTGTGTTGGCAGCCCTTCTGTGTGCTGGTTGTTAATGGTCTTACACAGCCATAGTAGCTTCTAGTCGCATTGTTGTTACACCTCCCCACCCCCAGCTTTGTAGTGATATTTAATTAAATTACTTCTTCCTGCATTAGAAAGTAAGCTCTTTGCAAGAAGGGGCTGTCTTAATTAGTTTGTATTTGTATCCCCCAGTGCTTAATACAAGTGCCTGGCACAAAGTAAGTACTTAATAAATGTTCATTTCCTTCCTTTTGTCCATTTGTAATTTGGTTACATACTTTTTATAATTCAAAATATTCAAACTCAACTTCAAACTTCAAATCTAGTTTACTCACATCTCACAATATGACTGATGCTGATTAAATAGTTAGAAATTCTCATGCTACGCTATAAAAAATATGAGCCTGGATCCTGTGCCATCCCTTGCCTGCTGAAAATATTACACTGTCCTCTCATCTTTGTGCACACCTTAGGTGGCTATTTTGAAGTTCTTTTTTGTTGCTCTGGACAAGATGTGTCTCTACCTAAACTGAATTTTAGATATGAAATTACTCCACCCAGCAGGGGGAGAACTACATGATGTAATACAGATTGGTGGCGGTTTGGTACATTGATGTCAACCTGTTCAATTGGAACTGTCCTCCCCTCTTTGTGGCAATGGGATGGTGTCCTCCTGCTTTCCCTTCAAATCTCCACCCTCTCCCTGCTCTCTGCTCCTTCCTTCCTCTCCCCCGCCCATCTCTATAAGTATTCATGTAGAAATTGGCATCTTGTAGAATTGCTAGGTTTTTAATTTGAGGGCTTCTGGCTAGCCGGATGATGTTTTATAGGCAACAATTTCTAATCATGAAATGTCTAGTCGGCTCTAATTATAAAATGCAATGCAGGGAGACATTCTAAATTATGTTCCTTCTTCCTTTGCCAAACACCTTTTGCAAATGCTTTTTTGGCTTTGACTGTCTATTTTTTTTAATAATTCTTTTAGCAAAACAGCAAATGGAGAGGAGTTTTTTGGTCAGAAGTAATTTAATTCAGAACACATTCCTAGGGAATTGAATGCCAGTTACTTGATAAGTTGATGGATCTGTGATTTTACTGGTGCAGGTACTCCTTCCAGTGATGCAGATTAGAATGTGTCTGCTTCTGCCCATGTTGTATGATTTCGTCCATGTTTCCATAAATCTTCCATAGAGGATTCATTCAATTGCATTGAGGACTTTCTCTTGTTCTCTTAATGTTCCACTAAGATGCCACAGGAGGTGTTCATCAGTCAGCTCTCTTTTTCACTACAGGATTGGCTCACCTTATTTCTTTGTATAAACATATCTTTATTTGTGACTTTTATATAACCATATGCTTTCAAGTTACTATCAATATCATGGGGCATATTACTTATACCCACCAAGGATCTTTGCATTATGTGTAATTTTGATTTTTCAAAAGCATAATGTTCTATAATTTACATTCATTAAGATAAATGAGAGACTATTGGTGTTAAACAGCTATGATTTTATACCAGTGGGTGGTTTGGATTCACAGAAAACACAATTTTAATAATGTGACTGAGTCCTACCCCTATTCAATTCCAAGGCAACTCATTATAAATCGATAGTCCCTATCCAACATACAGGATCATAGATATTAGAGTTGCAAAAGACCTTAAAGATCATCCAGTAAAAATCCCAATCCCATCTCCTTCTTCTTCTCTTCCTCCTCTCTTTCTTTCTTTTCTCTTTCTTTCTTTCTTTCTTTCTTTCTTTCTTTCTTTCTTTCTTTCTTTCTTTCTTTCTTTCTTTCTTCTTCTTCTTCTTCTTCTTCTTCTTCTTCTTCTTCTTCTTCTTCTTCTTCTTCTTCTTCTTCTTCTTTCCCTCTGATAACTTTAACTCTCTCCAATTATCTGGCAGACCTCCCTTTTTCATGATTTTTGAAGATTATAAATATCAATTCAGCAATCACAAGTTCCTTCAAGACTCTGGTACCCTGATGCTAATACATCCAATAGAAGTTGCTTAAGTTCAGTGAAGGAAGTGAGGTGATCTGTTTTTATTTACCCACTTCTCTTGTATTTCAATTTGCTCTTAAATCTTTTTGTTTTATTCTTCTCAATCTGAAGAACATTCTCCTTGTTTGAGAGTACAAAACTAGTGCCTTTAATGCCTTTGGCACTCTCTTTTTATGGTTTTTACCTATGTTGTTCCCTTCATCTCTACCCTTCCTCATCTCTACAAAAGTGTAATACCCTATCCTTCCCTTCTTTTGTCTAAATCTGCTATCAGAAAATGTCTTGCTATTCAATACCATAAAATACTGGTTGAATATCCCAGGAGATCAAAGTTATTATCTAAAGTAATGAAATTCTAGTAGCAGAATCAAGTCTAAATATGGAAGTAAATTTATGGGAAGGACTGGGGTGTCTGAGAGTAACATCAGGTAGGCAGTCACCTTCTTCCCTTCAGTGGAAGTCCTTTCCTTTTGAAGAAACCTTGGGGCCGATCAGATGATTAATACTGATGCATATCATAATGAAGCATCTCCTTTTTGAATCTCATTTTCCTTACCCTTATGGGTAAGGAAAAAACAAGAAAGAAACAAGAAAGTTGGACTAAATGATGTGTAATGTCTCTTCAACTGCTACTCTGAAAAAAAAATCCTTCTTGTTGCAAATTAATCAAAATATTTCTCTGAAATATCTTGCCTAAACGATGTTCCAATTTTGCATGTAAGGATTCTTTTACTATAAATGCCTTGAAGATGTCTTCTGTTTTTTTTCTTGAAGATACTATTTCCCTTATTCAGAGAAGATGACAATGAGGATGAGGATGATAGCAGCTTGAATTTACACAGCACCTAGTATTTGCCAGGCACTGTGTTAAATGCTTTAAAAATATTATGTCATTTGAACCTTACAACAATCCTGCAAGGTAGGTGTTATTATTATAAGGTTTATTGTTGAGGAAACTAAGTCAGACAGATTAAGTGACTTGCCCAGGGTGTCACAGGTATTAAATGTCTGGTGATATATTTGAATTCACATCTTCCTAACTCCAAGACCAATGCTTTATCCACTGAGCCACCTGAATATGAGGAAGCTAATGTCATTAAAAATAAAACAGGAACAGCAACCATAGAAACAGACTTTCCAAGCTACAGATGAAGTGAAAGCTTTTAGAACAACTACATGTTAAGACCCTAGCATTATTTTTCAAACTGACAATGGGCAAAAGTAGAGGGGTTTCACTTTTCTCCTTATTCTATAGCTCTCTCAAAAAAGCTGTCCAGCAACAGATTCTTTCATTTGGAAATTAAAGTAACTTGCCCAATGCAAGGCTTTAAGAATTCATTCCCTTTACACAGTATACTCCTTGCATTAGAAGTAATCAAGTTTTATTTTCATCTTATCTGCATCCTTAAGGAATTTGAGTAAAACTCAAAGGTAAACAAAGATATTTCTCTTCATATAATGTTTTAGGATAGACACACTATCAGGTTATATGTCATTGACTGCTTACTGAGCTTTGGAGAGATGTATTGATAGAAAAGGAGGTGAACTGGTCATATACAAAGATTGAGGAATAATTGATGGATTGTAAATGTGCTCTCTTAGCATACATGCAAGGTCAGTCTACCAGAGAACAGCAATGGAGCTTCGGTGGAGTATTTAACGTAAGACAGGGACAGATTGGAAATGGATGTGTACAGCTGATATGTCATTCTCCCTTCTCAAAGAGCTCCAGTGGCTCCCTGATGTTGCCAGGATAAAATACAAAATCATCGATTCAGAGCTGGAAAGTACCTTAGAGATCAGCCAGTCTTACCTCTTCCTGTTAAAGTTGAAGAAACAGAGGAACAGCTGATATATATGCATATAGACACAAACATGCAGGTTGTAAGAAGCAAAGGCCTAGGACTTGAACCTAGAGTCACTCACTGTTGGGCTAATATATTTTTCTACTGCAATATATTGCCATAATTCTTCTCTTTGGCATTTAAAGCCCCTCACAGAATGGCCTCAGCCTACTTTCCTGGAAGATTTCACATCATCTCCCTTTTGAATACTCTGTATTATAGACAAACTAGCCTACTTTCTGTTCCCTTGTACATGACACCTCCTCTCACTGCTGTGCTTTTGCACATGTTTCTTTGGCCCATTATTCTGGAGTGTGTTCCCTCCTTACATCTATCTTTTAGAAATAACAACTTCCTACAAGTTTCACCTCAAGTACTACCTCCAGAAGTCTCTCCTGATTACTTTGAATTATTTTGTATATATTTCATAATTATGTGTGTATATGTTGTCTTCTGCCAAGTAGATTTTAAGCTCCTTGCAGGTAGGGATATATTTATCTCCACACACATATACCTATATATGCATACATGTATGTAATATTATATATACACACACATATATAAGCATATGTGTGTGGGGGGGAACTAAGACATAGATTAAATGACTTGCCCAGGGTGACAGGTTTGATCTCTGGTCTTCCTAACTCCAAATATTATTATATATATACACAATACATATATACATATATATGTAAATAATGTTGTATATATATAAAACATATATAAAACAAGGTATGAATATATATGTATATATACACATATGTATATATTTATATGTGTGTATACATATACATATTATATCTGTATCCCTAGTACCTAGCAATGTACATGGACATAATGAGTGCTTAAGAGATGTTTGTTATGCTGAATTATTAAATAGATTGGTATCTGAACCATTATAGGGTATGCTGACATTGATAAGATCACAGAACCACCACAAAGTCCAAATGTAAGTAGTGAGTGATTTATTTAATTTCACTTTTTTGAGGCAGGAGGGAGTGGAAACAATCTTTCTCAACAGCTTTTAGGTACTTAGTTTGGTATGTGTTCCCTATTCACGACCTTCCTATTCTTTCATTAAACCTTCATTCATTTAAATCCTAGAACTCTTGGAAAATTGTGAGGGCATGGAGATTTCCTATAAAGATCCCATGCTTGTTTCTCACTACCACCACCACCACCAACAACAACAACACCACATTCATATGTTCCTAGTCCCAGATAATATATTTGTCTTCTGAGTTCCTTCAAATCCCCCATTACAAAGTGAGCTTCCATCAACATTACTGCCTGTCCTAAGATTCTAAAGTTCATGTGATAGGATTCTGTCTGAACAAAGATAGAATTTCAAACCCTCTACAAACATGGTAATTGTTTCACATTCATAATGAAAGACCTTCCTATGGTTGTAGGGCAGGTAAGTAGTCAATTTCAAATCCTCTAATTTGTAGTCTTTGAGGAGAGATTGGAAGAAAGCAGAGACAATGAAATGCGACTTTAGAAATCCTCTGTCTCTACTAGGTAGTTTGTATTTGACTCCAATTCATCTCTCCCTGGGGAAAACATCCTATGTTTAGGTTCATTCCAAATTAGATGCAGGTATTACAGGCAGACAACCACAAGGGACTTAGGGAAGGCTCATTTGGAGTATAATAAGGGCTTAAAATACTTTTCTTCTAGCTTGTTTACTTAAATGATTTAGGGAGTTTTTGAAGTAAAAAAAAATGTGGCTTTTTCCCTTTAAATTTGACTGTGTGATCGCATATTCCTTGAATTTATTCGTTTTTAGCTCATTTTGGATTTCCAGGCAAAGACCATCACCCAGGGTTAACATTCTGGCTTGCCCTCTAAGCCCCTAGCTTTCTCTAAAGCAGTGATGAAAATACCTCTCTTGTTAAATAATGGAGAAAAGTTTACAAAAGAGTTCAAATCAGTTCCTGAAGTTGTTCTGAATTTGGAAGAGTCAGATATAGTGGATCCGAACCTGAGCTGATCCCACTGGTTTTGTGGTACTACTAGTTGTTTCCATTAAATCCCTGTAAATCTTCAAGTCATTATTCTGCTACAGATAGTATGGACTAATGGCTGTTTGTACTCACAGAAAAGGGACTTGGTGGCCACTCATCACCTAAGCCTCTTAATCTCTGGATAGGAACTCTCCACACCTGAAGAAGAGTTTAAAAGGGAAAAGGGGAAGCATGTGGAAAAGGAACATTTTTCCCCCTCTTTTTATTGTTTAGGTGAAAGAAGAAAAGTGTGGGGGGTGGGGATGGGGGAAGAGGAGAAAAGATGAGAAGATGGGAGCAGAGGGGAAGAGAGATGAACACAAAGCAGAGTAGAAACGAAGATAAAAGAAAATAAAGAGGGATGGGAAGGGAGAAAGAAGAGAGAATAAAGTAGAAGGGAAATAAAGTAACTTCTAGTATATATGCTCATTCTTTCAGAAATCATTGAATGGCAATAAATTCTTCCAGAGAATATGCAAAAAGACATCTCCCTTTGTATCATTTCACCTGAAGCCTGGTCTGAGGAAAAGGCAAACAAAACAAAACAAAACAAAACAAACAAACCTAACATATCTCATTGACTTCTGATTTATATTGACCAGCAGTTTTAATATGATAGAAGTCCATAGTGTTGCAAGATGATGACAGGAGTTATTTTTGCCACAAAAGATACCTTTAAAAGAAGCACATTTCACCTGTACTGGAAAATCAACAAAACATTTTTCAGGCAAATACTTGTTTAGTGAATAGACAAATAAAACCAAACCAATGACAAAAACAACAAGCAAACCAAGTATTAAAAAAGTAATGCAGGCAGTTTATTTTGCTGTTTCATAAAAAAATCTCAAAAACACATATTTATACTTTTAGAAGCCAAAATCTTTAGCAATATGTCAAGCCTCCTTACATCATGATTTTTATATTATGTCATATTATTTTATATATAATATATGATCTATATTTGAAATATATTTTTATTTCAGTAAATATTTCTCCACTACATGTACAAATTTTCAACATTCATTCATTCATTTTTTAACATTAAACGTTCATTTTTTAAAAAAAAAATTGATTTCAAAATTCTCTCCTTCCCTCTCACTCCTTTTCAACCCCTTGAGAAGTCAGGCAGTATGATACTGATTATACGTGGTAAATCACGCAAAACATATTTCCATATTAGCCATGTTGTAAGAGAAAAAAGAAACAGGAAAACAAGAGAAAACAAAATAATAAAAAAGTATGTTTCAATCTGCACTCAAAGTTTATCAGTTCTCTCTGGAGGTAGAAAGCATTTTTCATTATGGATCCTTTAAAATTTTCTTGGATCATCCTCTTAATCACAGTAACCAAGTCTTTCACAGTTAATCTTTTTTACAATATTGCTATTATTGTATACGATATCCTCTTGGTTTTGCTCACTTTACTTTATATGTAAATGTACATATAAGTCTTCTCAGGTTTTTCAGAAACCATCCTTATCACTTTTTATAGTACAATAGTTTTGCATCACAATCATTGTATACCACCACTCGTTTATCTTATACCACAACTTATTCACCTATTTCCAAATCTTCTCAGTTTCCAATTGGTTGCCTCAACAAAAACAAACAAACAAAAAACCCTACTATAAATATTTTTGTATAAATGGGTCCTTTCTCCCTTTTCTTTGATTTCTTCAGGATACAGACCTAATAGTGGAATTTTTGGGTCAAAGAGTATGCACAGTTTTATAGCCTTTGGGTCAAAATCCATAATTGTCCTTGAGAATGGTTAAACTAGTTCACATCTCCACCAACAATACAATAATGTCCCAATTTTTCCAGATCAGCATTTTTCATTTTTCCTCCCTTTTTTCCTCATGTTAGCCAATATGATATGGTACCTGAGTCTTTTAATTTGCATTTCTTTCATTGGTAGAGATTCAGAACATTTTCATGTGGCTATTGACAGCTTCGATTTTGTCTTATGAAAACTGACTCCATATCCTTTGACCATTTAACAAATGGGAAACAGCTATTAATTTTATAAATATTCTTCAATTTCCTATATTTGAGAAAGGCAACCTTTATCAAAGAAACTTGATGTGCAATTTCCCGCCATTTCCTGTTCTAATTTTGGCTGCATTACTTTTTGTTTTTGCAAAACTTTTTTAAGTCGTGTAATCAAAATTAGCCATTTTACTTCTGATGATCCTCTATCTCTTATTGGTCATAAAATCTTCCCTTATTTATAGATATGACAAACATATTTTTCCATGCTTCCTTAATTTATTTATTATATTGCCTTTTATGTCTTAAATCATTTAGACATTTTGACCTTATCTTGCTATATAGTAAGAGACGTTGTTCTTTACCTAGTTTCTTCCAAACTGCTTTCCATTTTCACAAGCATTTTTTTTTTTGCTCAAAAGGTAAGCTCTTGCCTCAAATGCTGAATTTTTAGATTTATCAAACACTAAATATTATGGTCATCTACTATTCTATTGTGTACCTGATCTATTCCAATGATCCAGCACTCTAGTTCTTAGCCAATATCAGATTGCTTTTATAATTACTGCTTCGAAACATAGTTTGAAATCTGGCACTGATAGGGTCTTCTTCACACTTTTCCCCATAGATTTTCATGATGTTTTGACCTTTTGTTGTTCCATATGAATTTTATTTTTTTATATCTTTATAAAATAATTCTTTGGTAGTTTGAATGGCTTGACAATATAAGTAAATTAACTTATGTGGAATTGTCATTTTTATGTTATTGGCTTGGCCTATCCATGAGCAATTATCATCTTTGCAATTGTTTAGATTTGTCTTTATTCCTGTGAAATGTGTCATATAATTGTGTTTATATAGTCCTTTGGTTTTTCCTGGAGATAGACTCCCAAGTATTTTGTGCTATCTGCAGTTATTTTAAATGGATTCTCTTTCTATATCTTCTTCCTGGATTTTGTTAGTAGTATATAGAAATGCTGGTGATTTATGTGAGTTTATTTTATATTCTGCAACTTTGCTAAAGTTGTTGTTTCAACTAGTTTTTTTAGTTGATTCTCTAGGGTTCTGTAAGTCTACCATCCTATGGTCCGCGAAGAGTGATAGTTTTGTTTCCCCATTGCCTATTTTTATTCCTTCAATATCTTTTTCTTATCTTACTGCTGTAGCTAACATTTCTAGTACAATTTTGAGTAACAGTGGTGATAATAGACACCTGATTTTCGCCCTTCACCTCTGATCTTATCGGAAAGGCATCACGTTTATCT
The DNA here is from genome assembly GCA_028646595.1 of Phalanger gymnotis. Lineage (NCBI taxonomy): Eukaryota > Metazoa > Chordata > Mammalia > Diprotodontia > Phalangeridae > Phalanger > Phalanger gymnotis. Next base: position 73,166,056 of record CM053626.1, read on the forward strand.
TCATTACAGATAATGCATGCTGGTGGTTTTACATAGATGCAAAACATATCATTTTAAGAGAGAGTTCATTTATTTTTATTCTTTCTAGTGTTTTTAATAGGAATGGGTATTGTATGCTATCAAAGGCTTTTTCTGCATCTATTGATACAATCACATGATTTTTAATGATATTTTCAATTATTGTATAAATCCCACCTACTCATAGTATATGGTTTTTGTGATATCTTTTTGTAATCTCCTTACTAGTGTTTTATTTAAAATTTTTTGCAGCAATATTCATTAGGAAAACTGTTTTATAGTTTTACTTATTTTTGCTCTCCCTGGTATAGGTATCAAAATCATATTTATATAATAAAAGGAATTTGGAAAGACTCCTTTTTTACCTATTTCTTCAAATACTTTATAGAGTATTGGGAATAATTGTTCCTTAAATGTTTGGCAGAATTCATTTATAATGAATGTGGTCCTTGGGATTTCTTCTTAGGGAGCTTAATAATGGCTTGTTCTAAGAAAGGATCATTTAAGTATTCTATGTCCACTTCTGTTAATCTGAGGCACACCCATATGTGTGAATATGTGCATGTGTGCATCCATGCATATTCCTCCATTTCACATACATTATCAGTTTTAATGACATATAATTGGGCAGAACAATTTCTAATAATTGTTTTAATTTCATCTTCATTGTTGGGGCATTCTACCTTTTCATTTTTGATGCTGGCAATTTGATTGTCTTTCTTTTTTAAATCAAATTAACTAAAGATTTTTTATTTTATTGATTTTTAAAAAAAACCCCAAATCTTAGTTATTTATTCATTCAGTGATCCATTTTATTTACAATTTTGTTAACCTCTTCTTTGAGTTTCAGGATTTACATTTTGGTGTTTAGTTGGGATACTTTTAGTTGCATATTCAATTCGTTGATCTGTTCTTCCTCTTTTTATGATATACGCATTTAAAGATATAAACAGTCCCCTAAGTACTGATGTGGCTGCATCCCACAAATTATGGTATGTTGTTTCACTGATGTCATCCTCTTTAATGAAATTTTTTATTTCTATGATTTAGTCTTTGACCTACTCATTTAGGTTTTGATTATTTAGTTCACACTGAATTGTAATCTACACTTCCATGGCCCTTTGTTGAATATAATTTTCATTGCATTGTGGTCTGAAAGGGGTACATTTTACATTTCTGTTTTCCACATTTGATTATGAGGTTTTTATGACATGTATGGTTATTTTTTGTGTAGGTGTCATGTACAGCTGAAAAAAAAAACTATACTCTTTTCTATTTTCATTCAATTTTTTTTTTCCAGAGATCTATCATGTATGTTTTTTTTACAAGTTTTCTGAGTTAGTCCTGAGTGTTTGAGAGTTTTTGGTGCTCCCAAAGTGGTATGATCTAAGGAGAAGTGTTGTCACTGCTCTTCTGGTTTTTGCTCTAGTCCTTCCTCAAGAAAGGCCCCTAATCACTTATGACCAAATGTGACTCTGCTTCTCAGGGCCCTTGTTCCCTTATACCTGAAAGTGGTTTCCTCTGCCATTGAACTGTGATCCAGAAGTGGGAACAGGGAATGGAGCTGCTAAATAACATACAGTCCTGCGTCCAGTGCTAGCACAGGAATTCCCTTTAATCTTTTTCTGACCAGTTGCCAGTTCCCCTTGCTGTCTCTGGCTTGAGAGCCCTCAAAGCTTCTGCTAATTCTGTCACCCCCACCTAGTCCCATCTCTAATGTTCCATTCATATGGGCTCTAGACCAGCTTTCATCCCCATGTCACAGATCTCTCCTTCTAATCTCTTAAGTTGTCTTAGGCTAGATAAATGTTGGCTCTTCCATTACAGAATTTGATTGAGACTTTCTTTTAAAGTTATTTAGTGGAGAATGTCAGGAGAACTCAGCTGAGTGCTTCCTCTACTCCAACATCTTGGCTCAGCCCTGAAAGTCTCTCACATATTATTAAAATCCTTTGTAACAGAGGAAAGGGAAGCAATATTTATTTTTATTGACTAGCTTCTTCTAATTTTTAAAGCAGGTAGGTTTTATAGTGGATAAAGTTTTGGACTTTAGGTCAAGAAGATTAGTTCAAATCCTGCCTCAAATGCTTACTAGCTTTTTGACCCTGAGCAAGTAACTAAACCTCTCTCAATCTCAATTTTCTCATCTGTAAGGGATAATAATAGCACCTACTCTATAGGCTTGTTGGAAAGACAAAATGAGATAGTTATGTAAAACACTTTGCAAACCTTAAAGTCCTTTATAAACGTGAACTCATCATCATTATTTTGAATTTGTGTCTCTATTGTTCAGACTAAGATCGTTGCAAACTACCAGCTTTTAATTACCTTACCTCTAATAGGTATACGCTTATTTCCCCTGAGTGCTTTTGCCTAAGCATAAATCCTATTGAAACTATATTGTTCTTCCATTTTGCTCATAGTTTTGTATCAGTTTATTTGATATATCTTGTTTTCTAATACAGAGGTTCATAAGTATAATCCAGGAGTCCATGAGCTTGATTTATTAATATTTTTGAAACTATATTTTAATATTATTGGTTTCTTTTGTAAGCCCACGTATTTTATTTTATGAATTTAAAAACATTATTTGAGTAGGTATCCAGATGTTTCAGCAGAATGACAAAGGGGTCCATAACACACATGCAAAAACTAATACCTCTCTGCTTTAATGCCACAATTGACAGGTAGGAGTAGGGTTAGACCTAGCCAAAAGGATGCCTCAATAGCTCCCAACTCCCCCTCATCAGATGCCCACTCCAACATTTGATCGCCTTATTAAAAAATAAGATAGTAATTACTGATGGTGGAAAATGGCAAGGGATAGCAGTAAAGAAAATGAAAAAAAGATTCAGATGATAGATAATCCTCCACGTTGAAAATAAGAGTTCTGGAAATCTCCTTTATAACAAAGCAGGAACTTTCAGGGCAAAGTTTAAATACTACTTTCTTTAATCTTTCCCTAAATCTTCTAGTTGTTGCTTAACTTTTCCACCATTTCTTTCTTCATGATTTCAAGGTAATTCAGTGATGTTCAGAAAATCTCTCATTGAATTGTTTCTCAAGTAAGTATTTTAATATAGTTTATATCTTACATTTTCTTCTATTTTTCCAATCTTTTGATTTGGTTTTCATATTTATTTTTATCTCATAGAATCATTTTCTGTTTGGCCCATCCTAATTTTTAGAAATTTCAATTCTCAGGTTATGTTTATCCCATCTATTCTAAGGCTTAATTCTCCTTGCTCTTCTTTCTTTCCTAATTATTCCATTCTTTATCTCTTATTTAATTTCTCCTAAGTACACTTATAGTCTTTTTCACAGGGACATTATTTTTTTTTAAAATCTCTTCTTCAACTTATTGTAAAGTTGCTTTCCTCTTTAGGGTTCACTTCTTGGGCTTCTCTCATTCCAATGTATTTCTTGATTAAACGTGATGTTTTTTTCTGCTTACTGATATCTGCGATCTCAGTTTTCAGATTGTGGGCATATGCTTGTGTTAAACTCTGGTCCTCTACTTCTGGTTGGTGTGGGTAGATACTGCATGATCCTGAGTTTGGTGGCAAGGCAACCAATGAACTCTTCTATCTGTAGAAATTATCTGGCCTTGTCTCCTTCTGTAGAGATGCTGAGTCAAACTCTAGCTGCCTGCATATGCTCTGGTCCTCTTATGAGCTGCAAATTGGGCCCCTGAATATTTGAGGGCCATCTCTGGTCCTATGTTCTGCTGTGGAACCTGACAGTTTTCCATTTCTTCTTCTACCTACCCTAGCTGGTTGTTCTGTTCTGAGCTTCAGGCTAATTCTGACAGTCTTTTTGTGCAATCCTAGACTGGATAGAGATGTTTATAGCTGATCTTGGCTGGTTTTTATTAGAGTTCTTGTGCATTGTTAAAGGTTCCCCAGTGTATATGTAGGGGATCTGAACTCCTGTAAACATGACACCATCTTCCCATTATTTCTTCTCCCTTATCATTTTGGTTTAATTTTTATATATCCTGTATCTACTTATCACTGAACGGGTTTTATTGACACAGTAGAATGGAAGTTCCCTGAAGATAAGAATTATCTCCTTTTCATGTTTGTAACTATAGTGCTTGTCCCATAATAGGTACTGTTAAAAGCTTGTTTTTTTTTTCCTTAGCAGCATATAATATAGCTTCGAGCTAATAGTGAAAATATCATTTCTTAGATGCAAGCAATAATTGTCTAATTATTAAATGTTGCTTTGGATTTCTGGTTTGTGGCCTGTTTACTATTCAGTCTTTTACTTTGAGAAGCCAGGAGTTTTGCTTTAATCTTTTTTAATAATTAAGTTGGTAGTAAAGACCACTACTCAAATTGATCAAGACAAAGATTTGGATACCTTGAAAGCAGAAAGGAGTTTATTACTTTCTTGAGAGAAAGGGTACAGCCCTCGAGCAGGGAGCACCAGGGAGTCCTGAGAGAAACAGACCTTTATGGCCCTAATGCATGCCCCCTCCCACTCTCTTACCCCTTTCTCCTTTGACTGGGTACTCAGGGTATACATTTAAATGCAGCAGCTAATACCCAATAGAAGCAAAAAAGCCCGTGTTTGGAGTAGATGCATATGTGTACTAGGAAGTAGGAGTGACCAGGCACCAAGTCCCCGCCCCTGCCACCCATGCTGATGTGGTGCTGGAGAAATAGAAACTTACTGGGGAAAATGGAAACTTAACTCAAGGCTTTCTGGAGGAACAAAACTTAGGCCTGTGGGACCTGCACTGTAGGCCATCTCTCACACTCAGGCAGAGTGCAGGGGAGAGATAGGAGCGTAGCAGAGAGATAGGAGTACACTTATCGCAGGGAGATACTAGTGAGGGAACTTCACGGTGAGCCATCCTTCACAGTAGGATTGTGGTCAATGTCCATACGGTGGTCGATCTATGTCTTATACTTTTCATGGATTTTTATACTTTTCATTCAGTTGAAACACTAAACGTCAGCAGTTCAGCAAAAATCGTGAACAATCTTATCGAAAATTCCACCTGTTTGGATAATTAACCACATGAAAACATGCATCCACATTTAAGAAATCAACCAGACCTTCCACCAGAAAGAGACAGGTGATGAGCTTGCGGTCCCTGTGGAAGTACACCAGGGTTGCAGTCACATAACTATGGAAAAGAGAACATAGTTATGTGCACATCCAGGCAGGCTTTGAATGAATGGCCGCTTCTGGTGTCTACACATCTTAGAGAGCTTTTACACCCTGAAACTGATGGTGACAGAAAGAGCCCAGATGTGGTAAGAAGTGATTCTGATGACTCTGAAAGGCCCTGGTGAAGCAGCATGATCAATACTGTCCCAAAGACAAGCCCTTTCTTCTTTATAGACAGTCATACGATCAGGTTGTAAACTGCCCTGCTGCAGGCCTGTGTGGATTAATCTATTTACATCATCTATGTTCAGGACTAATTCTGAGGGACATAATACAGCAATGAAATCAATGATTTATAAAGTTCTTAAAATTCCCCCAAACTTTTCACTATAGACAATTGACAAGTAAATTGGTTTGTTTTTTTTTTTAGTCATTCTTATCTACGCTTTTATATCTATTACTTGACTGGAGGATGGGATTGATATGTCAACATAGACATATTGCATTGCATAGCATTTCGTAAGAGGAATTGGGAGTTCCCTAAATAAAAGGATTTATGTCTTGAACCATTCGGCTTAAGTAGAATGTAAACTCTTTGCGAGCCTAGGCCACTTGCTTTGTTTTTGTATACCCAGTACCTAGCACAAGGTTTGGCACATAATAGGCCCTTAATCAATGCTTGTTGGTTGATTGATTGTTCTCTCGAACTCCAAAACTAGATCATATACTGCTGTGATATCATTGTGTAATGTGCCTACATATCAATATTTTTTCTGTCTTTAAAATGTTCTTACAGGTACTGTGTAGACTAAGAAAAATATATCCTTTTGGACAAAATATTTTATTTTACAGTTGTACTTTTGCAAATGCCAAGTATCCATGCCTCCAAAAGAATATGACCTGCTCACACATTCAAAAGTGAGAATAGTAGTAGAAGTAATAAAAACGATAACAACAACTAGCATTTATATTACACTTTATGTACTCACTTAGGTAAGGTAATGCCCATTCAGTGAATAGGCCTATTTAAGAAGCGAGTCAAGGGATGGGCCCTTTAAGTAGAAAAAAAGAGAAAGAAATCAAATTGGCAGGGGAAGACCCTCAGGGTTGCTGTTCCAAAGAGAAACAGTCAGCATTGATATTCACTCCAAGTCAGGAGGGCCCAAAACTCATCAGAGTGAACTGGGTTTAAGGTTTTGAGGGAGGGAAGACAGAGGGAAGGAAGGAAGGAAGGAAGGAAGGAAGGAAGGAAGGAAGGAAGGAAGGAAGGAAGGAAGGAAGGAAGGAAGGAAGGAAGGAAGGAAGGAAGGAAGGAAAGATGGACAGAAGGAACCTAGTCAGTAAAGCCCAAGTTAAGTGGGCAGCTTCTGGCCACCACAATTTACCTTCCTTTGGAAAGGAAAAGGAGAGGGAGAGGATGAGCTGAGTTACCCAACTTTTTGGGTCCCCTTTCAGGCAGCTTGGTCTACTCACAGGTTGTGTTTGTCCCTCATTTTTGAAGAGGACCATGACATCAGGGAAATGATGACATGACTTGCAGTTGACTTTGATTTGAGTGAGGGAGGGCTGTGCAAAGTCACCAGCCTCACTTTCTCCTCCAGAGCCATCTGGATCCAGTTACATGATATTAATCAGGATGACTAGAGACGACCCAGGATGAAATGGGAGACCCTGGCCCTTGTAGGCTCAGGACTTTTCATATACTCACTTAGGTGAGGTAATGTCCATCCAGTAAATAGACCTCTTTAAGAAGTGAGTCAAGGGGGCAGCTAGGTGCTGCAGTGAGTAGAGCACTAGTCTTGGAGTCAGGAGGACCTGAGTTCGAATCCGACCTCAGACTCTTGACACATTTACTAGCTGTGTGACCTTGGGCAAGTCGCTTAACTTCAATTGCCCTGCCTTCCCCCCTGCAAAAAAAAAGAAGTGAGTCAAGTGATGGTCCTTTTAAGTGGAAAAAAGGAAAAAAAAATCAAGCTGGGAGGAGAGAGAGAGAGGGAAAAGGAGAGGAAGATGGAATGAATGTCAATGCTAACTCTTTCTCTTTGGAACAGTACCCCTGAGACTCTTCCCTTCCTAGCTTGATTATATATATTTTTTCTTTTTTTCTAATTAAAGGGGCCATCCTTTGGCTCACTTCTTAAAGAGGCCTATTCACTGAATGGGCATTACCTCACCTAAGTGAGTACATGAAAATGCCTGAGTCTGCTAGGGCCAGGGTCTCTCATTGCATCCTTGGTCATCTCCAGTCATCCTTATGAATATCTGGTCACTGGATCCAGATGGCTCTGGAAGAGAAAGTGAGGCTGGTGACATTGCATAGCCATCCTTCACTCAAATCAAAGTCAACTGCAAGTTATGTTATCATTTCCCTGATGTCATGGTCCTCTTCAAAAATGAAGGACAAACAACAACAACAACACTTTAAGGTTTGCAAAACACTCCACAAAGATTATCTCATTTGATCTTCATAACAGTTTCACTAACAAAAAGTAGGAATGATTATTATCCTAATTTATAGATGAGAAACTGAGGCAAACAGAGGTCAATTGACTAGCTCAGGATCTCACAGCTAGGAACTCAAACTGGATTTATAGTCAGGTCTTTCCGACTCCAAGTACCATGGTCAATCTTCCAGGACACCTAGCTTCTGTCAGTATATCAATGGAATCTTTGGCTTATGGATTCTATGTTGTTAGAAAGGTTTCAACCCCTTCCCTTCTACTTAAACCACTTATGCTGCAAAGTTCATTCAAGTTAATGTCCCACTGAAATTTTGAATTCAGGTAGGAGTAAGTGTCATGGGCCTTTCTAATAGCTTCAGAATCACTCAGACTCCAATTAACATTCTATGGCTGAAACTTGTCCATTTGCAGTTTGTTTCTGTGGCTACTCTGTACATTTGCTCTTTAAAGGTTTTGTTTGCATGGTCTATAGCACAGGAGAAAACGACAAAACCAACTAAATCCTCTCTAAGTAACAGAGATGGGAAAGTAAAAACCTGTTGTTGAACCAATTTGATCTTCTCTTTCTTGTTTCACAAGCCCTGTTTATTTACAGCTGCTAGAAACATCTGTAGAGGAAATTCAAGTAAGATTGAGGGGGAAGGAAAAAAATGGGGAAGACTCCAAAAAGTTAAAATAAACTGCATCAATTTAAAATTTATTTGAGAGGTATTATCAAGAATAACAGAAAGAAACATGATGTGATATTTCTAGAAAGACAAAATGAATCACTGATCTGTTTTTACTGTAGTTAGGTTTGTAAGCACTTCTCACTGCTTCTTAATTGTTGTTGTTTACTTAGAAACTTGGTCTTATTATTTCAGCAAACTTTAAATCATACTGTTGCTCTGAAATGAGAAATATATTCCTCTTCAATGTAAGCTTTGGCACAGTAGCTCATTATATTTGAGCCATGTCAAATATTAACTTGATACAATGGAAAACTTTAGGGTGACTAGTTAAAATTAAGCAACATTTGTTTTGGGATTTGATAATACCCCCAGAGACTTATGGAATATAGTCTACACAGCAACTAAAGGGGCCCAATTTTTTTTTAAAATCATCCTTTATATATGTATATGTGTGTGCATATTTGCGACTGAAAAATATTAAACTCTTTGATATTGCTGGAGTACTGGCTCTAGATGGACTAATTTTTTGATAATATCAAGAACTATAGAAAATATACTTTCTAGAAATAATACAGACTCTCTTATCTAGTACATAAACAGATAGTTAAGAAATATTACTGAACATCCATAGTCCTTCTACCTATGCAGCTTACCATAAATCAGTCTTAGAGAGTTGTCTAGAGTAGGGAATGGATTCAGAGTAGTGAGGAGTCAAGCAATTTGCTGAGAGTCAAAGAGTCAGTACGTGTTAGATGTAGGACTTGAATGCAAGTCCCACTGATGTTAAAGCTAGCCCTCTTTCCACTACATCACTTTATCTGTAGTTTACATGTCCCCACATCCTATAAAAGATGTCATGCTGGCCAACCCCAGGTACAATCCACGAGCAGCAATGAGTAATGGATCGGCATTTCATTTGTTGATATACATCACCTTTAAACAAAGAAAACACTGTATACAATAACAGCAATATTGTTTTAAGAATGGCTTTGAGCAACTAAATCATTTTGACTATTATAAATACCAAAATTAACTACAAAGGACATATGAAGGAACATGCTGTCAGCATCCAGAGGAAGAACTGATAAATAGATGTATGAAATGGTTTTACAGATGTCTAATAGTAATCATATCTAGGGCAGGGTGGGGGAGGGGAAAAGTTACATGGTAACTTTATTATATATTTTAAAAGAACAGCAAGTTGTACATAATAAATTTGCAGTTTCCTATGCAATCACCTTTTTGTTTATTCTACCATGTTTTGGAAATGCTTGTTTTGTTCCTTAAATTCAGAATAAAATAAACAAACATATAACTAAAGAAATAAAAGATTTCGAACATGGACATAATTGAGTAGGTGATAGAGAATATAGTAATCTTCCCATTTAAGTAGAATAGTCCAGGTTTTCAGGATAAGTTTCTTCTGTAAGACTAGATAACTAAGTAGCCCTCAAACTTATGCATGTTCCCATTCTGATTATTCCCCAGATGATTTCTCTTCTTTACATGATTCTAATGCAGGAGAGGAAAGAAATGAAATATTCATTTGAAAAGTGTTATAAGAAATGCATTGTCACTTCTTGAAATTGGGACTGTCTCAGAGGCACCTAAGCAGTGCCGTAGATAGAGTGTGGGGCATTGATTCAGAAAAGAAAAAACAAAACGTGTATTCAAATCTGGTGTCAGATGCTTGCTAACTGTGTGACTCCAGCCACGTCATTTAACCTCTGTCTTCATCAGTTCTTTTGTTGTTGTTTGTCTTTCATTTTTGAAGAGGATCAATGACATCACAGCTGATGTTTTGTGTGTGAACTGGATTTAAGTGAGGTAGAATTGTTCAGAGTCATCAGTCTCACTCTCTCTCCCAGCGTCATTGAGGTCCAGTACCAAGACAAAAGTCTGGACGACTGGTGATGGCCTGGGGACGCAGTGGATAACTCTGGTATCCTCAATATCGGACTGAACTCTAAGCACTCTGCAGCATCTGCTTCAACTGCTTTCATGGCCATTGGAACATATTATTCTCCTCTTCCCATTCTCCTGGGGGAAGTTTTCACATGCTTGGGGTAGACATCTTCCTTACTCACCTATGGGTTTGAGGCATGTCAGTTACCCTCAACCTGGTTTATCCTATCTGCTGAGATAGTTTTGGAGTGTGGCTGCTGTGCTTGCTACAGTTTCTTGGAGCCACGGGTGAGAGTTGGGTGAATATGGATACCAAAGGTAGATAAGCAGCCCCGAAAAGGGCTCAGCAGAGGGCTTGGGAGTAATAGGGGAATTAGAAACGGAATTCATAAAGTGGGATGAGGAAGCTAATGAGTTCAGTTATTAAGTTATTAAGACTCGAAAGGAAATAGAAAGATTTTTGGGAGTCTAAAAGCAATAGGTGCTAAAGAAACTAAACACCACAAGCTTAGTAGCATCCTCACAGAGAAGAATGAAGAAAAGAAGTCTGTCCTGAGGCACCTATGGAAATCATAGTGAAGAAGATATGTGAAGGGAGCAGGGTGCAATAGAAGCATCTTATGAAACTATGGAAGGGAACTGGGTAAAGTATCATACGTCAAACTGCACTCAGACGTACCGCCCACCAGCCTAGAACACCTAAGCATAGCCTGAACCAGATTAAAAAGTAACTGAGAAATATTTAACAAAATAAATAAAAATACAATATTTTTCTAAGTCAATATGTGGTCATGAGGATCCTTATATATGGTTTAACAGCCCCATATGAGTGACATCACTCTATTAAACTGCAGTGATATTTGAGGCATGAAGGTAGAAGTCTATTAGGATCATTCTTTCACAAAGTATACTTTCTTTGGTCAGATTCCTGTAAAGAGGGGATCATGGTGGATATGGTTAGAAAATATTAACTATAGAGCTAGAACTAAGAAAAATCCTCAATTTTGCAAACTTGAAATGCAATTAGATGTGGAAAGCTGTCAAAAGATGTTAGATTTCTGTATATTATCTCCGTTTGCATGGATGCATTTTTTTGCATTTCTCTGTACTTCTCAGTCAATCAAGTAATGATTGAGTATTACACAAATGCATGCATAGGTTTGACCAAAATACAGTAGTAAAATGATAAAATTTGGGAAATGAAAAACTGCTTTTTTTAGTTACCAAGTGACCAAAGCTTTAGACTAATGCATTCAATCATTCAAGAAACATCTATTAAGCATCTACCACATATGGAATACTTTGTAGACTGAAATACATAGCTTACAGATGGGAGAGGGGAGAGAAGAGAGGAAGAAGACTGGAAGAACAATGCACCTAAATGATAATGAAATGAGAACATGAAAATATATTACTACATTAAAGAAGAAAGTGGGGAGAAGAAGAGAGAAAAGCTGCTTTTAAGTGAAGGGGTAAAGTCCTAACTGGCAACTGGAATCAGGAAAGAGGCAACATTGAGTTTTAAAAATTAGGTAACCCCCATTTTACAGATAAGGGAACTGAAACACAGGGAGATTCAGATGACTTGTTCCAGGGCCCAGAAGTAATAACTAGCAAGAGCTGGGACTGGGATCCCACCTCCTAATTTAAGAACCAGTGCTTTATTGCACCATGCTCTTCGAGTGGACTGTAGGTGATCACTCACCAGGGATGCTGTATATGGGATTCAGCTAGAATTGAATGACCTTTGAGATACCTCCAATTCTGAGATTCTATAGAATTTCTATTGTTTTGTTTCAGTTTTTGTGGTAACAAGCAGTGCCAAAGAACTAAGGACTAGTAAATAATAATAAATAAAATAAAAAAAATAAAGGTAAAGATTACAAGGGGGAAATATGCTTTAACAAAATTTGATGCTTTAACAAAAAAGAATAACTGTTACCAAAAGAGGGAGACATTTGACACTGAAGTGGAGAAGATGATTGACGATAGGAAAGTGAAGGATGTGGCAAAGTCCAGTTTGCAAAGCAAGCCGTCTTAGAAGGGGGAAAGTAACAGTGATGGTAGCAATGACAACTAACACTGACATAATACAGTACTTTAAGGTTGACAAAGTGTTTTATTCACAACCTGAGATAGTATTGAAAGAATTAGCATGTACTTTCTACAGAAAGAAGAATCTAAAGGTCAGAGATTAAGTGACTTTTCCACAATCACAAAGTTTGTAACTATCAAAGCCCAGATCCTAGCCTCAAATTCAAGTCTTATTCTAACTCTAGGCTCTCAGTATCGATCCCACTCACTCAACTCCCACGAACTGTTACAAAAGCCTTATAAAAGGACTTCCCACTTCTTGCATCCCTCTCCAATCCATTCTTCTTCCTATTGTTGAGTAGACTTGTTCATATCACTGCTCTGCTACAAAAATTCGAAAGTTTTGCCTGACATTAAAAGACCTCCAAAATCTAGATCTAATTTTTCAGCATTGAAACAGAGCGTCAGACATGAAGACGGGAAGATGTGAGTTCAAATCCTTTCTCCAATACTAGTTGGATGATCCAAATAAGTCACTCAAACTCTCCCTTAATCATGATTATTCTGATGATCTGTTGGGATAATATTATGTACCTAGAATATATAAGTTCTTAATAAATGCTTATTGCCTTCTCTTTTCCCTTCCTTCCTTCCTTCCTTCCTTCCTTCCTTCCTTCCTTCCTTCCTTCCTTCCTTCCTTCCTTCCTTCCTTCCTTCCTTCCTTCCTTCCTTCCTTCCTTCCTTCCCAGAATATATGCAGTATAGTGTGTTGTTAAGCAAAATTTTCTCATTAGCATGGCTTTTGTTTCTTTCCAGTG
>CM053626.1:73179584-73196819 GCA_028646595.1 Phalanger gymnotis
ATCTCCTGAAAAGGTGAAGGAAATTTGGGTTTCCTGAATTTACACTAATATATCTTGAATTCCAAACTGTGGCATATGTACTCCATTTCAGATGCTATCAACCTTACCTAAATTGCTTTGGCTACAGTAATCCTAGAAAAAGTCCTCCAGTATTAAGGATCAAAACCTCTACACATAAGAAGTAGAAGCTGAATGACCAAATCTCTCATTTTTAATCTCAACATAATCTAATTAAAACATCATATATAAATATATGTATGTATGTATATAATGCCTGCCCCTCTCTCTTCCCCTCTCTCTTCAGCTTTCTCCTTCCTCCCCCCTTTCCTCAGCAAGCCCCTTTTTCCCTTCTCTGCCTTCTTTGTTCTTTCACAGTTAAATTACAATGCAATATAGCCTTTGAGGTAGACACCTTTTATTTTCCTTCGTCTTAAAGGAGGAAGTGAAAAACAGCATAGCATTAACTGCAGGTAAGAGTCCCTGGGTCAAAGAAGTCCCTAGTCTCCTACAGAGTCCTCAATCTGATGCCAGATATAAGGGGCTCTAGTAAAGGGTCCTTAGTAAGAATTGATACAAGGTGGAGTCATTAGCCCATGTGATATAAATGATAGTACAGGTGTAAAGAAGTTTGTCAATTTTGTTGATTTTGTTTCATATATCTATTTTTCTCTTCCTGTCTCTCTTTCTTCCTTTATGTTGGGCAATGCCCCAAGTGACACCCCTATGCTTGATGCTGTACACAGAGGGAGACATGATTACTACGTGAAACATGATACTATATACCCATGTAAGGAGCTTACTGAATTGGTTCCAGACACACCCTTCTGAATGATACCTCTCTCTCTCTCTCTCTCTCTTTCTCTCTCTCTCTCTCTCTCTCTCTCTCTCTCTCTCTCTCTCTCTCTCTCTCTCTCTCTCTCTCCCTCTCCCTCTCCCTCTCCCTCTCCCTCTCCCTCTCCCTCTCCCTCTTTCCCTCTCTCTCTCTCCCCCTATCTATCTCACAGAGATATACCATATAGATAGGTATGTATCTAGATAGATAAATAGATACATAGATTAAATAAAAGCATTCCAAGCAGGCAGTGGAAAGAGAAAGATTTTGGAATGAAAAATAAGCATGAGAAGCTGGGCTCAGCATATTCTTGGATTTGCTTCAAATTCTAGATACTGCAGAGAATTGACCTTCTCTGTATGATATTGTTTCCTCTCTACTTGGTTGAGCTATGATCTTAGCTCATTCATGGCAGAAAAGCATATTCACTCTTATGCTTTCTTTAATATATTCAAGTCTATATAACTTTTCTGATTACTGCTTGCTGTCTTGCTTAAAGAAGTAGTTTTACTTGCTATTAGCTATTTATGATGGATTTTTGTGTAATCGAGTGTCATTGGAAGGGGCTAAGATGGTAAACATAATCTAAGGGCTACAGTGTCTCTTTTTCTTGTACTACATACTTCTAGGCAGATATCTGAGGTATGGGTGTGGGGCATCTCTCTCTCTCTCTCTCTCTCTCTCTCTCTCTCTCTTTCTCTCTCTCTCTCTCCAGTCTGATATGCATCTTTGAGATGGGTAAGATAAGGAGAGGACTGAGCTAGATTCCAGAGATATCTATCCATGTTACTCATGAGTTAGACAGTTTATGTATATTAAACAGGTTCCCAACACATATCAATTTTACATATATATTATCTTAGGAAAGGAGCCTAATAAAGGGAAATCAAATCCCAGAAGCTTTGGACTTTCAGTATAGAACCTTGAATGACACTTGGAGAAATGCCTATGAATTTGGGACTCAAAAGAGAAAGGAAAAGCCTGATCAATGATAAGGACCTACACCGAACTCACACGTAACCTATCTGAGATGCAGAAGTTATAAATGAATGATGCTATCTAGAATAGACTGAAAAAGAAAGAATGTAAACCAATACAAAACAGTACAAGGTACTTCTAACTGATAGACCACATCTAGAAAAGACAATTGCTTCTGATTTGATAAATCTTCTCTAGAGAATGAGGGATATTTCTGATTTTTCACAACTTTAATTGCATAGATGGTATAATCCTTTTGTGGCCATAGAAAGTCGAATGACTTGCTATTGTTCATCCTTCTTTCTTGAAGAGAATCAATGACAACAGAGGGTGATGTTTTGACTGGGCAAGTGAATTGAATTTAAATGAGGCAGAGCTGTGCAAAGTCATCAGCCTCACTCCTCTAGATTCATAAGAGTCCAATGGCAACACATAGGTCAAGACAACTGTTGATGGTGCCATAAAAACCCAAACAATGAGCAAGTGAGGCTTGGGCTGGGATGTTTTACTGGTCAATCAGTGCAAGCCAGAGTGATTTGGGTTTAAATGCATAGTCAAGTGGGTTCATTTGAATCTCAATGGGTTTTATTAAAGCCTGGTTTTTAAGAGCTATATTTCAAGAAATCATAAATGAAAATTACATGAGACAAAAGAGTTAATTGTCTCAACTTTTCAAAAAACACTGATAAAATAAAGAAGTAGGGAAGAAAAAATTCTAGCCTCCATACCCCAAGATGCCTTATGAAGTATAAACAAGCAAAATTTATATTCCTTTGGACAGAGCAACCACATGTAAGGGTATGATGGCCCATGTGGATAGAGGGAGAAGGGAGAGGAGAAGAGGGTGGTGGAGAGGGAGGGGGAACAAGGGGAGATAGCAGTATTGCCTAACTGGAATTGGCTGGTTGGGTCCTCAGGGATTGTGAAGGGGAAGCTGCTACTACTCATAGATTGTTCTTTAAGAAAGGCCTAGTGGAACACCATAACAGAATATCAAATACTGGATCCATTTGTCTGAGGGACACCCTCTGGCAAGTAGGTAATTTGGAATTATACTTGGTATTATAGGTTTTAACTAGTTTAGATTCACAGATTTTATGTAATTGATAGATTTCACAATTATAATGGGATGAAAATTGAGTTTGCTCTGCTAATTGGATATAATTTATTGTTTCAGAATATGTCTAGTTTGTATTATAAATGTGGGATGAAATTATTTAGCCATGGCATATTTGATCTGCTGAACCATCATGCCACACCTTTTCAACTGTGACAATACTGATGACTTTAACTTGGTGTTGGAATGCAATACAATATGTATCCAATCACAGAAAAAAAAATAGCTATACTAGAATTACCAAAGGATGGGTACGGGGTAAAGACAGAGGGACCTCCAGACCTTGATAAATTTACAAGAGAATTGCATCAAACTTTTAGAAGAATTAGCACTAGTATTATACAAACTATTCTCAAAAACTGAGAAAAAACTCCATCAAATTTCTTATATGAGATAAATATAGTTCTAATACCTAATCTAAGGGAAAAAAACAAAACAGAAAAAAAACACTAGAGGCTATTATCATGAATGAGTATCAATTTGAAAATTTTAAATAATATCCTGTCAAATAGATTACAGGTTAAATTCTTAATTTAAAGTATCGACAAGTCTAAATATAGTCAAGGAGTAGATAAAACCACACACACACACACACACACACACACACACACACACACACATAACAAACATATATGCTGATGAAATAATAGCCTACTTAGAAAATCCTAAGGTATCAACAAAGATGCTAATGGATAGAACTAATAGCTTTAGCAAAACTGCAGCTTTTGAAATAAACCCACAAAAATCTGCAACATTTATATACAATAAGAAAACTGAAGTGGCAAGAATAGAAAGGGACAACCCATTCTAAATAACCACAAAATGCATTATTTGGAGATCAGTTTACCAAAGTACAGAAAATAATTGAATAGTTGCAATTGCTCAGTCCATTAAAGAAATAAAGGAGCACTTAAATAGCTGAAGGAATATTTAGTGCTCATGACTGGGGCCTTGCCAATATGGTAAACATAACAATAGTACCAAAGTTAGTTTTTCCATGTTAATGATAACATTCATCTAAGGGAACAAAAGTATATGATATGAAAGGAAATAATGAAAAATGTAGCAATGAATGGTGGAGGTAGTACTTTCAGATGCCAAAATATATGAATATTTACATATGCCAGATAGTATCCACTATATACTTGGCTACCAATAAAAAATGTCCTTCTGATTTAGCCTTGAAATTGTTCCTAATGTACATTTACAACTAGGTATGAATGTATAATAATAGTACAGTAGTATTTGGAATCTGGAAGAGAATATAATGACTGTACAACTCTAGGAAATGACAATTCAAGGGACAGTCAAAGAATAGGCCTGGATGGGCAATCACAAGCATGTGGGATAGGAGGAAAAGAAGAACACATTCTTCCCCATGTCAGTGTTTGGGCAAAGTCCAAACTGATTCATTCTAACAAGTTCTTTAAAATAAGAAAATAACCTCCTCTTCAAAAAAAAATGCAATCTAATCTGGCATACACTTGGCAATCAGAAGGTTTGATGCTGGCTCCAAATTTCAATGGGGACATGAAGGATAGCCTTCAGAGACTAGACGAAAAGGCATCTTGAACAATATTAATAGGGAATATACAATTGAATATGCACATAGAGTTTCTGATTTTCTCTCTCCCTCCCTTCACCCCCCTCTCTCTCCCTCCCTTTACCTCTCTCTCACTCTCTCTCTCTGTCTCTCTCTCTCTCTCTCTCTCTCTCTCTCTCTCTCTCTCTCTCTCTCTTTCTCTCTCTCTCTCGCTCTCTCTCTCTCTCTCTCTCTTTCCTTTCACCTCTATGTTGGAGGAAGAAGAGAGCCCTGATTCAGATATATTCTCTCTTCCTATGGAAGACATGGTAGTCTAATGTCAAAGTATGACATTTGGGTCTATATTTGATATTTATTTCTAGAAGAATGAGCATTTTTATACTGAACAACAATGAAGCTTCAAAACCATAATTTTATAATTAATATTTAATAGTTGGCTGGGCTCAAAACCTTGAGTGACCCAAAGAATAAAGTAAGTCACAGTAGACTTCATCTTAACCTGAAGAATTCTGTTGCTTTTTGTTGTCTTCCTGTATAAGGAAGGACTTTATAGTTTTCAACTACGCCATAAAAATATTTAGTTCCCCTTTAATAAGGAGAGGCATACTAGTACTTAGACACTAGCCGATGGTAGCATAAAGCAATTCAGCAAGCAACAGAGATGCTTAAGAGTGATACTATGTCCAATAGGAAAAAAAGAGCAATATGATGACATCTCTAGAGTACAATTGCCAGAGGATATCAGCAGCTCTGCAGTGAGTCAGTCATGAATTGCTTTGACCATGTATATACCTTGACCACAGATGACCCTCTATATGTGCCTTCTGGGCATGAGCCTTGAATGTGTGCCCTATTCACATGCATACCTGGCACATGTGCCTTTTTGGTACATCTTCTATGGTCGTGCATGTTCTCTAAATATGTACTTTATCAACATTACCTAGTAATGTGAGTTTTCCTCATGTCTCCCCTCTTGGTTGGCTATAGTAACCTGGGGAAAAGATTGTCCTATGTATGTATGCATGAAGATATTTTTTATCACTTAATATGCTAGGCTTTTTCAACAAAGGTGTTTTTTCTTTTAAATAAAATGTCCTCTGGCTAGAAAAAACACACATATTAGCAGGGCCTCAAAGCTATAATTTTAAATGGGTTTTAGCCTATGTAATAACCTAAATCTGGGTAAATTTTCTCAGGGTGTTAAAGTGAAAAAACTGGGTATTTTGTAACTTACTTTCTCTAGGAAGAAATCCATGTATTGCTACAGTTTTTGCTAGCAAATCTGGTGAAGAATTCAGGCATATCATTTAAAAAGGAAGTAGTGTTGTTAACAAATTTCATGGCTATCTATCTATCTATCTTTCTATCATCTAACAAAGTTTATTTCTTAGATTATTCTATCAATGCAAAGGCATCATTTTAGTGGATTCTGATATTTTAATTGTGTCAGAAATTTCTCTGATATCCTTCATGCTTCAAAGTTTACTAAATCCTCTATTTATTGAATAAGGTTTTGCCTGCTGTAGCATCTTATTAGTCAGGTCCAGGGAGCTACTAGCCAGGCAGCAAATGAAACCTTTGCAGAGCTGTGTTGCTAACAAGGTGGGACTGCTTCTCCTTTTCACGATACAATTCAGGCTCTGTGCTGTCCTTTTGTAGTATTCCTTAACTTCGATGATACTTTAATGTTGATTTTAACGATATTTCACCTATAAAAATGCTTTCTGTGTTGGATTAATACTCACATACTATTGTGTACCCAAGTCATTATACTTCCACAGGGATAGATTTGGACTTAATTTTGTTTAAAGAGGTGTATGCTTTAAGTCCCATAGTCATTATCTGCTATGATTTGTTTTTCAGTTTAATTTTATAGCAATAATAGAAAAGTAATGATTCAGTTATTATACTGGCCAAAACTAACTTAAAATATTTTGTAAGTGATTAGGATGGGAATTATATCTAACTCCTAGTTTCATAAAAATAGGTGGGGAATTGTTTTGCCTTAGTTTATTAGGGGGAACAGACGCATGGAAATTATTTTAATTTTAAAAAAAAGAAGCTTCTTTTTTTTAAGGGGAAAGAGAAGAGATGGAAAGTTGAACCAGATGAGCTCTAAAGTTCCTCTCACTTGTTAATCTATAATCTTTTGAAATTTTGGATTATTCTCTTCAAAATAAAATATATGTAGCTACATTGTTTTAATAAAATAGTTATATACATATTGATAATTTTAAGTTATTTTATTTTAAACATGTGCTGTCTAGATTTTTAAAAACTATAACCTTACTAAGGTCAGTGACAGTATACTACCTAAAATTTACAAATCCTTCAGTTATTAGTATCATGATCTACATAGAGTTAGAGTTTAATAAATGTTTTTAAAATGATTTTTTTTCTCCATCAAGTTGAAACAATAAATTTTAAGTATTGCTTTCTATTTCTCATTCTTTATCTTTCTCTTTTTCTTCATTCATGGGCTAGAAAAGGAAATAAAGGGATGAGTTTTCTCACTTTTTCAATTTCCAAACAAGTTTTTAGTTCCCCATGAAATAGGATAAAAGGAAAAAATGTTCTCTACACCTAGAGAATCTGAGTCAGCAGTGGTATCATTAACAAATAATTCTGAAACAGAAATGAGTATTGTTAAAGACAGAGCCCTGTTGGTTGGAGCTAGCTTAACTTAAAAAATGAATCAGCGCAATTCCAAAAGTATTGCCATTTTGAGGGCCCACATTGCAGAATTAATATCACTTTAGAAATGTTGCAGGTAAGACCTGCTTATTCCAGCCATTTTTAAAATCAAGTATATTTTTTTTCTTCAGCTTTGTATGAAAATTCAATACTTTTTAAAAGGATTTTCCTACACATTTTTGAAATGACTAATGATTACTTCCCCTTGCCTGATTACCCAGTGAGCTGAACAGAGGCAGCTGAGATATTAGGGCACCATTCTTTTAATCCAAGACTCATATCGGGCAATGCCTCATTTCTGGGATGTAACCAAAGGCATGAATCCTGACATGGTGGACAAGGAAGAGACACCTGCAGCCTTAGCCCTGTGCCTCGTTATAGCTTTCCCTTTACATCTCTTGATGTTTTGTATTAGATTTTTGAGAGTTGCAGAGGGCCTTAAAGGTCCCCTAATCTAATCTCTCATCACAATACAAGAACGGTTCCTCAGAATCCCTTTTAGATGATCATCTCGTCTCATTCTCTCTCTTGTCCTCAAATTGCCAGGAATTAAAAAGCATAACACAAGGTGATTTAAGGAGGGAGAGAACATTTGTTTAGATTACCAACTATCAATTGCGGATACTTTTTAAATGAGGCACCACAGGGTGGTTCATAGAGAATTGGCGTCAGTACCAGGAAGACCTGGGTTCACGTCTTGCCTCTGACAAATAATGACAAAATGACAAATAGTGACCCTAGGCAAGTCACTTAAGCTCTCACTTCTTTAGTCAACTCTCTAAGACTACAAGAAATCACTTACTTCTATGGGTAAAATGAAATCCCTCACTTAGGACTTCTCTGCCAATAAAATCAGAGATCTGTCCCTTCTCATTCTTTCACACATAATTTTTATTCACATACATTATGTATGTATGCATGTCTTCATCAGAGATATCAAATTCCCAACCTGCTGACTGCTGCAAAGCCCCTAGTGCTTCAATATTTAAGAAAATAAATACAAATACAGTGCTACATAGATAACGTAAATTTGTGGTTTTCTAAGTCATTATGTAGCTTGCAGGGAACTGTTTCTATTTGACTTTGAAAGCACTGGTATTCTTACTCTCTCAGACTCTCTCTGTCTCTCTGTATATATGAGTATATGCATATACTATCTATATGCACATATGCATATACATAGCATACACACATATACATATATGAAAGGATTGTATGTCAAAGAGTGCTTCTCTGGTGCGTCCAGCTACCTGAGTAACATTCCCTTGGTGTCTATGTTTGGGTTGTGTTGTGTTGTGTCTCTTCCCAGTGGGAATCTCATGGACAGAGACACACAGTGAGTTCCTGGAGGCCTTTATGTACACCAAGAAGTGCATGGGTACTGGTACAAAATGGGACTGTATCAGGAAGTCAGAGATGGCTGTATCCTTGACAGATCCTTCTAGACTCTTCACTATTGTCACTGTACCTATGCGGGGCATCACAAGACCCTGATAATTCAAAATTGTAGGATTGACAAAGTTTAATTTGGGAAGGAGAGGAGGATCATATTTCTATTGACTAGAGCACCTACCTAAAGACCTACATGGGGGTGGGGAAAAGAGGTTTTTAACTGAATACTATTGTGTACTGGCAATAATTCCACATTGACAAATGAGTGGGATACAATATGTTGAAATAAAATTATATTAATAGGGAAATAATCAAAGAACATATTACTCTTTGCAAGTATGTGTGCCAAATCTTACACAGTCTCATACTGAAGTTACAATTCCAATATGTCCCTAATATCTCTCACAGTTCCCTATGAGGGTGTGTCTCGTGCTGAGTTCTTCACTGTTGTGTATCACAGCTCCCATCTCTCTAATTTTATCAGCTGTGTCTCTGTTAATACCAGCTGGAGGCTCCTCTTGTAGTGATTTCTAATGACATTCACTCCTTGGTCTCCATTCACAGCCTCTGTTTGCTTGGTTCTCCTGTTGGCTTTAAAAAATCCGCTATTTGTTCTGGGCACCCCATGGGGGTGAAACTACAGGCTTCCTATCTTGATTTAACTGAGGTTATAGATGCCCCCGGCAACATTTATCACTCTAACAAGACAACATCCATAACTGGTCCATTGATCCATACTCTCAAAACACCTTTGACATGGTCCTCTGTCCTTGGACCCACTAGTTTGGCTATTCTCCTAAAAGCTTTAGCGAGCTGGTGAGATTTTTTCAAAAACTCCAGATCAGCTACCTATACACACACACACACACACACACACACACACACACACACACACACACACAAACATCTTCTCATTCCAGATATGTGCATATTTCTAGCAGTCCAACATTAAAGCTCTAAACTCACTGATATTGTCCTAAATCAAGTGAGGAAGGAAAACATTGAGGTTAAAGTTAGGATTATGTTTGTGTTTATCGTATATATTATTTTCATTCTTGTCCAACTCTTTGTGCCCCACTTGGGGAAAGCTACAGGAAAGATTTGCCATTTCCTTCTCTAGCTCATTTTACCAAGAAGGAAACTGAGACAAATGGGGTTAAGTGACTTTGCTAGTTAAATGTCTGATGCCAGGTTTGAACTCAGGAAGATGAGTTCTTCTGACTTTTGGCCTAGCATTCTATCAACTGTATCACCTTCCAGCTAAGGTAGGTGGCTCTGGGCCTGGAGTCAGGAAGACCTGAGTTTAAATTCAGCCTCAGATACTCCCTAGCTGTGTGACCCTGGGTAAATCATTTAACCTCTGTTTCCCTTAATCCACTGGAGGCGGAAATGGCAAACCACTCTGGTGTCTTGCCAAGAAAACCCCATATAGGGTCATGAAGAGTCAGACATAACTAAATGACTAAACAACAGCAAAAACAGCATCTTCACTGTACTAATTACATCAAGCCCTAGAACATTTCCTAAATGAGAACCATAATCATTGCAAAGAGTTTGACACAGCTCTCCAAAGAAGAAAAAGGAATACCCAGAAGAGTGAATTTGAAAAATCATACAATGAATCTAGGCATTGTGCTAAATGTTGGGAACACACACACACACACACACACACACACACACACACACACTGTAACAACAATGCTACTTGCTGCAACTGTGGCTGTGTAAGACCAATAACACCAGCAAAGTCCCACTTTGTTTGCCATTACACACACACACACACACACACACACACACACACACACACGCACACATGCACAAAAGAGAAAGTTTCTGCTCTCAAGGAGCTCATATTCTAATAAAGGGAGATGATATACAGAGTGGTAACTCGGGAAAAAGGCTTTTGACTGAGAAGTTACAGAGAATAGTTACAGAGAATACAGAACCCATGGGACAATTAATTGACATGGAAAGACAATGTGGTATGGTATAAATATCTGGAATCAGGGGCCTTGGTTCAAATCCTGGCTCTGTTCTTTACATCATGAGTAATCTTGGGCAAGTTGTGTAACCTCTCTGACCCTCAGTTTCTTCACCTGTAAAATGAGAAGGGTTGGACTAGAAGGTGTTTAAGGTTCCTTCCAATTCTAAATCTATGTTCCCTTTCCAGAAAAAAAAAAAAGTTCTGTTGATTTGACTTCAGTTTCAATTGCAGGGACTGGCATGGCAAAGGAATTTTTGTGAGGTATGATCAGGTGGCCAGGACCAATTTAAATACAGAGAGCTCTTGCCAATTAGGAGTAGGAAATCTACCTGGAAGGATATTCTGGTGGCTACAGAGAGGCATGGTCTTTTATGAAGAATGTTTAAGGTAAGTAATTGATTAACTAGACATAACGGTTCTAAGATATATACTTTGGACAATGAAAATAAAAAAAAATGAGTTAGACTCAGAAATGAAGAGGAGAAGAGGAGATTGGATGACCAATTTCTACAAAGTTCTTATGATGATTTTAAGGATCTCCCCCAAATAAAGGTCCATCTTTTTAGTACCAATATAATTTTAGTATGTGATGTTATTGTAAGTCATAGAATGCTACAGTCTCTTGTGACCCAAAGGGCCATTAAGAGGCACATAGTGGTGGTGAGTTAGCTATTATACCTTAAAAACAAAGAATTATAATATTAAGATAAAGGACATAAAATATGTCCTTTTTTTCCTTTTACTGAAACTGTCATTTCATTGGTCTGATGAGGAAATTCTATCAAAGTAGGTCAGCACCACCTCTGCCCCTTAATTGTCTTCACAGTTGCCTTGGCCACTGAGAGTTTGTGATTTGTTCATGTTCAAAAAAGATATGTGTCTTAGGAATGTTCTTGACTCTGAGACCTACTTTACCACACTGTCTCAAATAAACATATGAGCAAAAATGAAGTTGTGCTAGGTCCGTGATGAGAATGTGCAACAACAAATGGGAAGGCTAACTATTCCATTGATATTCCTGATTTCTCAGAAGAGAGGGAAGAAGTTCTCTGGCTTATTGAGTGGATCTCCTGTTGCGATTTTGTAGGAAAGGGACAGGAGCTGCACAGGATGGGCAAGAGTGAATGGTTTGCACTTTGCACTATTGGAAGAGAGTTCTCACGTCACTGAAATCATAGCTGTATTCAAGTATTCGAGCAATATTGTGTGTATATAGTAGACAACAGTTTTCTTTGCTCAGACAATTTCAGTCAGCAACATGTTTTTAATTTGAATATGCAGTCATGAAATGACAATAAGGTAAACATTTTTTGCTTGTATTTCATGTCCTTAGTAACTTAGACTTCTCCCAACAAGTGGTCCAAGAATAGGTCCAATGGTTACTTTTATGAAATAACCTGCTGTTATTTCGTAATTAGGTTGTTTTATGATTATCAAGTCATCTTCGACAATCCCTTGTGAGGAAGGTTCAAATGACTGCAAGTCTTGAGAATCTGGAAGTGATATTTAGGGTGATTTGCTATAAGCCCTGTTGTTAAGGACCAGCAGAGTCAGCAGCTTAGAATCCCTCCATCCTTAACTCCCATGATACAACTAAGGCCATTGGGTTAGCCAATCTCAAAAAAAACCTTTGTGTGTTTTTATTCAACTTCATAAATTTCTAAATTTGTTATGCTCACACCAAGCACAATACATGGCTAATTTACAGTTGCTGCTCTGTGAGATGGTGGCCAGTTTTCAACGCAGTAAAATGGTACATCAAGATTTGTAGGCAGTTTTCATTGTGAATCCTATGCACTGGGACAAACATAAATGGTACCATTAAAGATTCATTCCCTTGCTCCTCACTAGGGTTTTATATAACTATGTGCACATTTACTTTTTAGTACAGAGTTGGAATGTATTTCCCCTTTCTTCTCTTCAAAAATGCAACATTTTCTGATTTACCTAGAGGTAACACTTGGTTTTGTGCTAGTCTTTAAAGATTGGCTCCCTCTCTTAGTAGCCTTTTTCCAGATACTTCTTCATCTGTCCATTATGGACAGGGTATGGAGCTGAGAATCTGTGAGCCAGAATCTTAATTATGTCAATAATAATCCTCCCTTCCCACATTGTCCCACATTGTTCCATGCTAACAAACTGTTTACAAGTATTACAATAATAGTACTTTAGAATTTAAAGGACCCTAGCCGGGAGGTACAATATGGTGCTGTGGGGAAAAAAAAAATGCTGGATTTTAAAGGACTTTGGTTTTAATATCAGCTAAGCTCCCTTATTACCTGTGTGATCTTGATCAAAAGTCGACCATAGGTTCTCAAAGTGGGTGACACCACCCCCTAGGGTTGCTGGAATGATCCAGGGGGGTAGTAGTAGCCTTGGGGGTAATTGGGACACATTGAATAAGAATAAGGGGGCAGTAGGAGCATAAAGAAAGAAAGGAAAATAAGAAAAAATTTGAAAAGCCATTCAAACAAGTTTCATCTGTTATATAACAGAGTTAAAGTTGTAGTGATTACATTATTTTCCAAATAAACAAACAAAATGCAAATTATAACCAGTCAGTGGTCAAGTCTACCAACAGGTCTTAACAAGCAAGTGTTGGCAGACAAGCCTATCTCCCATTGTGGGAAAGTCCAATATGCATTGGCAGGAATATGTGTGTACAATGACTTGTTTACAACATGATACTACATGGTTAAATGGCATAATATTATATCATCACAATTTCAATGCAGAAAAAACCCACAAATTTACAACAAATTATTAAACTTAAGATTTTAAAAAATATTTTATATTTGTTGAAAAGATGTGATTAGAAATACTGATGAAGAGTGAAAGAAAGTAGATTTCCAAGGGGGAAGCACTGAGCAATTTTTATTTTGTAAAAAGAGCAGTAAGTCAAATAAGTTGAGGAACTTCAGATCAAAACCCTTAGCATCTCTGTGCTTCCTCATTGGTAGGACAAGGCGGGGTTGGACCAGTTGACTTCTAAGGCTCATTCCTCTTCTACGTCTGTTTTATATATGTATATATCCTTTGGAAAAGTTTATCTGAAACCAGAAATCCTTTTATACAACAGCCCCAATCCAGCCATTCCAAGAGCATGAATAGTGTTCAGAAACTGACTACTTTCATAGGTAGCCCATTCTTTTTTGGGGGGTGGGGTGGGGTGGGGTGAGGGACTTGGGAGATGTTATAAGTGCTAGAAATTTCTTACTGATGTTCTGATAAAATTAGGTCCCTTGTGGTTTCCACCTACTAGGACCAAGCAGAAAACATTTAACTCATCTTCAAAATGACAATCCCTCAAACACCTAAAGAGAGCTATCATGTTCCATCGAAATTTTTTGAACTCTAAATATCCTCAGTTCCTTCAGATGACCATGGCATAGTTTCCAGCACCTTTACTGTTGTGGTTGCCCAGTGGAAATGTTCCTTTACTTTCATGTTGTACCTTTGGAAATGTTCTAGGATGTGTATTGACTATCTAATGAGTAGTGTCTCTGAATGTGGTCTCAACAGGATAAAATACAAGATTATTACCTCCTTCAGTTTGGACACCATCCCTTCATTAATGCAGCCAGAGATTACATTAGCCACCTGGATTCCATGTCACATGGTTTATATGAGACTTTCTATCTTCCAAAACCTCAGGATTTTTTTGTCTTGTTTTGTCAAAAGAATTGCTTTATAGCCACATTTTCCTAATCCTACATTTGCATAATATATCTAGGTGGTACAGTGTATACAATGCCAGTCTTAGAGATTAGAAGACATACCTTCCCGAGTTCAAATCTGTCCTCAGACACTTATTAGCTCTGTGACCTTGGGCTGGTCACTTCACTCTGTTTGCCTCAGCTTCCTCATCTGTAAAATGACCTGGAGAAGGAAATGGCAAAACACACTAATATCTTTGCCGAGAAAACCACAGATGGGTTCACAAAGAGTCAGACATGACTGAAAATGAATCAACAACAACAAAAACATTTATGCAATTGATTTTTGGGAGGAACTCCTCTGTAGGACTTTATAATTTTCCCTATTAAATTTCACCTTATTATTTTTGATTCCTCATTCCAGCATATCAGAAGCTGTTGTTTTCTGAGAGTCAAATAAAGCACTTGGCTAAGTAGAGCTACCTACTGTTAAACCATGCCTATAGACGGGTTAAACATTTGGGTTTTTAAAGGGCTTTGCTAGGATACACATTTGGGTTTTTAAAGGACTTTGCTAGGATACATAATATATTCAAAATAAAAGTCAATAGTGGGAAGACCAGATGTGAGCCTGGGGAAGTCACTTAACCTCTGTTTGCCTCAGTTTTCTCAATTCTGAAATAGGGATAATAACAGCATCTAACTCACAGGGTTGTTGGAAGAATCAAATGAGATAATAATTAAAAATTCTACCTGAGTATTTTGTGAAAGAATGAGTTACTTCTCCCAGGAGTATACACTTTAGATGAAGATGTCTAGGGAGAGCAATGTTTTCCCTAAAATAACATTCTCTAATGGTGAAATCTGAAGCGAATGAGAGAAACAGAATGTGATGTGGTGCAAAGATCACTGGATTTGGAATCTGAAGAACTAAATTCTAACTCACCTTTGCTATCTTACTACCTTTGTGACCTTGGGCAAGTTGCTTAGCCTATTTGGGCCTTAGTTTCTTTTCCTTACATTAAAGGGTTTGGACTAGAGGCCTCCGAGGCTCATTCCAGGTCTAAATCCTGTATGTCTAAGGTCCTTTTCATCAGAGAGGTTTTCCAAATGTGCCCTAAATAGCACCATGTAGTGACTTTCTCTATCTCTAAGGAATTGAGCTCATGATTTTTTGTCAACCTGTTTGATTTTTTCTTATTTCCCCTTGACAATTGTTTCTTTCTCTCCCTTGAAGCTATTCTGCTTTAGTGAAGAAAATAGTCCTTATATTTTAATTAACTGAGATTTAATGTTTGCTTATGAAGTAGCCTGTCTGAAATCTAGCTTGGCTTCCACTGCCTTGGCAGCAATGTTTTCAAAGGTTTCAGCCTGGAAGAATGAGGAAGGCTCAAGTGGAAACCAAAAGTCACCCTACAGTTACAAGCATGGCATTCACACTGTGTTCTAAAACATCCTCTATTTCAATTTCCTTCTCATTTAAAATAAGGAGGGAGGAAGAGAATAAATTAATATCTAGCAAATA
The DNA here is from genome assembly GCA_028646595.1 of Phalanger gymnotis. Lineage (NCBI taxonomy): Eukaryota > Metazoa > Chordata > Mammalia > Diprotodontia > Phalangeridae > Phalanger > Phalanger gymnotis. The sequence continues at coordinate 73,195,306 of CM053626.1, forward strand.
GTTTCCTCAGTTGTGACTCCATCTTTCAGCAAAGCCCTAGTGCATATTCTCCAACCAAAGGACATGAAATGCAGACCTCCAGGGGAATTTTAAAGCGAAAGATGCCAGAGAGGTGACACTTCTCAAAATAGCATTTCATTGTTCGCTAATTAGCCTTGGTGGATGCTGGGAAGTTCCTTTCCAAAGCTTCTCTTCTGAAAGGCACTACTTTGAGAAGTAGCACCCTAAAAGAGAATGGAGTCTGGGTGGTTCAAAAGATGCCTTATGTTGCTTAAGAATCTGACCTGCATCAAAAAGGGAGGTATCACACAGAAGGAACTCTAATGTTGCTTTACCACTAGGTATTTTCAGCTCTTTTTGTCTGGTCTCTCATTGTTAATCTGCATTATCTTAAAAAAATCCTCCCTGGATTTGTTTCCACACTGCACACAGAAGAGTACAGATGGGATAGTTATCCAGGTTACTTGGCACATGATAAAAAGAGCAGATTATTCAGGTTCGAAATTGATTTGGGGGGAGTCAGATTTATCCTGTTTAACTGTCTCCATTTATTAAACTAACTGGATAATCGCCAAATATCCACTTCATCTTGCACTGCGCAAACACTGTCAATGTAATCAAACACATATTCCTCTGCTACTGTTTATTTTTTTTAATCATTTGAAAAGGTTGGCAGCACCACTGACAATGTATAAGGAAAGGATTTGTCAGTGGTAGTACTTTTCTATAACGGAATATATTTCCAAATTGAAGTAAACATTAGAAAGACCTTCAAACAGGTGCTACTATGAGCATAAAGGTTATGAAGGAGTTATCTGGGCTGTCTTGTGTGTGTGTTAGTCATTATCCATCTATGATGTGTTACTATGTGGAAAAAACATCGCAACTTCCTTCTCACTCTGTCTGTCACAAACAGATCTTCTACATTAAGAAGATAGAATGTGAATTAGGACAATAAACAGTATTGATTCCTATTTTCTTTAGAGTAATAAATGTATGTATATACATACTTATATGCATACATATATACATATATTCACATATGTGCCTATGCATGCATATAATATAGATTTTACACACATATATAAACACATATGTATGTAAAATCTATTTGACTTGATAATGAGAAGTAAAATTTTAGAAAAATAGATACAATAGAGTAAAGAAAAAAAAATCCACTGCAATACCTACTAAATTGTTTAATAGACATAGCAAGTAGGTATGTTACTTTATCTTCGTACCCACTAGGGTTAAATCTTGACACCTTTCCTGTTTCAGATACAATGGCTTTATCTTAATTTAACTAATAGTATGTTTATGTCTTTTTTGTGGTGCTCATCTCCTTTCCTGACATTGCCAAAATTACCTTCATCTTTTTGAGTGAGATAGTGGCGGGGGGAGAGCATACTTTGATTAGATGAGGTGGGGGTGTGAGGTTCTGAATTGAGATTCTTCTGGCAAGAAAAACTCTAGAAAATACGACTAATGTCCCGGAATAATAAAAAAGCAAAAAC
>CM053626.1:73196919-73228647 GCA_028646595.1 Phalanger gymnotis
GTGCGTGCATATATATGTATGTATATACCTGTAAATGTAAACATGATCATATATACATTATGCATATGATTGCCACCCATTATATATATATATAGCTTGTTCTGCATAGTTATTTATTGTCTCCTTCTTCAGATTGTGAGCTCCTCAAGTGCAAGAAAAATCTTTTTTCCTTTCTTTGTATGCGTAGCACTTAGCACATTATCACGTAACAGATGTTTAATAAACATTCGTTGACTGAGTATTCACTGTCTACTACTTCAAGCTTTCTCTGAATATCATATATCATACCATGCCATACCATACCATATCTATCTATCTATCTATCTATCTATCTATCTATCTATCTATCTATCTATCTATCTATCTATCTATCTATCTGTCATCTAGCCAGCTAGCTAGCTATCTTCTATTCAGAAAAGTTCATATACATAGCTTTTGTGATTTTGCAGGGGAGAATAAACTGATTTTCTCTTGTGAGGGCCTTGGGCAACTTTGATGACAGCCATGCATTATGCACTACTAGGCCCCAAACCTTGCTTGAAGGTATGATTGGCCTTTCTCCTTGGAGAGACTGTAAATGGTTGCTATGGGTACCCTTTCCTCTGCCCTTCTTCTTTCCACCTTCAGTAACTTGAGGGACTTATCTTCAGAGTCCCAAAGGGCTCAGTCCTTTCTCTTCTCTAGTGAAAATTTATGTGAAGCCACTGAGGAAAATCATAAGACACCACAGACCGCGAAGACATTAATATGCCGCTGACACCTACTTGTAAATCTTCATCTCATCTGCTTTTGACAGTGCCATCTCTGAGATTTCAAAGTGCCTAAAAGAGGTAGACTCCTGAGTGAAAAACAGCTGTCCTAGGATTAACCCAGGTGATATAGAGCCAGTACTCCCTGGCAGGGGAAAACCTTTTGAGAGTTTTGCTCCAATGATTTTAACTCTGACCAGAGTTTATGCTATATTTCTTCCTGGCAAGTTTTCTCTATTTAAAATACAAAAACAAGAATCAAATGAACAGAGAATTCTAACATTTCACTATTGCAATAGGAATAGTTATTTCTCATTTAGAAAAGTCAAGTTAAAGTTATGATAGAAAATGTAACATTTTCTGGACAGGATGTATTACAATGCCCAGTATTAAATCTACATTAAAGAGACTAAAGAGACAGAGAATTAAACATTTTTATGATTTTATAATTGCAGTTAAGTTATAATAATACAATTAAATTATATATTAAGTTTGTATTATATATTATACATTTATTATAATTAAATGATAAATCACTCTTCAGTACCCCCATATGAAGACATAGTATATGCAATTAGTAATACACCTGGTACTTGAAAGAGTTCATGTGACTTCTATAGATGTCCAATTCACAGTTAAATCATTTTAACCCCTATAGAATCTGAATGGTCGGGTTTTGAAATGACGTAATTTTTAGTTCAACAATAAGCATTTACAAAGTGCCTGCTATGTAGAAGACCTTGTGATAGGAATGAGGATAGAATGAAAAAATGGGAAAAAATCCCTATTTTTGCAACATGATTTTGGGGGATCTGACATTTACACAGATGAATAAACAAGGGGGAGAACACTATCAACTGGGAGAATCAGTAAGGCTTTCCAAAAGAAATGGTACCTCTGTTGAGCTTTGAAGGAAGCTAAGGTTTCCAAGCACAGGAGAGGAGGGGGCAGTACATCCACAGTATGCATGACAACTTATATAAAAAAAACAGAATGTGATGCAAAACATTGTCCCATTAATGTCCTATTCATATGAAGTAGCTTAATGTTACTTTTCTATAAAGGTAATGTGTTAGCTATGTTTATAAAAGATATAAGATACTGCTCTTATCAATGAACATTTTTATTTCTGAAAGGAGTTGGAAAAGACCTTTGGTTTAACAAAAATGAATAGCATATATGTATGAAGAAACAGGGCCTTCAGAGGGATTTGAGTAGTTTGAGATGGAAAATTAACTATAAAAATACAAAGACAGATCACCTTATAAAGACTTAGAATGATGCTCCATGTGTATATAAACCATTTGATGGTTTAAATGGATAGCGTCAGAACTTTTATTAAAAGTTGGAAAAATAGAAATGCAGAGAAACACAGATCAAGGACACAAAATCTTATTTTGGACTGTCCTGAGAACTTTAGAGCTGCAGGGTGGTATGGTCCTTAGGTCATTTGCTTATAACCGTTTTACAACTAATCAATATAATTTTTAAATGAGAAATTGTATAAATATTTGGACACATACAATTTAAAAGGTTTATCAATTTCATAGGGGAGATTTGGGGATCTGTTGCCTTTTTTAGTGAAAATTAAATCACCCAGAGCCAAAAGGTCCTGGTTTAAGTTACTGAGAAGTCTGTGAGTTAAAGAACACAAGAGACAAGCAGCTGGGGCTGGCAGGTGTTTTAAGCACAGCTTTAAAACCAGTACTGCCTTAGTTCAAATTCAATGTTGGGATGAAATGAGGCACTTCCTAGTCACTAATTACACAATATTTTACCAAGGAGCAGGAGAGACACTTAACTTCTCTGGAGGTAGCCCCCTTCTATGTGCATTTGGACATGTGTCTGCTCAGTCATCAGTGACTTGTGAGGCTTTAGGCACTCACCAAGTTGGAGAGGCAGTAGGACTTTTTATACTTCAGAGTAAGAAAATGCATTGGGGAAGCTGGGGCCAATTAGGTTGCGTGGAGTGGGGAAAAGGGTGTCAGGGTCAGGGAAGGTGGGTCAGGAAATCCCTGGATCTATCTTAGAAAGAGAGGAAGAAATAACAGAGCCAAAAAGTAGTTTGTTGGACCTTTTTGAAGAAACCCATAGTAATAGCAATCAATTGATAAGCCTTTGGCTGCTAGTTCCTGACTGGCTAAATGAAGAACGAAGTTCGAACTGTTTTATTTCGACAAGACCTAAATTTTGAAAGAGATGAAGATTCTCAGAAAGGTATGTTGCCTTTTTCCTGCCCCATTTGTTTTGAAAGGTAAAAATCAGAAAGTGGGAAAAACAGGTACTGTTGTTGCTTTGCTTTATAAAAAGAGCTGGCTAGGTTTGTTTGCCTTGCTGGGAAAGTCAACCTGAGCAATTTGATATGAACTTTGATCTGAATGGACAATTCAGTGTCCTAGTAAGTAAAGAACTGGACTGTAGAACCCAGGGAAAGCCAGCCTGGGTAGCTTTGAAGTTTTTTTTTATTTTTGTTTTATGTTTGTTTTTGTTTTGCTCAAAGGAAATTGGTATTTGAGGTCATATTCTAAGTGCCATTTTAAGGATAACTGTAGGTTGAGTGGACTTGCAAATGTTCAATTTTAGGATCAAAGAGAAAAAGATTTGCCCCATTGTAGAGGAATGAAGTCTAATATAGAAGTACTGCAAAAGGTGATGTAGATACAGGCACACCTCATTTTGTTGTGTTTCACTTTATTGAACTTGGAGGATTTTGTATTTTTTTTTTACAAATTGAAGGTTTGTGGTAACCCTGCATTGAACAGATCTATCAAAGCCATATTTTTTCCAATAGCACGTGCTCACATCATGTCTCTGTGTCACATTTTGGTATTTTTCACAATATTTTAAACTTTTTCATTATGGTGATCTACTATCAGTGATCTTTGATGTTGCTATTGTAATTGTTTTGGGGTGCCATGAACCATAGCCATATAGGACAGAGGATTTAGTTGATAAATGTTATGTGTATTTTGACTGCTTTGCTGGCCTTATTCCCTAAAACACAATAATATTGAAATTAGGCCAGTTGATAACTCTACAACAGTCTCTAAGTGTTCAAGTGAAAGGAAGAGTCTCAAATATCTCACTTTAAATAATAATAATAAAAAAACTAGAAATCATTAAGCTTAATGAGGAAAGCACCCTGAAAGCTGAGATAGGTTGAAAGGTAGACCACCACCCTGATCAGTCAGCGACTATCAGCAATGTTATGACATGTTGAAGGCTCAGGTGATGATTAGCGTTTTTTAGCAATAAAGTATTTTTAAATTAAGGTATGTACATTGTTTTTTAAAAAAGAGCACTATAGGACACTTAATAGACCACAATATAGTGTAAATATAAGTGTTATATGCACTGGGAAACCAAAAGTTTTGTGTAACTTGCTCGATTGCAATATTCACTTTATTGTGGTGGTCTAGAACCAAACCCACAGTACATCCATGGTATGCCTGTGTTTCTGAATGGACCAGTGATACAAAAGCCTTCAGTCTAGCATTGTGACTTACCCAAGGACACAGATTTTCCTCTGTGATGTGCTTCAGTGCTAAATTCCTTTAAAATATCTGCCCTCTCCCCCGACTGAGTGCATGGGTCGGAGAGTATGACCTAAATTTATATGTGAATTGTAATTTACTTCATTATTCATAAACTTACTTAGCATAATTACCTGTGATGATATTATTACTTTTGCTTATTGTTAAGTAAATATTTAGGTTTAAGACTTAAAAGTGTTTTACTGTGAATGGCTGGTTTACATGAATTGTGTTGTGTTTGTCTTTCACTTTCAAAGAGGACCACGACATCAGGAAAATGATAACACGACTTTCACTTGATTTTGATTTGAGTGAAGGAGGGCTGTGCAAGGTCACCAGCCTCACTTTCTCCTCCAGAGCCATCTGGATCCGGTGGTCTAATATTCATCAGGATGACTGGAGATTGCCTAGGATGCAATGGGAAACCCCGGCCCTTTTAGGCTAAGGCCTTTTCAGGTTCTCACTTTGAGTGAGGTAAGGCCCATTTAGTGAACAGGCCTCTTTAAGAAGTCAGTCAAGGGATGGCCCCTTTAATCAGAAAAAAAAAGAAGGAAAAAACACGAACTGGGAGGGGAAGACCCTCAGGGTTGCCAGGCAAAAGAGAAACAGTTACCATTGACATTCACTCTGAGTCAGGAGGGCCCAAAATATAGCCATTAGATGGAGGTTGGGCAGGTACCTATTGTGGTACAGTCTATGAACTTCAGAGTGAAATGAGTGAGAAAAGATAGAGAGAAAAAGAAAAGGAAGGAAGGAAGGAAGGAAGGAAGGAAGGAAGGAAGGAAGGAAGGAAGGAAGGAAGGAAGGAAGGAAAGAAAGAAGGAGAAAGGAAAGAAGGAGGGAGGGAGAGGAAGAAAGAAAGAAAGAAAGAAAGAAAGAAAGAAAGAAAGAAAGAAAGAAAGAAAGAAAGAAAGAAAGAAAGAAAGAAAAAGAAAGAAAGAAAGAAAGAAAAAAACAAAGGAAGGAAGGAAGAAGAAAGGAAAGAAGGAGGGAGGGAGGGAAAGAAAGAAAGGAAGGAAGAAAGGAAGGAAGAAAGAAAGAAAGGAAGGAAGAAAGAAAGAAAGGAAGAAAGAAAGAAAGAAAGAAAGAAAGAAAGAAAGAAAGAAAGAAAGAAAGAAAGAAAAAGGAAGGAAGGAAGGAATCTAGCCAGTAAACTCCAAGTTAAATGGTAGCTTTCAGCCATCAAAATTTACTTTCTTTTGGAGATAAGGAGAGGGAGAAGATGAGCTGAGTTACCCAACTGGCTGGGTTCCCATTCAGGCAGAGCTCGGACTACTCACAGTTTGTGTTTGCCCTTCATTTTCAAAGAGGACAATGAATGACATCAGGAAAATGAGGATGTTCACTTACAGTTGACTTTGATTTGAGTGAGAGAGGGCTGTTTAATGTCACCAGCCTCACTGTCTCCTCCAGAGCCATATGGATCCAGTGGCCTGATATTCATCATAATGACCTTTTACCTAAATAGACATCCAGTGGAGGATCAAGAACGAAGATGAAGAACAGGGTGAATGTATTCCCCTTTATTAGGGTTACCCCTTGGACCCTGAGAGAATTTGAGTGTTATCACATGGTGGTGACCTTCCTCAGGGAACCTGGACCTACCTGTGTCAAAGTAGGTTTGAGAGAGCAAGCAGGCCCAGAGAGTTGAATAGGCATGAACCTATGAGAGGCATGTGGTGCTATATAGAAGGAAGAACTTCCTATGATGGGTGACATTGAAAGATCCACATCAAAGGCCACTCAAGGTACCCCATATGTGCTACACTGAGTTTAGACAAAAAATAAATAAACAAGAAGGTAAAATTTGCTTGAATTTAGAATGAGCGAAGGTGAATAATTTGAAGTAAATCTGGAAATGTTGACGAGTTCTAGATTATGAAGAGTTTTTAATGCCAGTCTGAGGAATTTGTATTTTACCGTATATGCAGTTGAAAACCACTCAAGATTACTCAACATGCAAGCAGCATGAACGGGCCTGTGCTTTAGAGAGATTCTATTGGCTGCTGTATGGAGGATAGACAGGAGAAAGGATAGGCTAGAAGCCAGGAGACCAAATGAAAGGATATTGAAATAATCTAGATGAGAGGTAGTTAGGACTAGAGCTATGGTGGTTCCTAATCAAATTAGATGGAGAGAATAAATGCAAAAGATGTTCTGGAAGTAGAATGAAAAAGACTAGGCAATTGATTCCCTATGTATGGAGACTAAAGAGTTAAGAAGGACTGAAGTTGTGAATCTTGACAATTGAAAGGTTAGTGGTACCTCGACAGAAACAGGAACGCTTGAAAAAGAGGAGTCGATTTAGGGAAGACGATGAGTTCTGCTTTGTACAGTAGACTTTGGCATACTTAGGGCCAATCCAAGTAGAGATGATATGATACGAAAAAGTGGCATGGAAAAAACATAAAAACATATAAAATAGAATATTTCCATTATTTTCAAAGCATGCTATTCAAGTTGATTTAACAAGTATTTGTTAAATATCTGTTATGTGCAAGTTACTACATTGAGTACTGGGGTTACAAAGACAAACATGAAAATAACCCCTGCCTTCAAGAAGCTTCTTACATTATACTAGCATTCAAAACATTCCATACAAATAAGCAAATGCAAATATACAGAATAATATATACAAATCTCAAGAAGAAGAGAGATCTAATAAAAATCAATTGGGTAACAAGGGGAAGGAAAATTGCTCTGAAACCCCAGTAGCATTTCTCAGGGTGCAAAAAAGCCATGTGGTGGAGGATACTTGTACATTTAGGGACAAATACCATTTTCAAAGCTAAATAGGTTATTACATGCCTGATCAAGGTCATCAAGAAGCCAGGGATCTACAGGCCATATGGAGATTCTAAGCTTGCAAGTGCATTGCCAAATTACTTCAGCACTTTACAGAAGGTTCTGAAGGGGAACAGCCAGTGATTATGTTCATGATTATGTCCTTTTGATGAGGTTGGCGTGCAACACATTTAGTCAACCACTTGACCAGTTGGCATTGAAGTTCTGTGAATGTCATAGAGAACTGAATGTTTTTAGGGGAAAAATTGAATAAGTTAAAGCAGAAGAATAGATGAATGGGTTCTGGCTATTTTTTTTCTTTTCTAAAGTTCCTATTCAAAGCATTCACTGTATAAGTAGAAGCCCAATCCAAACAAATCCTTTTAGCATAAACTTGCCTTTTGAAATTTCTCAAGCTAATCTGAGCACCTTTGAAAAGTTGAACATTTAGCCAATTGAGTACAATATCTTACTGAGAGGATAAAAAACAAAACAAAACAAAAAAATACCACAACAACTCTAAGGTCATCATATCTTTTATTGAAAGTAAAATCTGCAGATGAATAGAAAAAAATAAGTGACAATACATTTAATGCAAAACGACTAAAATCCTGGAAGTGGTCACACAGCTCTGTTTTTGTCAAGTTTGGAAAGACTGACTCATTTTTAAAAAAGATTCAGGAGTTGTACTTTATCTGTACTCATGCAAAGGTGCCCTTAAAAGATTCTGTTAGCAGTAGAATGACCCCATGTCGACAACTAGAGAAAAGGCAGTAGTAATTGAGACTTAGGGAGCTAAACAAATCTCACCTTTCCTACAAAGGCTGGTGGTGTAAGTGAAAAATTGTCTCGAGAGACTTCTCTTACTATATAGCCCCAAGGAATTAATTATAGTGCCTGGAGTAGGGATGTCTTTGGAAGAGGAAATGTGTCCTTTAAGACCTTTGTGATCTCAGAGGCACTTTACAGCTTTAAAAGATAGATAGAATGCTTTTTTTTTTAAAAAAAAACCACATTATTTTAGAAAACCGTGTGCATGGATGTACATAAGAATGTTTCTTAATAAATAATTCTGCATCTTTTTCTGAATGAAAAATAGCATTCTGATCCAAATGTTGAGGCTAACCTTATTTTCTATTCATGTAGGCTTTTATTAAGTGTTTTTTGTCCATTTTTTTGTGGCTTAGAGTTCACTGATATGCACATATTTTTTAAAAAGTCATTAAACCGGGTACTTTTTAAGCTCTGGTTATTTTCATTGGTACCTCTAGAAGCAATATATATATATATATATATACATATACATATACATATATATGCATATATATGTATACACGTTGTTTTATGGTTATACATGGAATTTCTTGTAAGTTTTAATGGTTTGTAAGAATATTTTTAGACCTCAGTCATATACCAACCTTATTAAATATATACTAAGGTCCAGGTGGCAACCAATAATTGGAGGAAAGGAAAAACAAGGTACAGTATGGTACTTATTCCCTATTGTTTAGGTTGTTTTGAATATCCACACTCATCACTCTAAGATGGCCAAATGAGATATGGGGGGGGTGAAGGGGTCATATCTTCTTTTTAGGATTGTTCTGAAATGTTCTGCATTTTGACTTATAGTGAGATCACTAAATTACTAATTTTCTATGGCCAGGTTCTTTTTTTGTTATTGTTGCTTGCTCATTTTTCTAGCCTAGTTCTTGGCATAACTTTATGTCAAAGTTGGGCTCTGCTCTGGGAGTGAAGAGGACACTGTCTCACGTTTCAGGTCTTTCTTGCTGCTATTTTCAGAGCTAATTCTGAGGGGTCTTCAAGTTTTCCAAGGTGGTATGATCTATGGAGAAATTCTTCCAGTGTTGTAGGATCTCAGGAGTTCTTCCAAGGTGGTATGATCTAAGGAGTTGTATGTTCACTGCTCTCTTGGCCGGTGCTCTGATCTATGAGTGACAACAAGCACTCTTTTCCACCCTGATCAGTGATTTGGAATTGTAAAGGAAAAGTGTTAAATCTGTTAGTAAAGGATATAAGATACTGCTGTTATCAATGAACATTTTTATTTCTAAAAGGAATTGGAAAAGACCTTTGGTTTAACAAAAATGGATAGTATATTTTTATGAAGAAACAGTTTTCAGAGGGATTTGTGTAGTTTGGGATGGAAAATTAACTGTATAACAAATATAAGGATAAATCACCATATAAAAGACTTAGAATTTTGCTTTATGTGTATGTAAAATAGTTTGATGTCTTAAATGAACAGTCAGAACTTTTATTAAAAACTGGAGAACAGAATTGCAGAGAAACACAGTTCAAGGACACGAAATAAGATTTTAAATCCTTTCAGAACTTTAGAACTTCAGGGTGGCATGGTCCTTAGATCATTTTTATAACTATTTTACAACTAATCAAAACATTTTTAAATGAGAAATTGTGTGAATATTTGGACATATATAATTTCAAAAAGCTTATAAATTTCATGGGGGAAATTTGGGGATCCGTTATCTTTTTAGTAAATCACGCAGAGCCAAAAAGTTCTGGCTTAAGCTACTGAAAAGTACATGAAGTAAAAGAACACAGGAGACAAGCAGCTGGAGCTGGCAGGTGTTCTGAATGCAGCTCTAAAGCCAGCACCCACTCAGCCCCACTCCACTGAGGCTGCACAGTCTAGTGTCTAGTGCTCCTCCCTACCCTGGAACTGTGACCCAAAACCACACTTGAACAATTCAACAGATCCTGTACACAGTTCTAGCAAAGGGTTCTCTTTTATCTCTTTCTGAGTTGTTCAATCCCTTTACCATCCATCTGTGGGCTGAGAGTTCTGGAAGCGGCAGCTCCCAAATCAGTCACCTCCCAAGTCTTGCTTCCTGGCCCGTGGCCTTTACTGGACTGCTTTCACACCAGTGAGATGTCCTTCTGACCTTCTAAGTTTTCTTGGGCTAAAAAATTGTTTCATCTTGTCCTTTTTTTGGTTCTGCTACTCCAAAATTCATTTCGAAACATTATTTTAATGCTTTAATGGAGGGGGATTTGGCAGAATTTAAGCAACTCCCTGCTTTTACTCTACTATCTTGACTCAGCCTATATCTCTGCAGTCTTTTTTTTAAATAAGTTGTGCATGGATGTCCAAAATACTGCCTTGTTAGGGAAAAGATCAAAATTGATACAAAGCTTGAAGAAATATTTTTGAATGACAAAAAAAAGATACAACATGCAAGGAAAACCACTAGTGCCTGACCTCTTTAATGACTTTATGTCCACAAATGGGAAAATAGATGGAAGAGAGGTCATCAAAACCAATTATAACAATTTTATATAGAAGTTTAACCAATGTAAATAAACTGCCATCTTGAAGGGATCAAAAGAACCTAATAATCAATTTAGTCAGCAAACACTTTATTTGCTTGCTAAATGGATGTAAGATAGGGTCATAGATTTAGAGCTTAAAGGACCCTAGAGGTCACTGATTGCAAGCCCTTCATTTTATAGATGAGGAAACTACAGCCTGGAAAGGTTAAATGACTTGCCCAGGCAAATTTAGCTATTAAATGTCTGAACCATAATTCCAAGCCAGACTATAACTCCAAACCCAGTACTCCATTTGCTGTACCATACTGTGCCAGTAACAGTTTGGAATAGAAATTCATTTGCAAAATCTTGCGTATCATGAAAAATTAAGAATGGTGTCATCCAAGAAGACAGAATAAAGCAATAGATGGGGGAAAATAGTTTAATTAAAGCATTGACAAGAGATCTAATCTCTTAGGCAAAGTTCTCTGGAACATCTAAGTATGAAGCTAGGATGACAAAAAAAATGAAATTGTAGAAAGAACTTTAGAGATTTTTATATCTCTTTTCAACTTTGAGAAGAGGGAAGTAATCATGTTTGGAGTCTAAAATCACATTGCCTTATGTGCTTCTAGATGAAGTAAAAATGGGATTGAAATAGGAAAAAAAGATAAAAAAAATTTGGGCTAGATCAGATATACACAGAGGAGATTCATGTTGGAGGAGAAAATTCTGAGAGCATTGAAGGACGAATTTTCAGGGTTTCTGAATGAGGGTAAGAAAGTATAGGCATGGTGAAAAATGGGTGCTCTTATTGCCAAAGGGAGGTTGTGATGGGAAGATAAATAACTGCTCCATTCCCATCTTTACAGAGCATTTTATTATAATTATATGCATACTCACTAAAGGCATGCTTAACGAGAGGATTAGAGGGAATTAGGCAGACTTTCTCAAGTTATATTCCACTGTAAGCCACATTTTTACTATTATACAATTGACTGAAATACAAGATTACCCTGTCCTTATTTTTTGTTGAGGATAAGGCATGTAACTTTGACCCTTGGTCATTAATATAATTTAAGGAATAAAAGGCTTCACTGCTCCTATGTTGAAGGTACAATGCAGTATTCAAAATGAGGAGAGATGCTCTTTCCGCCATCTTGCAGTGCTGCCACCATGGTGCGCATGAATGTCCTGGCAGATGCTCTCAAAAGCATCAACAATGCAGAAAAGCGAGGAAAATGCCAGGTTCTCATTAGGCCATGCTCCAAAGTAATCGTCCGGTTCTTAACTGTGATGATGAAGCATGGTTATTATATTGGTGAATTTGAGATCATTGATGATCACAGAGCAGGAAAAATTGTTGTAAACCTCACAGGCAGATTAAACAAGTGTGGTGTAATCAGCCCCAGATTTGATGTTCAATTGTAAGGTCTGGAAAAGTGGCAGAATAATCTCCTACCATCCCGTCAGTTTGGGTGTATTGTGCTTACAACCTCATCTGGCATCATGGACCATGAGGAAGCAAGACGAAAACACACAGGAGGAAAAATCCTGGGATTCTTTTTCTAAGGGTGTAAAACAAACATACAAATAAAATGCTCCAATGGACAAAAAAAAATGAGGAGAGATTCCAAATAGATATGAGGACAATTAATCTTGGGCTATATTATTTAATAACCAATATTACCCCATGATTCATCCTTTTCTTTATTCTGAAAGACAGGAAGTATCTGAAGGGTATAACTGAGTAATCATGCACAGACTACAAGGTATCTGCTCCTCAATTAGTCTAGTTTGGGATCCTCCCAAGTGAGACCCTCCCTTCTGTTTTACCCCTTACTGAGGACCAGATTGAACTAGTTTTCCCCAGGGGCAAATCTCCTGTCCTTGCTTTCTGATCAAGGTTGAAAGGAGACTTGGTTTTCAATAGGGAAGCCAAATCCCAGGGAAAGGCAGCTAGGAGATGCAGTGGATGGAGCACCAGGCCTGGGGTCAGGAAGACCTGAGTTCAAATCCAGCCTCAGGCACTTAGCTGTGTGATTCTGTGATGTTTGTGGAGTTGAAACCAAGCTGAACAGCAAGTGGCAACTGAAGAAATGACTGGAATTACTGTGCCCTCTAGAGAGAGAAACTTTGGGAGGAGATTTTTTGCTCTGCCCTCTAGCCCGCAGGTTGCTAAAGATAACGAGGTATTGAAGACCAAAGCTGAAGCGGTCTCCATTAGGATGACAAGACTTCTGGAGATAAGCTTAAATTAATCATTCAGGTTGATGTTCCCAGATTGGTCGCTGAGCAGACCTGAAAGAGAAGCCCCAGGACCAGCTCTGAGTATAGAGGTAGACATCAGCACCAAGAAAACTCTTTGTTAATAAACTTCTTAAGTAATAACATGCCTTTCGTCATGACTGTATATCTCCGTAGACTGTGAGCTTGAAGATGACAGGTTATTTACCTTTGAATTTTCTACAGCTGGGTGGCCCATGTTCTCTCCTTCATCTTTTTTCTTCTTCCTATTGTATTATACTTTTGTGAACTCTCTCCTAGCTTCCACAGAGCTACTTTCTGCAAACTTGCTGCCTTCCTCACCTTTTTCAGAGACGATTTAGACTAATAAATTATCTCTTTAAAAATTCTTGCTGGTTATATCAAGTTTCAGGATATTTCAGGATCTCTTTAATGAGATCTACAATCACTCTAAAGAATATGGTCTAACATAGGGTTGTTTTGAGGATTAAATGAAATAATATCTAAAAGTTCTTGGCATAGTTCCTGGCACATAGTAAGTGCTAAAATAAACTCTTGTTGCTTCGTTCCCCATCTCTGAGCTTCAATAATCTTACCTGAATATGCAGATAAGAATTGTACCATCTACTTCTTCAGGTTATTATGAAGAGGGTGTTTTGTGAATCTCAGAGGGCTATATGTAAATGAAAATAATTGTCATTATTAGTCATGACAATAATCAGCATTGATTGATAAACATAAACATTTATGACGGCCCAGCATGGCACTATATCAAATGCCTTTTAATAGATGCCATAGGAATAAAGGAAATAGTACAGGGTCCTTTAATATTGACAGCTTAATCCCTGTCCTGAAGGACAAAAAAAAGACACAATAAATGTATAGTAAATATAATTAAATATATACAAAGGCAATATTACAAAATATGGATAGGGATATAACAGCTTTTGAACAGTGTTTGTGTTTCTTGGTGCCAAGCACAAGAGAAGATTTCATGGAGAAAACCAGAGAAGGAAGAACAATGACTGACACGTAAGCAGATGTTTGAAGAAAGCACTCTATGTAGTTTCAAAGTTAAAGAGAGGGAAGCTTGTTTTCTTTGTTTCACTTGGGGGTAATGCAGAAAATGGGCTAGATGCCACCAATTAGTCAATTTGCAATCTTTTATTAAACACTTGCTATGGGCTAGACTGTGTTAGTTGACTCAAAAATAAAATAATCCTGACTCCCAAGGAGATTTCATTCTAACAAGGGAGTATGCAGAACGAAAAGCATAAAATGAGTAAACATAAATAAATGTTAAGCAGTTAAATACAAGGTCATTAGGGATGAAGGGGGCATCAGGAAAAGTTTCATGTAGAAGGCAATATTTGAGCTGCATTTCTAGGGAAGAGAGGAAGTCTGTGAGGCATTGGTGGGCACAGAATGCATTCAAGGCTTGACTTTGCAAAGTCATGGGAAGGGAAGATGGAGCGTCATGTGTGGGGAATAAAGAAAAAGGGCATTTGGCTGAATTTCAGAATGAGTGAGGAGGACTCGTGTCAGCATTTGCCTGTGCCTTTGGTTCACAGGGCATGCACAAGAGCTGTCAGAAAATAACAGAATAACAGAGCATTATAATTTATGACAAGGAGAAGCTGCCCCAGGGTTCTATACCACGCCCCATCCCCAACACACACACACACACATATACTGTTATTGCAGCTGCTATGTACCTCTCCCCAAGTACTAAAATTGCCTTTGGGCCACTGGACTTGCCATTTCCGGGAGGTTTTGTTATTGTTGTTTTGTTTTGATTTTTAAAGCTAAGTAGAACTTCTGTCCTTATACCTGCAGCTGATTTGGTTGGATTCCTCTTCTTCACCAAGCCTCCCCTGCCCTGACTAGCTGTCTGTTTTTTATATTCAAAGGTAACCCCAGTCCCAAAGGCCATTGTTGTGACTCTGCCCTCACTAATTGAAAGGGCCAGAGAGATGTGGAGGGAGTAAGAAAGAGAGAGGGGGAGGGAAAGAAAAGAAAGGGAAGGACAGGGAGATTAGAAACCCTGTACGAATATAGTCATTACTGCGTATGTTCATTGTGGAATAGGTATTTGGTGGGGAAGGGGATCAAGCCTTGAATATAAAGCTTGGGGTTCTGTCCCCAGTTAATGGAATAATGTCCAGAATTTAAGTCTCCCTTGGAGAAGGGTGAGGAGAACTATCTGCCTCCCTTCCAGACATAAAATGACAGTCTTAAGCTGCATGTGGGGAAGAGCCCTTGATTCACAAATAACTCTCACCTATGAATCAAAGGAAACTGGCTTACTGCTAAGCATAGACTCATAGATCTTTGTGCCTTGCACATAATACATACTTTAGAAAAAACGCCTTTTGAACTTTGAATTCTAGAGCATACAGTGAACTGAAGAGATCTTCTGATATCGCACTTTGACTTTAGGTAAGACAGGTAGGCATTAACTCCCTCCCTATCTGTGAAGTCAAACGTTCACATATATACTACTTAGGCAAACCTGAGTCTGAGCCTTGAATCCTTAAATACTTCTGTTTTAGATTTCTTCCCTGAGCATAGGAGACCAAATAGTGATCCTGGAGCACACATTTCCAGCATTGGCAGTAACCTCATAAGTAAGAGAAGAGGTAGGAGATTCCATAATCCCACAGATAGGGAAAGAACTTAGTGGCTTACCCCAATTACTTTAGTTTTGAAAAAGGTGAGTTTAAGCTTTTGTGTGAGGCTGAATATACGAAGCAGAATATATTCTATGACGTGAGGATAGTAATAGAATCTATGCCACAAGGTTATTGTGAGCATCAAATAAATTACAAAAGCTTTGCAAACTTTAAACCACTGCATAAATGCTATCTATTTATCTATCTATCCCTCCATCCATCCATTCATACATTTATCTATCTGTTTTATAATGTACCCAAAGCCATCTAGTCAGTTCTCATTCTCCCGTTCATCTCTGGGCCCAATTTAATGTCCATCTGTACTGTCTGCTTCAGAAACACAAAATCCTCAGTTAATGTTTAAAGCCTTCATAATTTATCCCCAGCCCAACTTTCTAAATGTGTTTTGTAACACACTTTATGTTCTAACCAAACTTTTCTAGTTGCTGTTACACAAACAACATTTTATCTCTTGCTCCTGTGCTTTAACAAAGGCTTTCCTTCATGTCTGGAAAGCACTATCTTTTCACTTATGTCTCTTAGATTCTTTAGCATCCTTCAAGGCTCAGATCACATGCCATCTCCTACTGGAAGTCTTTGCCACTTTCTGGACTGTTCATCGCTAGTGATCTGTCCCGTAGTTATATTGTTGTATATTTGTTTCTTCGTCTATCTTCTTTGTTCCCCAATTGAACTGAAGTTACTTGAAAGCTGGAAATATTTTTCATGCTGTCTTTTATTTCTAGCCCCTAGCATGTCCCTCACACATAGAGAAGGTGCTTAATGCATTCTTGGTTAATTGAAATGATGAGGATGCATGTGAAGTGGATAGAGTCAGGAAAACTTGAGTTTGAATCCTGGTTAAGATATGTGACTACTACTACTACTACCCCTAACTACTCTGTGTCTCAGATGGGTTTGGAATTGATAACCTCTAGGGTCCTTTCAAACTCTAAATCTGTTATCTTAGGAATTGATGTCCCCTTGGAAGCTTTTTTTTTAAATCCTGAAATTGCAAAACTTCACATTCACAATTCCCATTTTCCTATAGAAAAGAGTGGGCGTGACATCATAGTGAAGATTTCATTCAAGTTTGACAGATCAGATGGCTGCAAAGGTTCCTCCCAGCTCTCGAATACCAAGATTCTGTGATAGTAGTAGTAGATACATGAGAATCACATAAATGAGAGGAAAGTTTTGGAAAATTCTTTGTGAGAAGCCTCAGAATATTGGAGGGATATTGGAGACTTTGGGGGAACAATAGAACTTACAAGAAGTAAGAGGCAATTATGCTAAGTTCATTTTTGGACAAAGTTGTTGGAGGTCATTAAGTCATGAAGGACAGATCTAGGAGCGAGGGTGAGAGCAATAGCAGAATTAAGGGCAGCAGCAAAGACGAATTCCCCAACCTCTGAAATTCTACCTAGGGGCTGCCTTGACTCAGAATGCCCTGATTTAATTAGTGATTGGATAAATCCTTTTATTAGCAAGAGAGACTGCACCAGAAATTTGAAGTATTATTTTCATTGGAAAAATTTACATTCTTCCAGAAAAAAGAAATTGTTCCTCAAAGAACAAACTCTTAGATTACATGACTTCATTTCTCTACTATGCAAATGGAAAGCAAAGGCTTTTTTTAATAACACAGATACCCATTTGGTAAGAAAAAAATGTATTTCTGTCTGTAAAAGCAATAACTGAATGGAAAAACAAAATGATTTTCAGGGCACATGCTAGTTTTCCCCAAACTCAATTTTGGGAAACCCTGTTCTTTTTCCAAAAAGGTTACAGCAATTTTTGTGAAATGTAGAATGGTGCTTAATTTTTTTTCCCATAATAATAGTGCTTTGGTCAAAGATACTACATTGATGCCACAAAGGAACATTTAAGATATAAAGACTGGAAAAGTTTGGGGAAGGAATTAAACAAGATGAGACAAAAATCTTCAATAAAATGGATAGTGCAGCCCAGATACATGTTGCTCTTTCCAAAGTAGGAAATGTCTGCTACATCAAGAATAGATGAAAGGAAATACATTTTCTACTTGGTAGACTTTGTAATTAACCAATGGGAGCAGGTGTTGTCATAAATTATGCCAGTAGGTTGCTGAATAAGATAAAAAATAAGACGTGGAAGACAGAATCTGCCCTTCCTAAAATTCAAATACGCATGAAAGTAAGCTGCTGACCAGTTTGGTACAGAAAAGAGATTTATGACATCCTTCAAGTTCTATTATTGTGCAATTAGGTCTCCAACCTTTCATCAGGGATAGGTAGTTGCTGAGATAAAACACTGACTGGATGCGTTTTGTCAATTCTTGATATATACATAAAAGGTACCATTAAGAAAATTGTCAATAGGCCAGAGATTTCTGCCTGCAGGATAATGCTAGAATATACTTCCAATCCTGTATTGTTTTTAGGTTTTAGGTTTTTTTTTCAACATCAAAAGTGAAATGTCCTTGTACATGGAGGGATCAGTAGCCAGTTCTAGCTTTTATGATGAAAACATTCAGTCCCCTGTAGTCATTGAGGATTTGGAGATAACAAGATGAGTTTTCGCCAAGGCAGGTTAGCTGTGATTAAATGCTAATGCATTAAAAGAGAGTTGTTTTATTATCAGCAGTCCTGAAAGGAAGGCAAGGCCATTCTTGCTTGGGGGGTGGGGCAGGTCTGAAGAGGTTGATTGGGAGTTCTTTGCAACAAAGGTGAGTGGCTTTGTGAAGAAACCAAAGGGTTTTTTTTTTGTTTGTCTTTTGTGGATCTATGGGGGGGGCAAAAGCATATACAATAAACTAGACAGAATGAAATTAATCTGCAAACAAAATAAAGCTTTTGAAACAAGAAAAGAACACCAAAGAAGAAGCTCCTTCACAGTAGAGACTGCTTTACTCTTTGTCTTTGGATCTACAACACCTAGCATAGAATCTAATACCTGGTAGGCAATAAAGGCATGATTGTTGAGACAGAGGGAGAGAGACAGAGACAGACAGATAGATCAATGGAGAGACAGAAAGATAAAGAGAGAGACAGATTGAGAGATAGAGAGACAGTGAGCTTGCAAACTGAGGAACCTAAGAGGTACATGAAGAATTGGAAGACTGAGTTCTGGGAAAATGCCCAGAACAAGAAAAAAAACATCTAATCTCAACATGTGCAAGTATTTAACCCAGGAGAAATTATCAACGTCTAGCAAGAGAAATAGCTATGACTAGGGTTTAGAATTCTAGAATTTCGGAGATGAAAGAGACCTCAGCGGTAATCTAATTCAAATCCCTATATTAAATACAATTTCCCTCTATCACATTCCTTCAGAACTCATCATTCAACCTCTTCTAGATGATCACCAGTATCAGAAAACTCAGTAATTCTTGAATACCTCTAATTGTTAGGGAGCGTTTTCTTTTTTTGGAACTTGTTTCTCAATCTAGAAGTACGCCAACCATTACATGTGAACCCAGTCTATGGGAAGAGCTGATCAGTAGGAAAACTTTAATCTGCTCCATTCCCTAGGCAGCATAGTGGATGTTCCCAGTCACTCACCATATCGGTGCTATACAATGCATATACCCAAAGTACTTTAGTCATACTGTTAGAGCTCGGAACCCTCAACTCAAGCAATTCACCAACCTCAGCCATCCCAGTAGCTGGGATTACAAGTGTGCACCATCATCCCAGGCTTTTTTTCTTAATTGAGTCAGTATCTACCTTCTTATCCATTGATTCTGTTTTTTTTTTTTTTTTACAGAGGGGAAGGCAGGGCTATTGGGGTTAAGTGACTTGCCCAGGGTCACGTAGCTTAGTAAGTATGTCAAGTGTCTGAGGATGGATTTGAACTCAGGTCCTCCTGACTCCAAGGCCCGTGCTCTACTCACTGTGCCACCTAGCTGTCCTGTACCTATTGATTCTAATTCTTCCCTTTGGTGCCAAGCAGAATTAGTCTAATCCCTGTTGCACATGATAACCTTTCTAATCTTTGAAGGTAGGAGTCATATCTTCTTTCACCTTTCTGAGCCCTCAGACAATAATCTGTGAGCCCAGCCTTTTGATAGAGAGCTACCCTTTACAGGTGGCTTCACTCATCCAGTGTGACCCAGGGCTACTGATCCATCCCTGGCAGCATGTGCAGACTATCAGGGTTCTACCTGGTAGACAGAATAACGCACAGGATAGTCCTTTTTCAGTCAGTGACCTAAGGAGTATAAGATCATAAGATTTTGAACTAGAAACAACCTTTGAAACTAAAAAAGACTAATGCAAACTGGGACTTCAGAGCTAGAAGAGACTAATCTATGTATCTTGCCTTCATTTTGTAGATGAGGAAGCTAAGATGTTTAAGTGTATTGATCAACTTTGCAAAGGTAGGAAATAATGGAGTGGGGTTTTGAACTCAGATCTTTCCATTTCAAATCTACTACTTGAAAAGATGTATTTCTTTAAGTAAGGTTCATAAAATATATGGTGGAGGAAGGGGACAGTGAACCACTCACAGTTGTAAGGATGCTATCAATTGGATTTCAGGGATCTATATTCCTCTACAACAATGGTAATCCAGTCTCAGTGCTACTATTCTGAATAATCTCAATGAGCTAAGGAATCTGGGAATGCAAAGATGATGACTATCACAGAAGAAACCCTGATGATAGTTCCATAGAGCCAGCAGTTCTGGGGCAGGGCAGAAACTATTCTGCTTCATCCCATTGATAGAAAGAATTACTTTATTTCCAACACCGGATGTCATGGCGCACACTCGCAATCTTGCTACTGGGGTGGGATTAGGCTGGTGGATCCCTTGAGTTTAGGGGTTCTGAGTTGTAGTAGAGCTAAATTCCATTTCATATTTACACTGTCTAGCATCAATATGGTGAGTTACCAGGAGCAGAAGGCCACCAGGATGCCTAACTGGTCAGCTGGCAGAAATGGAGAATGTTATGGTTTCCTACTAATGAGCACTCATGTTGGTCCTGTCAGTAGAGTCCTCTATACTTCTAGTCCAGGCAAAATAAAGAGACTCATGCTCAAAGAAGAAAAAAAAAAACTCTCTGTAATTGGAGCAAGCATTCCTCATAGCTGCTGCAGTGGGGATTATGACAATTAACTAAATAATTAGTTGACCATGGTCATAAAGCACACAGTGAGGTTTTGAACTCATATCTTCCAACTCCCTAGGCTTATAGCTTAAGGAACAGTAGGGTTCTAGAAGCCTATGAAAGCAAGGTATCTTACCCACTCTTAGGGTAGTGGCCCAGGGAAAGGATGGAACTTCCCAGATTTAGAGCCCCCTGCTCAATAAAAGCAGAACAATGACTAGCAGTGCCACCTGGTGGTAAAAATTGATCTCTAGGCATATGACATCTATCTGGAATGATCATTACTAACTCTCAGTTCTTGCTACATCCCTACTAGTTTTGCCTGTTTTGATATTGTCTGTTAAAATTATAGATCATAGGATGAAAAAAATGAACTAGGAGGGGCCCAAAATGTCATGTCCAATCTTTTCATTGTCTAGATGAAAGACTCAAAGGGCCCTCTGGTCTAACCCTTTGTGTCAAGGTGACAAAACTGAGGGCCAGGATGGTAAATGAATTGCCCAAAGTGACACCATTAGTCAAATAACAGAGATAGGATTTGAACCCAGGGCCCCTAAGTTCGGAGGTATTGTTCTTTTTTACTGCACCGTGCATCCTCCAAGAACAACCCCCTACAGATTGGGGGATGTGGCTTTTTCCACATAGCATGAAGTGACCTGGGTAATTTTCATAAGTTTTATTGGTCTAATTCAATAGTCCATCAACGATCACCAGAATTATTTTACTGACAAGTAAGTATCCAGGATGATGATTATAGGTATTAGAAACTGCAGTTTTTCTGGATAGATCACGGTGAATCTAATTAACCATGTCCTTAATATGGTTTTAATGATATATCGCAGTTTTTAGCTGACCTATCTGTGTAGAGCCAAATAGTATTTTGAAATGTGTTAGATGGTGGTGGTCGTGGTGATGGTGGTGGTGGTAGAGGTCTGCGTCAATTGGAGTAATGACTCTATACCTTTTCGTATTGAACAGAATTTACTATTCCTAGATAACTCCATCAGAAAGAATTTTAAAGTCCGTGCCACTGCCTTTGGATACCTATAAATGTCAGTTGGAAAAAAAAAGACTGCGTAATGTGTCCCCATCTCCCATTTCCCACAAAAATGAATATATGTTTAAGCAACTTTTTTTATTTTTATAGTCAATCTAGAATTTCATCTGTTAAGGGATATTCTCACCTAGAAACTCCCTTAAACAGTGTAGATGTGCGATTAATCTGTAATTTATACTCTTAAAGAGTTGCCTGGGCAATAAGAACTCAAATGACTTGCCCATAGTCACATGTGTCAGCGGTCAGACTTGAGCTTAGGTGTTGCTGACTCCAAGAATATCTCTGATATCGCAGAAGACACATTCCTAAATATGGCAAAACAAACTTTTGTTGTTGTTGCTGCTGTTCTTGTCATTACTGTTGTACTCATTATGAGATCACAAGTAAATGAAGTTTTGGAAAATATTATACTACATCAGATTGCCCAAAAGACAAAATCGAGATGTGATCATTTTACTTCTCCACATAATCTCCAGGGTGTGGCATTTAAACATTTTCATTTCAGAGCATCCAGAACAAATCCATTTCTATTTCCATGTTATAACATCTAAGGAAAAAGCACAGCTCATTTATTCCTTTCAGCTGCCAGCTCTTTGCATTTTCCAAAATGACTGTCACCTCAAAGATCCACTTTAAAAGCCAGCACCTCTCCTCCTAAATGCACATTAAATGCTATGTAAGAATTTATTTCACACAATGGATTTGCTATGATGTACAGTATTGAGAAGGTTTTCAAAATAACTAGATTACAAGTGAACAAATGTAGATGATTCATTAGGGAAGCTGATTGTGGCCATTGAACAAAATACACTTTCAGAAAGAGTGGGCTGTTATTTGCTAATTTACCCAGATGACACAAATGTGGATAAAAGCTATATTGAAGAAATGACTGAGATGTAGTTTCCTTTGAAAATGTAATTGTTTATATATTATTAGAGAGGTTTGCAGAATGGCACAAATGAGAGTAAGGACCAATTTGAAGCTCATGCTTCAGGTTTTAACGAATGCCCTGCCAATGAACATAAATCATGAGAAAATAAAGTATTAAAAAGCTTAATAATAACTAGGATACGTCAACAGCAACTGCCCTGTGATAATGAACTGAGTAGATTATCAGGCACAACATAATGAATGCCTTGTTTCCAATCAGCTTTTATATACAAACAATGATGGATCCATCATCCAAAATTAGCAAAAACATCAGAGTGCAATGATGATTTAATTAAAATAGGCAGGATACAGAAATGAAGAGAAAAAAGTGGCCTACATAAAATAATCCTGTAACAAAGAGCTTTGAAATCAAAATCCACTTCAGAAAAATCACCAAACAGAATACAAGTAGGAAGCTACTATAATCCCCGGAATAATAAATTAGCACCAAGGTGTTATATCAATGATGGCAAATACAGCCTGCCCATCTTAATATTGGCTTGGAATAAAAACAATGACTGAATTCACAGGAAGATTTTGAACAAGAATAGTGGTATATAGTATGAAAAGTGGTTTGGTGATATATATATATATATATATACATATATATACATACATGTATATATATGTATATATATATTTGTGTGTGTATGTGTGTACACACACACACACACACACACATATTTCTTCTTTTTATCCCTTATTCTCAGTAATTCAGCAATAAGCAGTCATTGACAGTGTCTCAGGATTTAATCAGCTTTTGTGCAGAAATATAAATAGATCTTGCCTCCCCAAGCTAATATTTTTATTAGGTGAAGATACTACAATATTTTGGAAGAACAATGATTTCATCCGAAGGAATGTTTGCTATTCTGTTATAGATTGCTGTCTTCCAAACCTTTCTATCTTCATTCAATAATATTTGCCTTCCTGAACTGCCTGTACTTCCAGTCAACCTGGGCTTTTCTCTATTTTTCACCCATGACATTATGATTTCTTTCTCCATGCTGTTGTAATAGTTGTCCTCCATGCCAGGAATGCAATAATTTCTCACCTCTGCCTCATAGAACCCCTTCACTTCTGCAAAGATGTGGCTCAAGATCCATTTCCATGCCTTGGCTGTTAGTGAGGTCCTTCAGTATCTAGCTTATACATGGTGTTCCTAAAGTTTGGACACAGGAAATGTGGAGTTATTGCATCGAGTTCACGTGAATCTTGCAAAGTGCAGCAACCTTTGCATCACAAATGATGGAAATCATATTGAAGATATCATCTGTTAATACTCCAATTAAACAAAATGTTGTTGAAAATTTCATTCATTTCTTGAAAATATGCATTTTCCTATGTGTCCAGACTTTAGGAACACCCTGTATTTAGTGCCATTGCATTTATTTATTATCTCTGTATGCTTTCTGCATATACCAATATATATCCATGCTATGTTTTCCAATAGAATGTAAGTTTCTTCAGAGTAGTAGTTTTGTTTTTTTCTATTTTGCTTTTGTTTCTCTAGTGCCTACTACAGTGTCTGGAATGTAGGTGCTTAATTAACGTGTGTTGATTGATTCTCATCCTGCATGGTTCTTATCATATCTTTCTTAAACACTGTCATGGAAGATCTATTGAACACACTGGCAACATCTCAATATGTTTTGAACTACTTTCTGGATTGGGAAGCTACATTGTACAGTGAATAAAGTGCTGAATTCAAATTCTGCCCAAGACACTAGCTTTGGGACCTTAGGTAAGCTGCTTAATCCTTCTTTGCCTCAATTTCCTAATGTAGAATTGGGAATAATAAGAACTAACTCACAAGATTTTTTGAGGAACAAATCAGATAACCTATGAAATGAACTTTGCAAAACTTATGTCACTATTTTTTTCTAGTTAGCATATCATTTTGCATTTTGATTACCCATCTCTTACCCCTTCATTTTGCTACCTGGATAACCCACTCTTTTCTTTTTAAGTCACGTAAATCTTTGATGATGTCTTTTATGCCACTCCTAATGCACAAGTAATCATTGATTACATACTAAAGTCTGCTTACCCATCATATTCGAATATGTTTTAGATACAAGTAGGATGAAAATACAATCTTCAAAGTACTTATTCCTTTTGAAATTCAAATAGTTTGAAAATCTTAAAGTAGGAGATGGAATCTAAGGGGCAATAGCTTTCCTTTGGTGATCAATTTGATTCGAAAGCTCCATGGGGGGCTTTATTACAGGGTGGGTTGAAAAGCATAAAAAGATGATTGAATAAGTGGAATATATATATATTTAAAAAAATCAGTACTTCAAATGCCCTTATTTATAGGAAAACAAGAAAAGACCTGAGGGTTTTCAACCATCTCAGGCTATAGCTTTAGAACAACAGAAATTATGTGGGTCATTCCTATAGCTAAATAGAATACTATTCTTGTGCTACATAGCAGAAAGAACATTACTCTAGAAGTCATATGATCAGACTTCATCCCCTTACTTTTCTAGAAATTCCTACACAAATAGGATAAAAATGCAATCATCAACACATGTATTCCTTTTGAAATTCAAATAGAATGTGATTTTTTTAAGTAGAAGATAGAATCCCAGGAACAATTTATTTGTCTTGTTGATCAATTCTTACTATTCCCCTAACTAATCTGGAAATTCACATAACTAAGAAGCGTGAACTCTCTGGGCTTCAGTTACTTCATCTGTGAAAAGGGGACAACAATCATCACACTGCCTAAATCTCTTTACTCTCTGAGTTATTATTAAAGTATCACATGGAATGATGTATGTAAAGCACTTTGTAAATGCAAAACACTCTCTAAATGTCAGTTATTATCATTATCATCATCATTATTATTAATGGTATGCACAAAATATCAAATACTTAAATACTATAGGGGCAGTATCTCTGTCCCTGTAAAAATTCCACTTGTTAAAATTTTGGCTTTAAAAAATAAAACTGGATGTAGGAGGGAAAGGAGGTCTGCTTAAAATAAGCACACTAAACCATATATATATTTTTAAAAATTCCTTTAATATATTACATCTCTTTTAGGTGAAGAGACCTCACTTTGAAGTAAACGAATGCTTAGTGAACATGCTCAAGATTTGGAAAGAATGAAATCTGACCTCGGAACTAGAAAAGGAAAAAAAAGTTGTGAAAAATGATGCTTTTATTAACTCAGGAACAGATAAAAGTAAAGCGGGTACTTCCAGAATGTGATGAAATTATATTTTGAGAGAGATAGAGAGAGAAATAGATAAGAGGGTCTGAAAAGGGGTAGACTGAACAGAGAAACTGGGCATCAGAGACTTCATTTTCAATTTCTAGTTTTGCTACTGTTAACAGTGGCAGATACCATACAGTTCCTTAGTTCATTTCATTTATTTAATAACCTCCTATGTACATCATTCTACTCATTTGAAAAGGGAGATTACTGCTATGAGATAAATTGAAATAGCCTCATCACCCCTCAATTACATTCCACCCCATACTCAAATGTCACTTATTCCAGG
This sequence comes from Phalanger gymnotis, assembly GCA_028646595.1. Taxonomy (NCBI): domain Eukaryota; kingdom Metazoa; phylum Chordata; class Mammalia; order Diprotodontia; family Phalangeridae; genus Phalanger; species Phalanger gymnotis. The sequence continues at coordinate 73,222,784 of CM053626.1, forward strand.
AATCATTTAAATCATTCTCAAGTGAAGTATGAAAATAACTCTTTCCCTCCCTGCATGATTCTAACACAGACCTTTACATACAACTCTCATGCTTTTACTATTCATTATTTTTTTGGGAGGGGTATGATAGTTTCCATCACACAATAGTAGCACAGAGTTCTATAACAAAATAGATGTTTGATAAATATTTGTTACATTAAATTGAATAATATAAATTTTACTATGTTAAGTGTGAAATAGGTATCCAGAATGATATGGAATATTTAAGGACCGAAAAAGAACATAAGACAAAACATAATATGTTAAATACATTATGGAGATGCATAATGACACATTTTTCTATGTCTTAGAGGGGAAAGGATATGACTGATTGAGAAATCAGGGAAACTTCATGAAAAAAAGTAATATTTGATTTGGGTTTTAAAAGATGGGTGGAATTTCAACAGGCAAAGAAGGACTGGGAGGTAAATCTAGGTAAGAGGATAGTCTAAACAGAATGCAAAGTTGGACAAAGTATAGGTTTTGTTTGAAAAAGAGACAATCTTCCAGTTTGTCCCCTAGCTTGACATATTAAGAACAGTATTAAATGAACATATAATGTTAGCATGCCATGAGATCCTAGAAGTCCCTTAATGCTATAAAAGTGTCTGGGATTTACTCAGATCATCAGTGAGAATTCTTGAAAGTGTCTCAAGTGGAAGAGAAATATGAATACTTTTTATATATGGGGGGAATTGATCTAGAAATACTGGGAAGCATAGATTGAAAGGGAAAAAAACAAAGGCAAAATTATCCATTATTATTCTATTGTAATATCCCCAATTAAGAAATGATTAAAGGATTTGAACAGACAGTTCTCAAAAGAAAAATTTCAAGCTATCAATACACACATTAAAAATTCTCCAAATTATTAATAATTAAATAAATTCAAACTAAAGTCATCAGATTAGCAAAGTTGGCAGAAAAGTGAAAGACATTGGAAGAATAGCAGGAAAATGGGAACATTAATGTATTGCTATTAAAGTTATAGATTCCTCAAGCCATTCTGGAAAATAACTTGGATCTATGAACCAAAAGGCACTAAACTCTGTACACTCATTGACCAAGTGATGCCACTAATAGTCTGATTACTCAAAATAATCAAAGAAAGAGGAAAAGAACCTGTACATATAAAAATATTTGTAGCAGGTCTTTTATGGGTTTTTAATAATCATTTTAGCAATTACATGTAAAGATAATTTTCAACATTCATTTTTTGAAAAATTTTGATTTCCAAATTTTTTGCCCTACCTCCTCCCCCCTCCTCCTCAAGATGTCAAGCAATATGTTATAGGTGAAATATATGCACTCATATAAAACATATGTCCATATTAGTCATGTTGTGAAAAAATAAACATAACGAGGAATAAAATCACAAAGAAAGTGAAAACACTCTGCTTCCATCTGCATTCAGACTCCATAGTTCTATCTCTGGATGTGGATAGCCTTTTCCATCATGAGTCTTTTGGAGTTGTCTTGGATCATTGTATTGCTGAGAAGGACTAAGTCAATCATAAGTGGTTGTTGCACAGTGTTACTGCTACTGTGTACAAAGTTCTCCTGGTTCTACTCACTTCGCCCAGTTCATGTAAGTTTTTTCAGCCTTTTCTGAAATCTGTCTGCTCATTAGTTCTTATAGCATAATAGTGTTGCAGTACATTCATATACCACAACTTGTTCATATAATTTTAAGGAGTTTTGTTTCTCTTTTTAGTCAGCGAAGGGTCAGGAGAGGGAGAAAATAAAATTTATAGGGGAAAAATAATTTATTTCAATATTTTCAGTGCCAAATAATTGATACTACCTGGTTTTACTAGGTTGGTAGCTGAAGGAATAGAACAGAGGGAAAACATATTAGAGATAAAATTTATTGGATTTGAGATCAAATTGTATATGAAAGGTAAAGAAGAGGAAAAACTCAAAAATAATTCCAAAGTTTTGAACTTGGGAGAATGGATAAATGATGATTGTGGGAATAGTGAAGTCTAAAGATGAAACCAGTTAAATTTTAAGTTCAGTTTGTAGGAAACCTAGGTGGCTATGAATTGTGAGAAACATTGATGACCATTCCATTCTTCTATCAGTAGAAGAAACCAAAAAGGAAACTATTCTTCTGAACCCAAATCTTGCCAATAAAAAAAGAACTAAGTAAAGTTTAAATGATGCTGACTCTGGGAGGAAAGATCATAATAGCTTACATTTTATTGAGAGGAAGAAATATATAGTGTGACGTGAATCTGAGATTTTTGAAGAGTGTATTTCAGAGTTCAAAAAATGTTAGGAAATCATAGTCTAAGCTTCTGGAGGGGAGTTAGTCCTAAAGACATGCAATGCGCTTAAGAATAAAATTTTGGCAGCAGGAATATAAACAATTGTGAAGAGGAGGAGAAGAGGCAGCATTCTAAAGAGAATGATACATACATACATACATACATACATAGGATACATACATACATACATCAACTAACTTGAGGTTTGTTTTTTTTAAATATATATAAAATTATTTCTGGTTTAATTTATGGCAACAGTGCCAGTATTGTGATTGTTCAAATTTTCCATTAGTATGTTGACTTTAATCTAAAAGAATTTTGCATTTAGCATATCAAAATTTTAATGAATTATTAAAGTATGAAGGTTGTTTTCAGGATACTCTGCTCTAAATTCCAAAATACTGCTACTATTATTTTCTGCTTCATGGGCCACTATGACAAAATAATTAAAGCCCAATGGCAAGTTGGATAATGTTGAACTTCTTAATACATAGCTTAGTTTGTCAATATTACTACTAATAATAACAGCTAGCATTTATATAGCATTGCAAGTTTGTAAAGTACTTTAAATTTGTTATCACCTTTTATCCTCACAACTATGCTGTGAGATAGGTGTTTTTATCCTCATTTTCCATATATGGAAACTAAGGCTAAATGACTTGCACAGGGTCACACAGCTGAGATAGTATTTGAACTAAGATCTTCCTTACTCCAGGGCAGGGCCATCTCATCATCAGACTATCTAAATGCCAGTCTGTTACTGAGACCAGGTTTGTAGAATTTCCAGCTTTATAGAACCAGCAAGAACTTGTGTTATTGAAACAGTCAATAACATGTTCCTTTTGAATGGAAGGATGAATCAGAGACTTTTCTTGGGAAAAAAAAAATGAATCGTTGTTTAATTATGGGCTCCAAGGGAAAAAGAAAGAAAATGAAAAATGTCATTTTGTGGGTGGTTGCCATTACTATAATTGAAATTTATATGTCAACAACTTTTGTAGAACATGAAGATATAGGGAAATTATCTGAAAAAAGGTATGGAGTTCTCTAAATTTAGTCAACATATGTCTTACTTTTCAGTGACACAAATATAAAAGTGAGCATAAGGAAGAATATAAAAAAATACATTGGAAAATATGCTTTAAGATCAAAAAATGAAAAAGTCAAAAAACATGTACTTTATACTGAAAACAAATGCTTATATCCTGAATATATATGATATTGCACCTCAAGAAGAGATACATTAATACGACAGTCATGGACCAACATCAAAACACACAAGATGAAACTGACTATTTCTTAATGGACTAGAAACCAAAGAGTCAAGAGGATTGTCTTTAATGGTTTACTCTAGAAATCTACTCTCAAAACTGTGATTTTCAATATTTTTGTCAATGACTTGTATGAAGGCACATCATGTAAAATAGAAATTCAGATAGCAGAACTAGGAAAGATTGTTTACACATTAAATGATAGAACCATGTTCAAAAGGGAATTGATAGATGTAGTCATCATGTGTTTTGACATTTAGAGGCTAGTTTTTTTTCTTTTTTTGTTATTTCACCTGAAGGTGATCTATGGATTCTTTCAATGGTCACCTTTTTTGTGTTCAGAAGCTCTGGGCAGCTTTCTTGTATTATTTTTTACATTATTTTGTTTAGGTTTTTTGACTCACATTCTTTTGCAAGACTTAAATCCTTCCATTTTCTATATGTATCTTGTCTTTGAGATCCTTATGTTTTGCTTCTTTAAGATATCATCCTTTCTTTTAATGTTTTTGCCTTTTTCTTCTCTTGTTCCACATTATCCTTCACTTCTGTGTGTTTACATTCCCAATCAATGACTCTCTTTTTTTCCTTTTATGAGATTCACCACTGAAAAGTAATTCATTACATCTGGAATGATAGTCTTTAGCATAGTGTGTTAACAAATACTAATGAATAGTAAATGCTTTATGAATGCTTATTGACCTGTGCACTTTTAATTTGCTTTCATTATTGTTAGTAACTTAGATCATTCTTTTATATGGTTATTAATAATTTCCACTTCTTTTCAGAACTTTTGTTTATATTCTCTGACTATATATCTATTGATCAATGGCTTTTAACCTTATATAATATGTGTGTATGTGTATATACATACATATATACATATGTATGTGTGTATACACATATATGCATAGGAATATTTTATTACTTCTTTATCTTGGATACCATCCCTAATCTGTTTGCTCCAAAGATTTTCCCCTGTTTGACCACTTTCCTTCTAGTTCTAGATTAAATAATTTTATGCAGAAGGTTTTCATTTCATGTAGTGAAATTTATCTGTTTTGTGTGTTGCATTTGCCTCTATTCTTTGGTCAAGACTACAGTTTCCACCAATAGCTATGAAAGGTATATGATTTGGAGAAAGCAGTTATATTATAATGGTTTATAAGTGTACAAATTAAGAAGCTAAATAGTGTAGCACAAAATTGAAGTACTTGGAGTTCAGAACTCCTTGCTGGGAATCTTGGTTTCATTGATTTGTAGCTATGTGACTTTGGGTTAATCAACTGACCTCAGTTTTATAATATTTAAAATAGAGGTTTTGAATTGGATGATTTCTAAGGTCTAATATTCTATGACTCTAAATTCACTATTGTTGTTTAGTTGTTTTTAAGTTGTGTTTGATTCTTCCTAACCTCATTTGGAGTTTTATTGACAGGGATCCTGCAGTGGTTGGTTTTCCATTTCCTTCTTCAGCTCAGTTCACAGATAAAGAACTAAGATGAACAGAGTTAAGTGACTTACCCAGGATCATATACCTAGTAAATATTGAAAGCCAGATTTGAGCTGAGGAAGAGGAGTCTTTTTGTTTCCAGGTCCTATACTCTATTTACTATGCCACCTCATTGCCCATGACTCTAAAATAGGAACTTTTAAACTGGGGCCCATTAACTTATTTTATTTTTTTCTTGGTATCTAGGTTTCAATAAAATTGGTATCCATTACAATCCTATATATTTTATTTTATGCATTTAAATCTGAGAAGGGGGTCAATTGGCTTTACGTGACTGCTAAATGGACTCATGATGCCATAAAGGATCCTTGGGCTAAATAATGCATGTAAGCTAGATACTTCAATAATCTATGTTGATTCTTTCTAGCCATTCAGTGAACTTAGCTGCTTTGGAAAGATTTTTTTGTTTTTGTTTTTATCACCTAATGGAACCATTTAGCTAAATTTTGCTTCTGGATGTGTCAGAACTCATGGTGCCCATGAGTGAAAAATAAAACTTTCATCGGAAATTAAAATTAACTGAAACTGGAGACACACTGGGCATTATTATTTCTGATTTGCACTAGAATGGCCCTAATGTGCTGTTTTCTGTATTCCACAGGATGAAACTGTGTCTTGCTATTTCACACAGGAACTTGAAATAAACATACTCGATTTTTAGTGGCCTCAATTCCTTTTTAATAAGCACTATATCAGTACAGTATCATATTTCTATGACTATTAAGAGACTGCAAAATCATCTGGCCTGCCTTCATGATGGTAAAGTATTATTAC
>CM053626.1:73229147-73245077 GCA_028646595.1 Phalanger gymnotis
ACATAATGATACGCATGTGGCTCATGTTGAATTGCTTGACTTCTTAGGGAGGGTGGATGGGAAGGGAAGAGGGGAGAGAATTTGGAACTCAAGGTTTTTAAAAAAATAGATGTTCAAAAGTAAAAAAGTTTTTTTTTTTCATGCAACTAGAAAATAAGATGCACAGGCAATGGGGCATAGAGATTTATCTTACCCTACAAGAAAATAAGGGAAAGGGGGATGGGAGGGGGATGGGGGGACGGAGGGGAGGGCAGACTGGGGAACACGGCAACCAGAGTGTACGCCATCTTGGACTGGGGGGTGGAAATGGGGAGAAAATCTGTAATTCAAACGCATGTGAAAATCAATGCTGAAAACTAAACATATTAAAAATAAATTAAAATTAAAAAAAAAGGAAATGGCAAGGAGGAGGGTTTCAGAAAAACCTGGGAAGATTTATATCAGCTGATACAATGTTATGTGAATAGAACCAGAACTTGCTACACAGTAATGGCAATAGTATAAGGATGATCAACTCTGAAACAGTTAGCTACTCTGATCAAGACAATAGTCCAAGAGAATTCCAAAGGATCCATGATTTAAAAAAAAAATGCTATCCTCCTTCAGAGAGAGAACTGATTGTTTCTGAGTACAGACTGAAGTATACTTTTTAAAATTTTTTTTATTTTTATTGTTTTAGTTTTTACATGTATTTTCTTTTGCAACTAGGCTAATATGGAAATATGTTTTGCATGACTTCACATGTATGATAGATAACATGTTGCTTGCCTTCTCAAGGGTTAGAGGAAAGGTGGGATGGAGGGTGAGAATATAGAAATCTAATTTTTTAACAAACAAATGCTATTTTTACATATATTTTGAACGAAATCAAATATATTAAATATATTTTAAAAAAATTGACCCTTGTGCAATTTTAAATTTACATCACTGTATTATTAGGAAAAAAACATATTTTCAAGGAAAGACCACTGAATCAAAGGACATAGGCTTAGTTACCACCATAAATCAGCTCTACAAACTTAGTTAAGTGATGTTAACCCTCTAAGCCTCATTGTTTTTCCCATTGGTAAATACAGTAGTATGGATTCTTCCAGCTCCAAAAATCTCCACTTCTTACAGTAGCTATAATACTACTTATAAATTAACTTCTAATCACTCTGGCTTTTCTCGTTTAAATTTAATTTGTTAGAAAAGGTTAAGGTTCAAATGCCAACAATTGTCAACATTAGCTGGCCAATATTAAATTCTAGGGCAACTAGGCGGTACAGCGGAGAGAGTGCCAGGCCTGGATTCAGGAAGACATGAGTTCAAATTGGGCATCAGACACTTACTAACTGTGTGACCCAGGCAAGTCACTTAATCCTTTTTGCCTCAGTTTCCTCATTTGTAATATTAGCTGGAGAAGGAAATGGCAAATCATTCCAGTATCTTTACCAAGAAAACCTCAAATGGGTCATGAAGAGTCAGACATTACTGAAATGAGTGAACAACAATAATGTTAAGTGGTATAAAAATAAACACAAATTTTCAGTGTTATTAATAGTAAACTAAGACAGTAGAAATTATTATAATATATTGTATACAATATATAACATAATGTAATACAACGATAGAAATTATTAAAACATATTTCTAAACTTAGATAATGAATGATTCATTTGGTGGGTTTTGTTTTTGTTTCTACTTTTGCCAAATTTAATATGAGCTAGACCTGTGCTAGAAAATGTCAGATTTATTTGACTAAGAATATATTTTATAGATGTATGCAATTGTGAATTCAAAATCAAACTAACATGAAAAGTAACATAGTTTTCTGTTAGTTGTATTTTACATTTTAGATAAAACATTTACTTTTATATCAATTAAAAAATATTTATCAAATGCTATGTGTAATTTTTGTATCAATTCCTTCAAACTTTTTTTTCTCTACATATTCTGTCAATAGTTTGCTCAGGTAAGCTAGAAAGAATACTAGTACACAATGGCTAATTCTCTTATTAGATTATTTACAGGTTTGGAATTCTTTAACATAAAGTATATCTTTTCTATTCTATATAGTCTAAGAAGTGTGGAAAAATTTTGAAGCAAATAATATCAAAAAGTCAAAATTAAGAGAAAAAAACTGGAAAGTGAAACAAATGAAATTTTGTAAATTTCTGATAATTGTAGAAATTAAAAGACAGACTCTTAATCTGTACATGCCAAATAGTAAAGACTTGGAACAAACACAAAAGTAGATCTGTCTACATAAAACTATATCTCATTTCCATAAAAAGATAAAGTCATTTTCAGGTAAAAAGTACACTTGTATTTGGGATCTCTGCCATGGATAAAGGAAATGAAAATATAAATGCCTCATTCTAAAAAGATTCAATTTTTCCTGTGTGGGAAATAATCATTGAATACTGAGAGTATATTAGAGATTTCATTGCATTATCTTGTCACATTGATACAAAAGGATAAGTCAACAAAGAGTTGAATAGAGCTAAAGCATTGAAGACAAACCACTCGAAATAGCTGCCAATGGAACATCTATTTTGCTGAGTGTCATTGGTAATACAGGTTGAGATCAAATAAAATTTAGGCCATATAGATAAACTGAAATCAGTATGTAGTTTTATAACCCTGGTATTATGGTTAGCAAAAGGCTATGCCTGTACTTTCCTACTAGTCCTTGAAGCTAAAATTGTCTATGAGAGCAGCAGTGAATGAACAGATTGACAGCCCAGATAATCTATTTTATGTGGAAGAGGAGGAGAAGAGGGAGGAAGAGGAGAAAAAAGAAAAAAATTGTGACTTCTAAAACTACCTTTATCAAATTATATGCAAATCCATATAAGGATACAGAATCTTTTTTAAGGAATGATAAAAAAAATGTTCAATGGCAATCCTTGTGTGAAAAAAAAAGTTCCCAACCTTGGGTTTATATTCATCAAAGTCAAAAAGAGAGAGTAGTCTAGGTTACAAATGTGGTACAGGGCCCCTAGAAAATTGAAATTAAGATCATCAAGTACATAGGATGTATATAAATGAATGTAAAAGGTTTGATGATAGGAAAGTCATCACAGCTTTATTAACTATTATAAGCCAGGCACTATGCTAAGCTCAGATGATGCAAAGAAGGGCAAAAATAGTCCCTCAAGAAGCTCATGTTCTAATGTGACAATGACATGTAAATAGCTAGTTACATACAAAATATATACAGAATAAATGGAAGGTAATCTCAGTAGGGAAGACAATTCTGACTTCAACAGAAATAGTCCAGTTTGGAAGAGGGAACAGCTTAGGAGGAAATATAAGAAGTTCAATTTTGACATAATATGAACAACTTCAATAATTTACTATAATTGGTGCAGCTGAGATTTCCTTGCTTTGTTTTTTTTTCTCTAACTGAAGAACACAAAATATTTATGTCTTATGTCTTCTGCAACTCTTGTCTTGTCCTCCCTGGCTACACAATAATTTGTAGGTGACCTTTTTCCTGTCTCTTATTATCTTGCAGCTGCCCAGTTGTCCCTCAATCTTTCTGAATAACTAGCCCTTCTTTCCCCTCCCTACCCCCAGGCCGTACACCTTTCTGATAATCCTTTGCACAACTTGTCTGAACAGAGTTTTTCACTAATAATTTTCTCGCCCCCAGTCTCCATTGGCTTTTTTGTTGCTGTAGCATCAATTTTTCAGAAACTACACTATTCCATTACTTATAGCCCCGCAACATTACTAGAAGAATCACTGGTATCCAAATAGGAGAGGATTTTATATATATATATATATATATATATATATATATATATATATATAGCATCATATATGTGGAGATAGAAACATAGAAATCATCTGTTCCAACTTTTTTTTATTAGTGACAAAACTGAGACCCAAAATGGGTCAAGTGATTTAGACAGTAAGATCTTTCAGATGTTTGTATATGGAAAAGACATGAAAATATTTTGCTCTGGGATGAAAGCTGCCAAAATGAAATCCACAACATTTGAGTATATGAAGTCCACTCCTTCAGAATCTCTGCTTCTTAGAATGCCCAATATTCTTCAAAGGTCACCTCAAATACCACTTGTGAGTCATCATTCTCCCAGCCATTACTGCCTCCTTCCCACAAATGACCTCACATTTATTTTTCATACCATTTAAATTCACTAGTATATGTATGTACCTACCCTTGTATGAAAAAAAAAGTGTAAATATTGCCTCTCCCAGAAGATAAACTTCTCAAGGCCACACACAGACTTTCATTTTTATCTTTGCCTATTCAATGGCTAACTAGCAGTGTCACATAAAAAGAATTCAATAATTATTGGTGGATCAGTGAATGGATCAAACAGATTAGGATATGGCATCATATGGACAACCTATACAGGTGGCCTATCAGTTTATGGACAATGAGCACAAATAAGAGAAGATAAGAAGACTGAATAACATCTGGGAAATTTTGCAGTATTTTTTAAAACTTCCAATATTCTTCCTGAAAGCAAGGCTCATCTTTCTAAAATAAAAAGCAAAATAACATAAAAGAAAGTAATTAGGGCAAATTCTTGAGAAATATAATGAGATTGTCATATGAAGTCCAACAGAGATAGAGCATTACCAATTGCCGTTAATCTTATAAGTACTTTTAGTACTTGTACCTTGTTAAAACATATTGTTTGGATTGAATTCAATAAAATGTAAAAACAAATATTAAATTTACTTGTAAAATTTTAATTTAAATAAGAATTGTAACTATTGGGCAATGTGCACATTTCAATTGCTTTCTTTTATTATAGTTTTTTTTTAAATTAACAATCATTTATTGTTTCTTCATCCCATCACTCTCTCCCCAGCATGGTCAGATGAGGAAAAAGAAAACCTTTGTAACAAATATGCTAAGTTAAATTTTAAAAAGAATCCCATATTGGCAATGTGCAAAAACTATGTGTTTCATTATGGGTATTTAGTCCATTAGATCATCCTTAAGTGGGTAGCATTTTTTTACCAACAGCCCTCTGGAATTGTGGCTGGTCTTGATCAGAGGTCTTATTTCTATAAAATAAAAATATATTTTTGAAACATTGTTTTTATAAATACATTTTATAATTAAAAATACATTTTACTATTTTAAAATACATTTCAGAAATAAAAATTATAAATTATGCGTATATAAAAAGTATCCTCATCTTTCTTTGTCACATTAGTTCATATGAGTCTTGTCAAGTTTTTCTGAAACCAGCCCATTTGTTTTCTTTTTCTTACAGCATAAAAATGTTTAATTATATTCATATACCATAATTTATTCACCAATTCCATAAATAATAGTTGCCCTCTTATCTTCTAATTATTTGCTGCTATAAGAATTGCTGTTAAACATTTTTTGAACATATATTATCTTTTGTCTTTCTTGATCCGTTTTTATTTTTAGTCATAGTATTGTTGGGTTAGCTTAGTAACATTTTGGTCATAATTCCAAATTACTTTCCAGCATCCACAGATCCACCAAAACTGTATTAATTGACCTGTTTTTATTGTAGCACCTCAAAATTTGTCATTTTTTAAATTTTATTGGAAACTGTGCAATCTGATAGTTATGAGGTGGATTTTTAAAAATTTTCTAGGAATTTTTGGGTTTGCATTTTATTCGGAGCATTTTTCCTCATGGCTAGAGATGGCTGCACTGTCTTCTCCGGAGACTTGCCTTCTCATATTCTTTGATCATTTGTCATTTGGGAAATAGCTCATATTATTATAATTTGAATAAATTTCATATATATTTACACACACATGTTGGGAATGAGATCTCAAGCAGAGAAACATGCTGAAATAGTACATCTCCTCATACCATACCCACCCCCCTTTCCCTTTTAATCTTGGCTACATTGGATTTTTTTTTGAATGAAAAAACAATAAAATTGTTCATTTTATCTTCTATAATCCTTTGGTTATTAATAGACTCTAGACTTATTTATAGTTTGTTACTTTAATTTGTCTATAATGTGACCTTTTATATCTAGAACAAGAGTCCATTTAGTACTTATCCTAGTATATTGTGTAAGGTATTGGTCCAAGCCTAATTTCTGCCAACATGTTGTCTAATTTGCCAAGCAATAATTTGTTTAATCAAATAGTGAGTCTTTACCCCATTAGCAGGGGTCTTTGGGTTTATCAAACTAGGTTCTTTTGCCTCTCTAGGTTATGTATCAACTCCTTTCCACTGACCAACCTTTCTATTTCATAGACAGTGCCAAATAATTTCAATTATTACTGCTTTACAGTATAGTTACCTAGTAATTCTAGGCCCTCTCGTTCTTCCTACATTTTTTTTTCATTATGTCCTTTTCAATTTTTGACCTTTTGTTATTAATTTTGTTATTTTTCAAGTCCTATAGTAGTTTATTTGCCATGGCATTGATTAATTAAATTTAGATAGCACTGTTATTTTTATTATATTGGTTCAGCCTACCCTTCAAAAATTTGTATTTTTTCAATTATTTGGATCTGTCTTTATTTTTCTAAATAACATTTTGTACTTATATTCATATAGTTCTTCTGTGTGTGTGTGTGTGTGTGTGTGTGTGTGTGTGTGTGTGTGTGTATTGGTAGGTAGACTGCCACACATTTTCTACATTTTGTAGCTATTTTAAATGAAATTTCTATATCTCTGTTGCGTTTTATTGGTCGTACATTGAAATGCGGATGATTTATGTAGACTCATTTTATATCCTGAAACTTTGCTGAAGGAATTCTTTTAATTAGTTTTTAGTTGACTCTCCAAGTATATCATATCTCCTGCAAAAAAACAATAGTTTTGTTTCTTCTTCACCTATGCTTCTTCCCCTAAATTTCTTTTTTTTCCTTCTTATTTCTATAGCTGAAAAGTATGGTACTATATGGAATAGTAGTCATGACAATGGACATCCTTGTTATAACTCTGATATAATTGGAAAATTTTCTAGCTTATTGCCATTACATATAGTGAGGGCCAACAAAGTAAAGCAACCTCACCACATTAAGGGAAGATACATTTACAATTACACTTTCTGGTATTCTTAATAAAAATGGGCATTGTATTTTGTCAAAAGCTTTTTTTCTGTATCTTTTAATGTAATCATATCATATGATCATATGGTTGTCAGCTTGTTGGAGTTTATAGTAGTTTCTGAGAAACTTTCTTTCTTACATATATTTTATAGTGGGCAAATAGTACTAATTAAGACAAAATGGCATATGTAAACTAAGATTTTTATTTATTTTAAAAGGACTTATATGGATGTGAATGCATACATACATAGGTAGTAATAGAATGATGTACATTAATGTCCATATGGCATATATGTGTGTAGTAGGTGTGTACACATATATATGTATATACACATACATATATACACGTAAAATATAAAACAATCCATCCATCCATATATATATATACATATATATATATATATACATGTACATATATAATATATGGTAGAATGTATTTTACCAAAGCTGAATGTCTAGAAAAGTATACTTCATGACATGTTAAATATGAAGTCACACCTATATAATGTATGGAGTTTTTTTAAACCCACAATATAACAACTCTTATTACAGTGTAAATTTGTTACTATAGTAGCATCTTTGATTAGCTTCATTTATTTAATTAATGTTTATCCCAGGATAAGTTGTTAGTGAGATTTAAGGGTCAGACTGAGTGGGAAGATGAACACATAGAGAAACTTCATAGAAATACGTGGAAAGTCAAGATCTCATGATCAACAAGCCCATAGAACGGAGCTTGAATATGAGGCCCACTACGCTTTTCTATTAACAAAAACTTGAAGAAATCTATATAACTGACCAATAGTTGTGGACAGAGAGATAGGTTAGATATGGGGAAACTGTGGGAAAAGAGGTTTTAAGTGTTCTATTTTTGGTATAAGGATACTTACGTGTTCTGCAGTAGAAATACTTGAATACATAGATAATGATCTGGGTCCAGAATCAGATAGGTAAAAGTAAGTGGTTTGTTTTATGTGAAAATATATTGTGATTTATATGATCCAAAATTCTCCTAGAAATAGTCACATCTTTTGCCAATGCTCTTGGGACTATAGAAGTTTCCCAGTTTTGTCTTTGTTTGTGTCTTTGTCTTTACTGGATAAAAGATGATTATATCTCCAGCTTGACACTTGAAAGGAAAGGAAATGCTGCATGGAAATTTCTTCTCAGCACAATATTATTTGCCTCTGAGCAAATCTCTGCTTGTGTTTATCTTTATACGACTGTGAATTATGGAATATCAAAATCTCTTAGGAATCAAAATTATAGGTATGTCAAAGAGCAATGGAAAAGCAAATGTGGACTTTGGAATGAAATTAATATATAAGGAAAGAAGAAAGAAGTTTAGAAAGGGCAAGAGAAGGAAGGAAAATAAGGGAGGGAAAGGAGAATGTGGAAAGTGAAGAACCAAAAGACTTATTACCAAAACCTAGAGGAAAGAAAAATGTGTAGCAGTGATTACAGCAGGTGCAAATGCTTCAGATAGGTCAAAAGGGATGAGGATGAAGAAATAGTCATTAGTTATGGAGATTAAGAAATCATTGACCACACCCTCAGAGGGAGAATGTATATTTATGAGATCATGCATCTAGTTGAAGTACCTATTGAGAATGAAACCTGTGAGCAATTTTATCAGCTGATGTCTCTTGGGCACATGTAAAACTTAGCCATACCTGGCAAACTCAATTAAGTTTTAAAGTATTACTTTTTAAAGCTTTAAAAAGTCTTTAGGCTTATTCCTTCTGCCACTGGCTTGTTCCTCAGTGTTGGTGGAATAGAGCTGATCATCATCCTTCAGATATTTCAACATGATTTTAAATGATGAAGAAGTCAACATGTGTCCTCTGAGTTAGTGTGTTAGGGCACCTAAGTTATTGTGTATATGTTGCCTCACAGGTCCCAATTTCACATCTTTTAGTCACGTGCATAGCTTTTATCTTATTTTTCTTCAAAAGTCTTTACATTATTCCAGATTTAGACCCAGATGTTTGGGGAGTATTTGATTAAGAATGAACTATAAGCATTACCTTTTGGCTCCTACTTGTTACCATCCTCTTAATATATGTTGATTGTCTTCTGGTTCTGTAAATAAAAGTGCTGAATTCAGGACCCATTCTGTTTCTGATTCATTGTGACCGTGTATCTTTTGAAACTCTGCACTGAAGTCTCTTACATATATAAACTCACAGGAAGAAGCATAAGAAAGTATTTTCTATAATCGTCGTCTTTTATTCTCTGTCTCTGTCTCTGGATCTGCTTCTGTCTCTTTCTTTCTCCCTGCTCCCTCCTTCTCCCTCCCCCCATCTTTCTCTGTCCCTTCTCTCTCTCTATCTCTTTCTCCTCCTCCTCCTCTTCTTCCTCCCTCTCCTCTTTCTGTCTCTATCTCTCTGTGTCTTTGTGTCTGTCTGTCTCTCTCCTCCTCCTCATTCTCCTGTCTCCATCTCTCTGTATCTGTATCTGTCTGACTTTGTCTCTCTCCTCTTTCCCTCCTCCCCTTTCCTTCCCTCTCCTCTCCTCTCTTCTCCTCTTGTCTCCTCTCTTAACTCCCAGGACAAAATTTGAAGATTGAAATGTTCTCTACTCTTTCAAACAATGACATTTCTGATTTGATCCGTGAAATTTGCTCTGTTGTGAGTTTGTAAGAGTAGTCTCTAGTTCCACAATCTGGTTTTCTCTTTGTTTGGCAAATAGCTAAATTAATGTCAGTCCACAGGTAATAGAGTTGCTAGAGCTCCAAACTTTTTTCAAATAAGCTTTGTAATTGTCATGTAAATGTTTCTATAAACTTGAGTCCTATTTGAGGCATCAGTAATGAATGGCTGTGGAGATTTTTATTCTCATGCTGCCCCAGGGAGACTAAAGGCAGAGGGGCATTACAAGGTTTCTAAAAAGTAAGTCTAAAGAAAGAAACTATAATGAGGCTTAAGAAATTCTTTGTTCTACCCTTTGAATTTGCTTTTAGATAGGTGGAAAAGGAACCAGCATATATATGAAACATGAGGAATCTGCTGTGTATTTTGCTTTCATTTAATATAAAATTAGCTAAAAATCCCATTAATGAGGTGTTATCATTTAGGATTCCTACAGTTCTCATGATTCCTCTCATGAATGCTGGTTCGAATAGCACTTTATAATTGCAGAGTGCTTTATGATCTTTTATATTGCTTAACTATTTTTACAGTAGTCCTTGAAGCTGTCAAGTCACATAAAAATGTCCTCTATCGCTATTGATTAGAGAAATGCAAATTAAAACAACTGATGTACCTATCAGATTGACTAACAAAAAATTAGGAAAATGAGAAATTCTTGAGGGGATGTCAACAAATTGGGACACTAATGCACCATTGGTGGAGTTGTGAATTAGTCCAACTATTCTGTAGAACAATTTGTAAGTATACGCAAAGGATCATAAAACTGTACATACCCAGCAATACCACTACTAGGTTTGTATTCCAAAGAAATCAAAGAAAATGGAAAAGATTTATTTGTACAAAATTTATTTTGGCCAAGAATTTGAAATTGAGGGGACGCCTATCAATTGTGGAATGAATGAACAAATTGTGGTGTATGATTGTGATGGAATAATATTTTGCTATAAGAAATGGCAAGTAGAATGGTTTTGGAAATGCCTGTGAAGACTTACATGAACTGATGCAAAATGAAGTGAGAAGGACCAAAACACTATACACAGTAGCAACAAAATTGTAAGGATGATCATCTTAGCAACAAAATTGTAAGGATGATCATCTGTGAAAGAGTTAACCACTGCGCTTAAAACAATGATCCAAAACAATTCCAAAGGATTGAGGATAAAAACAAAACAAAAACCATACCTAAAATAAACAAAAACATTCTATCTGCCTTCAGAAAGAGAGAAGTGATGAATTCTGAGTGCTGATTGAAGCGTCTTTTAAAAACTTTCTTTATTTTATTACTTTTGTCTGCTTTCTTTTGCAATGTGTCTAATATAGAAATACGTTTTTCATGACCCCATCTATAATCAATATAAAATTGCTTGTCTTTTCAGGGGCGGGGGATGGACAGGAGGGAGGAAGATAATTTGGAACTCAGAAATTAAAAAAAGAATATTAAAATTTGTATACATAATTGGGAAATATTTTTAAAAATAAAATATATTTTTAAAAGTCCTTGAAGTTTGAGGGAATTTAATTACACTTACAGGAGAGGAAACTGAGTTACAGAGAGGTTCAGGATTTCCATGATTATTCAGTGAGTCTGGGCAGGACATCTGTGAGAATTACAGCTGCCTAAAAATGAAAAAGCTAGGGACAATTTCATATCTATTTTGAGATCATGATTATTTGGTGCATAATTATACTAGTTATTTCTTTTTCAGATAATCTATAAATTTCTGTTGATATTCTTCCATGTCCTCAATTTGATGTTAATACTATATTGTAAGGGGCCGCTAGGTGGCCCTATGAGTTGAGCACCAGCCCTGGAGTCAGTAGGACCTGAGTTTGAATTCAGACACTTGACACACTTACTAGCTTTGTTAGGTTGAGCAAGTCACTTGACCCCAATTGCCCTGCCTTCCCTCCTCAAAAAATTTTAAAAAATTTTAAAGCATTCTACTGCATGGAGCATTAAGGATACCAACGCTTCCTCCTCCCTTTCCTTTTTCTTCTTTTTTCTTGCTCGCTTTCTTTACTTCTCTTTTTTTTTATTTTTGCTTCTCCTTTCCTTTTTTATTTCCTGCTCATACCTCTGTTGAGTTCCTACTCTCTTCAGAAAATTCTGCTAGATACTGATAGATTTGCAAAATATAAGTAAAAATATAAACCCTTTCTCTTTTTGTCTAGAAGGAGGATAAAGCAGATATTTAGCTCTCAAATACTTGAATGTTTAAATGAATTTATGATCTCACCTACTTGGAAATTCCTCCCAGTGATGTGATCCATTTATGTCTGTTTGTCCATTCTATGTGATACTTGTCCTCATGCTCCTCTAGGTTTGTCACTAAGAGTCCAACTGACATAGTGGAGGCTTTCCTTTATTTCTCTTGATATCGTGAGCATACCATCAGAGTTCTGTGTCTATCTACCTATCATCTCTCAACCTCATTATATGATCAGTCCATCTTCTGTCCTCATTATGAAATCCTTTAATGATATTTTTTTTACTCCTATACTAATTGGGAGTTCCTCATTCCTTTTTATTTTCATTTTTATTTTTTCTGTAGCCTGCTAACACCTACCACGCATCTTTCTTTTACTCTCTGTAATATTAATTTTTAGAGATAGTTAAGAACATCGGTATCAAAATGATATTTTTAATTCATGAGAATCAGTTGTTAAGATCATTAACTTAGTTTTGCAACTTCCCTAAGGCAATCCAGCCCATTCACTTCTCTACATTTAATTCTGACCCTAACTCTGTGTTATCTCTCTCAGATATACACGCTGATGGGCAAGTGAAATATATGGACCATCCAAATATACCTTACGGTCTGGACAATATACATTTTTCATCCATGTGTCCTTCTTTGGGTGGGAGGCCAGTCTAAAACCCCCTCTTTCAGGAGACTTCAAAATGTTCCAGAGTGTGGTGCAATTAGCACAAAATCATCCCCAAGTAATAGTTTCTGGAAGACTGAGAATACCATCAAAGAATACTTTTTCAAATTGAGTTTTCCATTATATCTGCTCCATCACTGTGGTGAGTACCTCTGGTCAGAATACATCTTCTTGTTTTTATATTATATACTATTTATAGGCAGAGCTGTTTATCAATGAGTTTTACTTCCATTATATATTTCAAGTGTGATCAAAATGTGCACATGGGGGCCACTATATTGAAAAAGAGCCTATGAAGTGTATTTTGCTCCACCGAATCAGATTTCTTTTTCAAAATCAACAAACCAGAACAAGATCCAAAATTCTCTTAATCTTTCAGTTAATTGTGAAATGATGATAGTCGAATATTGCTTTCAAAAGTCTTCTTTTTCCTTACCTTATTGAGGATGTCCTCATTAGTATATAGAGCATATAAAGATTTTATATAAATGGGTTAGTAGGTTTGTACATGTTGGCATTTAACTCTAATGTATGAATACACAATTAGTAATTTTGACTTTTTTATATAGAATGTCAATAAAGAGGGCTTTATGAAGTTTGATGGGAAAGGGTATTACTGATTTGTGGAATCAGGAAAGGATTCTTGATGGAGGTACACTTAAATTGAGTTTTCAAAGACATTTGTTCAATGGATGGGGATACCCAGGAATCATTAGGATATGCCAGCAGGTCAGATGGCAGTGCACAGTGGCTTGCAGAGGAAGGTCTGGGGGGACCTCCACATCACTGGATTCTTGGCAGTTGATTATTCCTAGTCTGTCTAATTGGTGTGAACAGCCATGTCATTCTCTCTCTCCAGTAGCCTAGGACATGGCATGAGCATCTTTAGGCTGAAAGAGGTCAAAAACAGATTACAATACATTATGAATACTAGAAAAATGAATATGAACCTTATTAAGTAAATAGTAGAGTCACTGAAGATTTTTGAATAGACAACTATCATGTCAGATTTTAAGTTATATTAATTACTCTTACAGTCTTATGAAGGACAAATTAAAGAGGGGTAAGAAGGTATGGAGAAATGTATCAAGGGGCTATTGAAATTGCCCTTGCAAGCTTGTTTTATCAGGGTCCCTGCCAGGTTAGTGCCATTGGAAATAGAAAGGAGGGGGCAAAGGCAAGAGAGATTTTAATGGTTTGATTGACAGGAAATAGAGATTAATTTGCTGTGAAAGGTGTGGGAAAAGGAAGAACTGAGCACAATCCCAAATTTACAAATATTGGAGAAAAAGTAAATGATTGTACTATTATAAACAAGGAGGATAGAGTCATGAAAATATGAGATAAAGGGGAATTTGCTGACAATAGAGTCCAGATTGAAGAGGACATTGTGGGATGTATTAACAAGGAGAGGATACAACTGGAAGGGACCTCAAAGGCAATCACATTCAACATTTTCATGATAAAAAATGAGAGAACCCAGCGAGGTTAAATGATTTGCTCAAGCTCATAGGTAGACAGATTGAGAGGTAAAATTTGAACCCAGATCTCCTGAGTCCAGAGCCAGAGTTCTTTGAACTGGGGCCACTAGGTGGCACAGTGAGTAGAGCACTAGCCTTGGGGCCAAGAGGATGTGAGTTCAGACATTTGACATACTTACTAGCTGTGTGACCTTGGGCAAGTCATTTAACCTCAATTGCCCTGCCTTCCCCTCTCAAAAAAACAAAACAAAACAAAACAGATCCTTTGAGCTATATCATATTGCTTTTCATAAGTGAATCAACTTTAATTATGCCTGGAAGAACAGATTTGATCAGAAATGAACATTTTGGAGTAGTTTTATGTATGGTGGAATTGGGCCAGTCAAAATAAAAGACCTACCTATTTCTTTTCTTTCCTTCCCCTGCTATTAATCTATTTCCTTCCTTCCTGTCTTCCACAACAGCTATAGCAGCATAACCTGACTTTTTAGGTGTTTTTAATTAAGGTTATAATAATTGTATTACTGTATCAATAGTGTAGGTTCCTTTCTGTCATATCAAGTTATACTTTATTTTGTAATGCGGCACACAGAATCACTCATTCTCAACATCATGCTCAGTTTTAGACTCTGTCCACCAAAATACTTATCAATATGACATACCGCATATCCCAAACCAGTCACAGTTCTTATCAAAATAGTGGCCCTCAGAAGAATTTGCAGCTATTTGAACTGCACGTTGATTATATGGTGTATTAATGTCCATCAAACATTGCGTATTTCAGCAGGTAATTATAAAGGGCAAAGAATTCTAAATGAATTTTAAATAGCTTCTTCCAATCATTAAGCACAGCTACCACATCCATATTTTGTAAATGTAAAACACCGAGTCCTCGCAAGTCCACTCTTCAGAGTAGTTTTTATTGATGATTCATCCGAGCTTCATTTTGTAGCTGGAAAACCTTGTCGGTCAATTTATTCCAACATAATACTATTGGGTTGGGTGGTTATTAATCCTGTAATTGTTCATGGCATGCCAGGAATAATTCAGCTAATTATTACAATATGTCTTACTTTGCCATGCTTCTGTATGTCAAAATGTCCTTTGCATATATTGTGAAAAACTCAGATGCTATTTAAACTTTAGACATAATAATTGATTATAACTCATAAAATAATAGAAAATTACATGGAGGTGGGAAGAGGTTATCCTGCACACAGTATCTATTGGCCTAAATACTACTTGACAAATTATATCCCACTAATTTTAATGAATATATGACTGCCATTCTCTCAAAAGAACCTGTTCAACTGGATATTATTTTCCTTTAGGGTAACAACAATATAGACTGGATTGCATTGTCACATTGGAAAGAAAATACGATTAAAAAATATAATCGACATCTTGGAATCTCCATCTCCCTTTATAGCTCAATTCAACTGCCTCTCCTTCAAGATGCCTTTCCTGAGGCATCTAGCTACAAGTTTTCCTCCCTCTAATAACTATTTATTTGCATATATCCCACATTTACATTGAGGCAGTTAGATGACATAGAAGAAAGATCAATGTTCAAATTCTTTCTCATTTAATAGTCATTTAATAGTCTTGTGGCTCTTAGTAAGGATTTTTACCTTTGTCAGTCTTACTTTTCTGACCTATAAAATGGGGATAATAATAGCACATACCTCATAGGAATGTTATATGAAACAGATTAGGTGCTGTATGTAGAACATTTTGCAAACTTTAAGGTGCTAGACAAATGTTAATATTGTCACTCCTCTGTTATTAATGCTGTAATTGCTCATGGCATGCCAGGAATAATTCAGCTATTTATTATACATCTTACTTTGTCATGCTTCTATGTCAAACTGTCCTTTGCATATATT
>CM053626.1:73245577-73284083 GCA_028646595.1 Phalanger gymnotis
CATAGGAATGTTATATGAAACAGATTAGGTGCTGTATGTAGAACATTTTGCAAACTTTAAGGTGCTAGACAAATGTTAATATTGTCACTCCTCTGTTATTAATGCTGTAATTGCTCATGGCATGCCAGGAATAATTCAGCTATTTATTATACATCTTACTTTGTCATGCTTCTATGTCAAACTGTCCTTTGCATATATTAGAAAAAAAACTTAGACATTATTTAAACTTTCAACACAATAATTGATAAAAATTCATAAAATAATAGAAAATTACACGGGGTAAAAATAAGTTATCCTACACAAAGTATTTATTGGCCTATACACTTTGACAAATTATATCCTCCTGTTTTGATGAATCTATGACTACCATTCTCGCCAAAGGACCTGGTTCTCCCCGAGTGGAGCATAGTGTTAGATCCTTAGGAGGGCAGCCATCTTGTTTGTAAGTTTCTATTCTCGGCACTAATGCCTCCCACGCAGGAAACACTTAATAAGTGCGTGTTGATTAATTGATTGTTAAAGGAACAAAATTGGTTTCTATAGGACCATTAACATTCAGGTGAAAGCTGCAGCTGGATAAAAATATTGTAATGATGTATATAATAACTGCGGTGCCCATAATTAACACAGTTAGAAGTATTTAAGGTTCAACTATGATTGAATAAATTCAAGTACAAAATCCTACCAACTATAATGACATATGTGAAAATTATTCCTAATTCGCAATAGGCCAGTTTCATTCTCTGTTTGAATGAAAGAAGTGATAACCATTTTACAGCCTTATATCTATGTCAACACATTCTTTTCCAACGTATTCTCCACAAAAGAAGGTGTTGTTGCTAGGTCACTGTAAGATTCTTTAACTAGTGTTTCTTTTTTCTTTTTCAACGGTCAGTTTTTAAACATTTCAAGAAGAAAGGAGAGGTGATAATGGGAGGGGGGGCGCTTCCGGAAAGGCCTTATGGAGGAAGTGAGGTACTAAGCTGTACCTTGGAAGAAGCTAAGGAATTTGTGAGGCATAGGTAAGGAGGGAGTGCATTCTAGATTTAGAGTAACATTTTTCCAACCCATGGAGGTAGAAAATGTAATATCTTATCAGACAACTGATTTATTTTTTAAAATACCACTTTTTGAGTTTAACCTATTTTTTTTAGTTTATAGTTTTTCTGAGAAATTTGAGAACTGAATTATGATTTAAACTTTCTAAATTCTTTAAATTCATTTATCTAAGATGTACATTAGTCAGTCAACAAGCATTTATTAACTTTAAATTATTTAATAACATCTTACTATATGGAAGGAACTGTGCAAATGGTCTTGTACCTCCCTTCCTTCTATGAGAGTACTCACACAGATGGATCTAACAAGTATACAGCAAAAAGAGTAGCTGTGCTAGAGACAGGGGGTCTGGGTTCCAACTCTACCTCTGACACTGTGTGACCTTGAACAAATCACATAATGTCTCTGGGCGTGAGAGTACTAAATGGGAAAATTAGGGGCTGGATTGGATGTCCTCTGACAGCCCTCTCATCTCCAAATCTTTGATCCTATGATTTCATCTAGTCCCAAAAGCTTTTGAATGATCCTGAAGTATTACTATTTAGTTCCTGATGTCCAGAATAAATTGATAGCTTTATACAGGTGACTGTGATATCTTAGGCCTTTGCACACATCTTCTGAAGCCCCGTATTAATAGGGATTGTCATGCACCTTTAGAGGTCCTTCTGATTCTTCTTGCCAAGGCTAATTACCAACAAATATTGTAGCTCTCAGAGGAAATTGCTTTGAGAGAATAAACTATAGAGTTGCTCTAGGAAGCATGCCATGGTGACACTAGTGAATCCTATTTAGCTCTGGCCTCCATTTCATCAAGGATGAACACTGGTCCACCAAAACCCCCTGGACTCAGAATCCTTATTTACATACACTTATGTTCCTGTCCCGGGGTATTAGGAGAGGGTTAGGGTTCTCTGATGTGATCAGCTAGGGGTTCTGGAGGATTTGGTTACAACATTAGCTTTGGTTTATATATGTCTCAAAAAACACAGAACAGATATACAACTGTAGTAAAAACAAAAAAAAAGTATAAACAAGGAAAAAAAAAACTTGGTTTCCTTGAATATAGCCCAAGAAATGTGTCCTATACTTTATCTTGGTATTCTGTACATGCCATTTTAAATAAAGACAACAAACTTCAAGGGAAAGTTAAAGAACATGGAGTAATTCTGGCAGGATTAGGGAATTACATGATAAAAAGGGAAGAAGTAAATGGTGGCATATGACCAAAATGGAATTAAAAAAATTATACCTGTTTTATACATGTCTTACTCTCTTGAAATATTCTTTGAAAGTCCCTTAATTTCTCTACGTAAAAGCTAATCCAAACCACAGGTTTTCCTCTAATTTAAAGTAGAAATTGTACGCATAGGAAAAGGTGTTTGAAATCATAAGTCATGAAGAGCACACTCTTTTTCAAATTAGTGATAAAATAATTGGACTACATGGTGAAGGGATAGAAATTTTATGTAGAGGCCATGAACTTTGAGCATTGTGAGGGGGATTTTCCCCTTTAAATTACTGAAATTTAGCATGAGTTTTTTCCTTTCCTTTTAAACACGTTAAATAATTTTTGACATAGTTCTCTATAAATATATCTAGACTATGGCATATTTTTATTCATCTATTCTCCAAAGACTTTTAAAAGTTATTTGTAAATAAAATGTGCTTCTATAGACGCTTTAAATTTCCATTAAAGCATAGGTGTCTGCTTACTTAGGAAAAAAAAAAAAGATACTTTGGGCAATTACAAAAGAAAGATCACAATGTTTTCCTAAACGTTTGGAAAGAATAAGCTGTAGGTGTCTGTGAAATAATTTGTCTTACAAAAACTGCACATGTTCATGTAGTCTTGTCTCATAAACCTGTAGGCACCGACTGCATCTGTCACTAACTCCAACTCAATATTTGCTTTCAATCATTTCTAACCCGAGAGGCCTGGACAATACAAACCTAATTTGAAGGCTAACAAAATTGTTTTCTACCCCCGTATTTCAACAAGTCATATATGTCTTATCGAGGTGAAGGTCTTTATTGTCTCTGCTATCTGGCAGCTGGTATTTTGTTTCAGCTTTTCAATAATAGTATAACAACTGTTGGACCTGAAGATACAACACTTTTATGCTGCCCAGTTTGTAAAGGCAGCATGTACTTTACCCTCTGTCTGTCCTGTATTCTCACTGAGATTTCCTTTGACACATAAAAAGAAAAAAATACAAGTGATATACTATAAAGGGGGAAAAAAAGATAATAGGCCTAAGTTGGTAATTTAATCAGGACAGTGACCGCTTTTGTAGATGTTCTTTTGTTAATTGGATTAGTTTTCATTTGCAAAATGCAATGAAGAGCTTTTCACTGTCTTCTCCATGAATAGGATATAAAATTGGATATAGTGGATTATAGTCTACCAGGTTTTTATGCTTGCCAAAATAAATTGTGGAAAGGCTGATGGCACATAGAGATAGTTTGGTACCGTCTTGAAGATAAACCACTAAGAAATTGGGTCCATCACTGTCATTTTTCTCAGAAATTCCTCTCATCTGTCACAACACAGTAGTTATGAAAAATGAAACCATAAATTCAATTTAGAGGGCAATTTGCAGCTAATCTTTGGAGTAATTCCAGTGTGAATAATGCAGCAATTTGGATGCATGGTCAGTCAATTCAGCCCCTGATTTATTAGGATTTAAGAAATTTTTCTTTCATTAAGGATAATTACCTAACAAGAGAAAATTATTTCTTTAAAATTATCTACCTTCACATCTGTGGTCTCAGATCTGAAGAAGTTTACAAGTATTTTTTAAACTTATTTTATACACATATACACACACACACATATAAGCTTCAAAAGAGAGGGCAGGTACTCACATTTTGAAATGTATCTCTTCACAGCACATATGTGATCTGAGCAGCCAGGTTTATGCCTGCTTTTGTATGACTCCCATTAGAGCTAACATTTTGAATATCTCAGCAGAAGGACATTGGGATTTGCTATTGATTTTTCACACTTCTTACACCTTGAAGAATGCATTAAAATCTAGCTGAAGCAAGAGTGACACTTTTTTTTGTTCCTGTCTAAAAGTCAAATTTATTATCTGAGCCTTTTCCTGGTTATTAAAACCTTACTTTCTGATACAGCCAATGTGTTCTGAATGGTACTCATACAGACATATATTTACATACTGTGTTGCTCGGCCTCTCATAATAAATTACACATGTGGCGGAATTGTTTACATGCAAGTTTGCTCCATAGTTTTCTTAAATCTACTCAGCTCTCTCTCTAAAGTTTAGAATCATCCATTTATGAAAATATTTCTTCTCTCTTTGAATCCTTCCTCTCCTTTTTTTTTCTATTAGGAAGACAGCCTTATCAATCCTCTAGATTTTTTATTGTTTCACTTAGCAGGGATAGTACATTAGATCCTAAGCATAAATAATGCTATTCAGTCCTGGCATTTATTAAGATGAATAAAACGTATCAGAGACGAGTGATGTTGCCAAAGTCATTGCCACTAAGTATACTATATAATGTGAGAACAAGGAGCCAGCCTAGTTGGACATAGCATTGATAAAGCCTGACCAGCAAAACTATAGTTTTGATGGCACATCATTATATACAATGTATGTTCAATCGAAAGTGGATAAATATTACAGTGGAATTTTCTCATAGCATGTATACTTCAGAATTTTTTTTTCTTGTAGCCAGTTATATTTGGCAATTGGTAGGTGTGATCATTGAACACAATTATGGGCCAAAAGGAAAGACACAAATTAACATTATTTTCTGCTATTCCCATGTAAGTGACAATGGCTGATGATGTTGTGAATAAATGAGAAACAAGGAAGGTTGTTGTGGATATTTTTTGATTGCTGTGGAAATGGGCACCCTGGTTTCAGTGTACTTATGCCACCTTTTCAGGCTTATTAGCAGAAGATGGGTATCCTTTGCTTCATGGAAATTTAATGACCTTGAAAATAATGTTCAAGTCACCCTTCATGAACTCTGAATAGATTTGTTTTTATGCAATCCCCCTTCCCCCCTCCATCAAAATTTGCATCTGGCTATTGTCTCTTAACATGCAAAAATGTATTCCAAGATTGAACTTCATATATACAGAATGGCAAGAGGGAGAGGAGCAGAGGAATGTTTATTCAGGAGTGGCTTAGCCCCATCCATAGCCATTTTTCACCTGCCATGTGAAAAAGGTCAACTATGTTATTAGTTGACATTGTGAAACTATCACAGTCCTGTACTTTCCCCCCCTCACGTAATTCGACTTCAACATTTCTCACTAACGCAAAGTTATCATTGAAAATGTTGCCTTCAAAATGCACTAATGACTTCACACTACATCTCTAATTCTGCCCTAATTATTAAAAAACTAACTAAAGAACTAAAAACAAAGGAGGTGCCTGTCACTTGGGGTAGTGCTAAACAAATTATAGTGTCTGAATTCAATGGAATAGTATCGTGCTCTTAGAAATGTCAAATACAAGTAATTCAGGGAACCATGATATGATTTGTATGAACTGATGCAAAATGAAGTAATCAGAACCAGGAAAAATACACAATGGCAACAACAATAAAAAGGAGTAAAATTAACCTTTCTGAGTGTTGTGTTATTATGACAAACAATAATGGCCTGAGAAAAGAGATAAGAACAAATTACCTTCCTCCTTTCACTGGAGAGGTAGAAGATGAATATGGTTGTAGAATGTAGCTGTGGGATGTTCTATACAGTTTCAGTTTTTGATATGTTGTGATTTTTTTCTCTTTGTTACTGGCGAACACATTGGGTGTAAGGAATAAATGTTGTCCATAGCCAATAAACATTTGTTAAGTATTGACTATGTGCCAGAAACATGCTAAAAATTGGGGATGCAAATACATAATCAAAACAAACCAAATAAGCAAACAAAAGAACAAACAAGGCTGTTTCTGCCCCCCAAAAGCTTATAATTTAATAGGAAAAGACAATACACAAAAGGAAGCTGAAAAGTATGTGGGGGCACCAGACAATTGGACATGGTGGAAAAGTCATTCAGAGAAGTCCTCCGAAGTAGTGCAGCCAGGCTAGATATGAGGGGATGTCTGAGCTGATTTCCCTCCTTAAAGGAGGTTTGGAGTTCATGGCCATACCCAGCACTCAAAGAGGCTAAGGGTAGTGAAGAGGTGGTTTACCCAGGCTGATGAGATCTTTCAGGATGATGAGATTATCCTAATAATAAGGATAGGACATAGTGAAAAGGTCAGTCAGAGAGGCCCCAAGTAGTGTAGCCAGGTGAAAAATGAGGGTGCGTGTGTAGGGGGAAAGGGGCAATATCCAGAAATGACTATAATATTTTTAAAAACTAGATTAATTTTGAAGGATATTATTATTGTTGTTTTTATCAGACCTTTGATCACATTCTTTCTATACCCAAATTATGCCTCTGCCCTTATGTCATCCTGGAATTTTCATTATTACCTGAGGCTTCTTAACTTAGCTGGCCATCATTCCCCTCCTAACTCTTCTGGTATTCCAGATTAGGTGCCTTCATTTATGCTTCTTTCCCCTGCTTTTCAGCTATAATTTGTGTGTTGTGCTCCCCTATTAGAATGAAAGCTCCTTGAGGGCAAGGCCTGTCGTTTTTTACTTGTATTTGTATCCCTAGTGCTTTGCACAGTGCCAGTCACATAGTAAGTGCTTAATAAATATTCCTTCCTTCCTTCTTTACTTCCTTTCAAGGGAGTTAGATACCTTCACTGTAACATATAGTCTTAGATGACTGTCTAGGACTCTGAGAGATTATGCAATTTATCCAACATCACATAGCCCACATGTGTAAAATTTGGGCTTTGAGTCCAGGCCTTCTCTATTCCAGGCTAGATCCCAATCCATTATACCACTCTATTAAAACTGTGCTTTCTATCTTGTTTTTATTTTTATTTTACCAATATAACCTTAGGGTGGACCCCATGGTTATTTCTGGTTTTCACTTTTTTGACTCAGGATTACGAAAATAGATGGGCAGGTGGAAATATATATCTATACATCTATCTATATCTATATGTATATTTGGAACAGTATGGGTTTATTTTATTTGTATTTTTATTGATAATTAGCCAGGTTCACCTTGTCTGTTTGTTGCTTAGCTGGAAACCAAAGCCAACTTAAGGTAAAATGCCTATTTGCTTTATCTAAGTACTTTTCAAGGTGTTTGCTTTTTTTGCCTCCCATAGTGTATATGAGAAAGTTGTTTCTATAAAGTTTGTTTTTGATAGACTTTATATGTTTTTCCACCTTTAAAAAAAAAGAAACAAAATTTATTTTCTTCTTGTATATTAATAACATCTTGTCTCAACTTAATGAAAGTGATAGTCAGTTATGGTTCTAAGATGTCTTTTCTTTACTATTCCTAATGAACTTCTGAATTTTAACATTTCAAATTTCTTAATCTAAGAAGTAAAAAAAAATTCTGAAATAGTGGAGAGTCAAAGCCAATAGGGTGATAATTCCCTTAAAATATTTGAGGAAAGTCCTCTTCTGAATCAACAATCATACATCATTCATTAGTCATTTAGTAAGTATTTAATATGTGTTAGGCATGGTACTAGATTCTAGAAACAGAAATACATAAGTAAAAAAGAAAGCTAAAGTGAAATATATCTGGGTAAAAAACACTCACATGCTTAAATGTAATAATTTCCATGATTGGACCCAAGGGTCTGGACTCATGATAAATCAGGGTCAGTTCTAGAGAAACTTAATCACCAAAAAAAGGCTTAGGCTCCTTTCTTCCAATTCTTTGGCTATTTATGGTCCTATACTGGCATCTGGGTTGGGGTGGAAGGTGGGGAGGAATCTTAAAGCTTACATTTCAGCTCATGTTTAGGGTCTCCCCAAAGTATGGAATAGAAAGGAATTCAATTTACAATATAAATCAGATACAGTTCAGCTATTTGACACAAGTGGCTCTCACAAGCATGCATTAATAAGACTTAAAAAATTGCTCATCTAAAACTCCTATTCTACTCTACTGGGAGGTTGGGATTGAAACATAATAAGATGCTCTTGCCATGGAAATCTGTCCAACAACCAAGATTTGAGCACAACAGGAGCAATTAAACATCCATGTTGATATTCTTACTCAGAATGTAACCAAGGAAATAAAGAAACTGTGGCTAAATAGGACAGCTCACAGATTCTTCTCAGAGAAGCAAATAAGAGAATTTGTAGAATTAGTGCTGTGCTTCCAAAAGCAATTACAAACATTAAATGGGGCACTTAGTTAACTCCTATTGTATTGCACATGTTGAACAGATGCAAATACAATACCATGAAGATTGTTAAAGCTCATGCACCAACATCTCAGATAATGCAGTCAAATTATATGAAGATCTTGACAAGACAATTCAAATTAAGTGTGTGTGTATTCAACAATCTAATAAACATGACCTTATATCTAGCCCATGACTCTCTCCTGAGCACCAGTCAACTAGCATTTATTCAGCATCTACTACATGCCAAGCATGGTGCTAATTGCTTAGTAAAAAGGAAGGCAAAAAGCAGCTGCTCTCAAGGAGCTCACAGTCTACCATGGGAAACAGCATGGAAACACTTATGTATCAAAAAGCTATATGTAAGTTAAATTGGAATTAATCAAAAGAAGCAAGGCACTAGAATTAAGTTGGATCAGAAAAGGTTTTCTGTAGAAAGTGGGATTTTTATCTGGGATTTGAAGGAAGCCAGAAAAGGTAGAGGCAGAAATGAACAGGGATAGAGTTCCTGGAATGGGAAATAGGCAATTAATGTGCAAGGAACAGCAAGAAGGCCAGTGTCACTGCATTACAGAGTATATGGAGGGGAGGAGATGTAAGAAGATTGAAAAGGTAGGAAAGGGTCAGGTTAAAAAGAACTCTGAAAGCCAATCAGAGGATTTAATTTTTGTTTCTTGAGGGAACAGTGAACCACTGGAGCTTACTTTTTAGGTAGAACATTGGACAACTGAGTAGAGGATGCAATGGAGGGGAGAGAGGTTGGATTCAGGGAGACCATTTAGCAGGATATTGCAAAAGTCCAACCATGATATGATGAGGGTCTGTACTACAGTGGTAACAAGGTCAGAAAACCAGAAGGGGACATATGTGAGAGACACTAGGAAGATACAAGCAACAGGACTTGATAACTCACTGGATATGGGGTGCAGGTGAAAGAAATGAGGATTGAAATATGACACCTGTCTTGTTAGCCTGAGTGACTGGGAGGATAGTGGTATTCTCAATAGTAATGAAAATTTTAGGAAGCAAAGGTGGGGAGGGTTTGGTGAGAAATATAAGTTCAGTTTTAGACATGCTGAATTTAAGATGTCTATGAAACATCTAATTCAAAATGTTCAATAGGCACTGAGAAATGAGAGACTAGCAATCTGAATAGAAGTTAAGACTGAACAAATATGTCCAAGAGTCATTTGTATAGGGATGACAATTGAAACTGTGGGACATGAGGAGAACATCAAGTGAAATAGGATAAAGGGAGAAGAAGACAAAAGGGCCTGGGGCAGAGCTCTGTGTGAAACCCACAGTTAAGAAAAAGAAAAAAAGATTGTCAGACAAAGGGGAGGAGAAACATGAGACAAAAGTGTACTGAAAACCTGGAGATGAGAATATTCCAAAGAAGAGGGTCATTGACATTGTAAAAGACTGCAGATGTCAAGAAGGATGAAGACTAATAAAATATGCAGTCACACCTCTCCAATTGCCTATTAACAATTTCCTACTCAGTCTCAGCAAGTTCAAAATAGAGCTTGTTCTCTTTTGACCCAAATCCATCCCTCTCCTGAAATTCCTGATGTCTATTGAAAGAAACATCATCCTTCTAGTCAGTCTAGTGTGCAGACTCAGTGTCACGTTCCATTCCTCACTCTCAGTCCACCCTGATATTGAATTTTCAAATCTTATCATTTCTATGTCGATAGCATTTCTGATATTTGTTCCCTTCTCTCTGCTCACACAGCCACAACTGTAGTTCAGGGCTTTATCACCTATCATCTCAACAATTGTAATGGCCTCATAACTGATCTCCCCATTGCAACTCATATCACACATGTAATTATACACATTACTAACAACTGCCAATAGGCTCTTATTATCTTTAGCATGAATTTTTTTTTATGTGACAAGGGTGGGGGACTGATTGCATCAGTAAGTCAATCACTTCACCCCACTTCAGTTAACTAGTGAGATATTCGAATCTCGATAGCTTTAGATGTGAAAATAGCACTAATAGATCAATAAAGCAATTAATCAAAGACATTAAACAGAGTAAAAAAACATCCTTACTAACTTTACTAGTGGTAACCAATTAGATGAAATGAAATGGCACTAGACAGGAAATGAATCTTTCACACCTTAAAAGTTGTAGATAAGAAAACAAGCCAATTTAAAGCAAAAATTTCATCACTGGGCAATCCCAATGGCTGAAACATTTCCAGCCAAGTAGGTAATGGAGGGAGCTTGGTGGAGGGGAAAGGAGAAGAATCTTCTCCCCACCCACCTACCCCACTTTGATATGAGAGCAATATTGTGAACTTCAAAAGGTTAAAGATCTTTTTTAATTTACCACAGGCATCCTGCAGGGATTGACAACATTATCTAGACTGGTAGTCAAGGACAAACTGGACAAACTGAGGAAAATCTGTTTTAGGACTCTATAAAACCCAAATAGAAACATATACTTTATGTAAGGGAAGCATTTTGAGGACTTCATCAAAAGAGAAAAGGACTTCCATCCAACCAGAAGCTGTGAGTTACCCTTTGCCACAATTGCTCTCTAAGTTTGATCCTACTTGCCCTAAGAATCTATAAATACTTGTAAGAAGTAAGTCCCATATTTGGCAGAAATTTTTTAAATGACTGTTCTTACTACATCACCTAAGAAAATACCACTGACTTATTGATATCAATCAATGAGGGAAGCATACTAGTGGGGACTCATAAACAATAGTACTAGGGAAAACTATGCCCCCATAGACTTAGGATTGTCCATAGAGCTCTGTTTGTAGCCATCCTCTGGAGACCAACCTTGCCAGTGTGAATGGGGTTTGAGGTTAGTAACCCCAAGGTCTCCATTAGACAAAAAAACCCTTCACCATCTTAGCCAAATTTACTTTTTCAGTCTTTGAAGTCATTACTCCTCATTCTGTGTTCTACAGTGCAGTAAATCTGGCCCTTTTACTCTTTCTAGCACAAGATACTTCATCTCCTATTTTGGGACCTTTTTTACTGGCTTTCCACCATAGACAGCAAATAGATAATGCATTTACTAAGTGCTTACTATATGCAAAATGAGGATAAAAAATCAAGAAAACAACGTTGTCCCTCCTCTCAAGAGGGAAATATAAAACATAAACATAAAAGCCTTCCTCTGAAAAGGGTAGAGGAGAGTCCCTTTATGGAAGTAAAATTGGTGTAAAGGTGAAGCAGATCAGAGGGTGACTAGGGATTTCATGATATATGGTGGACTCGAGCAGGAAATCAACAATTGATGGTACAGTTATTTGTAGGCAGCTGGTGTGGAGACAGAGCAGACCAGAGAGGGAGCACAGGAAATAAAATGTACCTCTTCACCTCTGCCTCTTAGAAGACTTTCTTTCCTTTAAAACTCAGATCAAGTGCCACCTTCTATGTGAAATCTTTCCTGATTCCCCTACTCCTAATGCACCCCCTCAAAAAAACCCCTTGCAAGTATTATATATACATACTATATGTATGTTATATGTGTATTGCATACTACATATGTGTATGTGCATATGCGTATATATGCATGTGTATTTATATATGCTCATTGCCATGACAGATCATCTATATGACCCTGTATTATGTGTATATTTATATGTGTCCATGCAGGTAGATAGGGAGCTAAAGATAGAGACACAGACAGAGAATGGATATAGAGATAGAGACAGAGATAGATAGCTATGGATATAAAGATAGAGAGATGGCATATAGATAATAGAGATAGATAACAATGAAAAGCAGTTACCATAATAAAGAGGCCAAAAAAAAAAAACCTAGAAACTCTTGTCAATGAGTAACAATTTAATCTGTTTGTCAAAAAGCCACAGAAACCAAATTATAGGTCCCATGTTATGGGATTCTAGAGTGGAAAGGAGTCTTAGAAATTATCTGGTCTAATTTCTTCATTTTACAAATAAATAAACTGATGCCTAAGAGCACAGATAATTCAATTTAATTCAACAAACATTTATTAAATACCTATTATATACAAGGTGCTATGCTATAGTCAGAGGATACAAAGACAAAAAGAAAACTTCTGCAGTCACAGTCCTCAGAAAGTGGAAGGTTAATGATATAATGCATACAAAAATGTTAATACAAGGAAATTTGTGGAAACAGAAAATATTAATGATTTGAGGCATCAGGAAAGGCCCTCTGGATAAAGAGATACCTGAAGTAGAACTTTTTTTAAAACGATATTTTATTTTTTCCCTAATTACATGTAAAAACAATTTTTAACATTATTCTTTAAAGTTTTGAGTTAGAAATTCCATTCCTTCCTTCTCTACCCACTCCCTGAGATGGCAAGCAATCTGATACAGGTTATACATGTGCAATCATGTAAAACATTTCCATATTAATGGTTTGTTCAAGAAAACTTAAACAAAGAAAGAAAGAAATAGATAGCATGTTCAGTCTTTATTAAGATGATATTAGTTCTTTCTCTGCATTAGGATATCATTTTTAATCATGAGTCCTTTGGGATTGTCTTGGATCATTGTATTGCTGAGAAAAGCTAAGTCATTCACAGTTGATCATCTCACAATGTTGCTGTTACTGTGTACAGTGTTCTCCTGGTTCGGCTCACTTCACTTAGCATTAATTCATGTAAGTGTTTCCAGGTTTTTTTTTTCTGAAATCATTCTTCTTTGTGACTTCTTACAACACAGTAATATTCCATTATAATCAAATACCACAACTTGTTCATCCATTCCCTAACCGATGGGCATCCCCTCAATTTTCAATTTTTAGCCACTACACAAATAGCTGCTATAAACATTTTTGAACAATATATTTTTTTCCTTTTGTTTTTTTTATTTCTTTGGGATACAGACCTAATAATGATATTGTTGGATCAAAGAGTATGCACAGTTGTAGAGCCCTTTGGGCATAGTTCTAAATTGCTCTCCAGAATGTCTGGATCAGTTCACAACTCCACCTACAATGCATTAGTGTCCCAGTTTTCCCACATCCCCTCCAACATTTATCATTTTCCCTTTCTATCATATTAGCCAATCTGATGAATGTGAAATGATACCTCAGAGTTGTTTTAATGTGCATTTTCTAATAAATAGTGATTTAGAACATTTATTTTTTCACATTACTGGAGATAACTTTGTTTACTTTACCTGAAAACTGCCTGTTCATATGGTTTGACCATTAACAATTGAGGAATGACTTGTATTCTTATATATTTGACTGAGTTCTCTATATGCTTGAGAAATGAATCCTTTATCAGAGATACTTGTAATTTTTCCTCCAGTTTTCTGCTAACCTGGAACTTAAAAGAAACTAAGCCAGCACATTCCAGATATGAGGTGCAAACTGCAAAGGCACAGATTGTGTAGTGGAGATATTGACTTTGGAAAGCAGCTAGTAATATAGTTTGGCAGTAATGTAGTGTGTGTGAAGGGGAAATAATATGGAGCAGTGCCGGAGAGGCATTTCAGAGCTGGATTATCCTGGTCTTTAACTGCTAGAGTGGGATATTTGTATTTTATCCCAGAAGTAATAGTGAACCGCTGATGATTATGGAGGAAAATATGGATGCTTAGTACACAGTGCCTGACACATAATAAGAGATTAACAAATAAATGTTTCTTGATTGACTGAATGACATGATTAGGCCTGTACTATTTCAGTAGCAATTATTTTTTTTATTCTGGCTAGAAACTTAAGTGTCTTTCCATTTCAGACTGATACTTTTGTGATGGTATATTAGGCCATCTTTTACCTCAGTTCTTAGTCATTGAACAGGCATTGCCTCAGACGAAGTGAGACCCCAGAAAGACCTAAATTTAGAAAGGCCAAGGTCACATACGTCATCCTCGATCATTGCTAGTCATCTTGACTCTTGCCCCTGGACTTTGATAACTCTGGAAGAATGAGACTGACAGCTTTGCACAGCCCTGCCTCACTTAAATTCAATTCACATGCAAGTCCAGACATCACCCTTGTGTTGTCATTGGTCCTTTTTGAGAACCAAGAATGAGCCAAAATAACAACAAAGGCTTCTGCACGAGGTCTCTGCACAAAGAGAAGGACTTCCAGAGCAGGTGTTAATGAGTTAAATCTTGGTCACATGTATTTCTTCTCACACATGTACCTCCCTACTCTTATGCTTTAAAGTTTGCAAAGCTAAGGTATTTCATTTGATGCAAGAACCCTCCTGGAGATGCCATTATTATCTGAAGAAAACTGAGGCTGGCAGAGGATAAGTAACTTGCTCAAAGTCACAAAGCTAGCAAGTGTCTGAGGCAAGATTTGAACTCACATTTTCCAGACTCCATGTCTAGTGCTGTATCCATTTCATTACTTGACAAAGCCATGAAATTAGGTGGTAATCATATAAGTAGAGAGAAAGTAATGGATGAGAAAATATCTATTACTTTTCAGTATTTTGTCATATAATTACATAAAATATATAGTTATCCCTAATCATGTCTCCTTTTAAGTTTTATTACAGTGACAAGTTAGTAATGTTTAGTTTACCACTGTTAGATCTTGAAGCAATCTCTCCTGACAGTTATTTGCTATTTAAGGAGGCATACTAAACAACAACAAAATAAGAGTTTTGCTGAGTTTTAAATGATGTGACTCTAAGGATTAATAATAATAACACCATTCTCTTAAAGGTGATGAGATGATTAATCATTGATTCCAAAGTGTGTTGCCCATGGAACCTGTATGCTCAAAGTGCTAAGAATTATTAATTATACTAATCCTGACATCTCACCTCTTAGAAGAAATGTTTAAAACAGAAGTGGGGTCCAGAGTTGTAGCTGAGTAATAAAAATGGAAAAGATATTTCTAAAAAGCACCAATGAGA
Source organism: Phalanger gymnotis (assembly GCA_028646595.1). Classification (NCBI taxonomy): domain Eukaryota; kingdom Metazoa; phylum Chordata; class Mammalia; order Diprotodontia; family Phalangeridae; genus Phalanger; species Phalanger gymnotis. Next base: position 73,260,742 of record CM053626.1, read on the forward strand.
TCACCATGGCATCTGCCTGCAAAAACAAAACAGGAGCATTTCTCTAATGTTACTGACATGCCAGGTAAGTCTGTGGAATGCAAATGACCAATTCTCTGTTATTGAAGTGGTCATGTGGAGGTAGGAAAGTTTGGTCATACTGCATCAGACAGTTCTTCTATTAAACTTCTCAGCATGAAGAAGCTATGAGAATACAGAAGAGGCAATGCTGCTTCATGTCAATTATTTTCATTTCTGTCTGTTGGCTTTTCAGGGTGGATCCACTACACATGAACAAATGCGAGGCAGAGGTGGGAATATCAAAGAAGGCACATAGAGAGAAATAGGAGGAAAAACCAATCTGCAAACCATAATGGTAGGGAGGGCAGAGAAAGAAAATGAAAAGAATAGGGGTAGGTTAGGGGGAGTAAACTACAATAAAATTAGAGATGTGGAGAGAATTGAAAAATATCCTTGAAAAAGAGAAGTATAACTTGAATTGGATGCTCACAAAAGCACACTCAAAGTAGAAGGTCAGGAAGATCTTCTTAATATTTTTTCAAGTGAAAGATTTCTGCAGGTAGAGAATGGGAGAACTTTTATCTTAAAAGATGATTTGAAAGCTTTTGGCAGGAGAATGAGACCTTTAGGTTATCCCTACACTGCTTACTTCTGGTTAGAGACTTATAAATCTTAAGAAATATTGTGGAATTGTCTTCAAGCAGCATCAGCCCTCCTTGGGAATTTTCAGCTTCTGTAGCACTTTAAGAAAAGTGTTATATTAAGGGAATTCCATTGGTTCCACTAATATTTTGTGTTGTTAAATGTTAATCAGAGACACAGTTCATATAAGGAAAGGCTTATGGTGGTATATATGCATTTACTTTCAAAATGTGCTTTATATTTATTTCTTCTGCCTCTCTCTTGGAATTTTAACATTTTTTAAATAAGAAGCCAGTTCCATTGTAGCCCTTTTATCTTCTCTACTACAATGCTATTCATGAGTTCAAATCTGGCTTCAGGCACTAGCTATATGACCCTGGGCAAGTCATTTAACCTGTTTGCCTCAGTTTTTTCATCTGTAAAATGAGCTGGAGAAGAAAATGGCAAGCTGCTCCAGTATCTTGGCCAAGAAAACCCCAAATGGAGTCACAAAAGTCAGATACAACTGAAATCATTCAACAATAACATAATGTTTTACACAGTAAACAACAAGCTGACAATAAACATTTACTAAGCACTTACTAAGTGGTAGTCACTGTGCTAAGGTCTGAGAATATAAATTTTATAAAAAGGAAATAAAGAACAACAATATCTGCCCTCAAGGAGTTTACATTCTAATGGGGAAAATGAAAGATCAAAGGAGGAGCAAAAAGGAGGGGTCATTGTAGCAAAGTCCATAGAGGCAAAAGCATACTCAGAATGAAGTATGGATGGCCAAGACCGCTTCCTTTTGGGGAAAGGTATTGCAGTAGGAGAGGCCTCAGGTGGTGAAAGAAGTTCCAGGGTAAGAATCGAAAGCACAATTGGAAGTGAAATAATAGGAATCACGGAAATAATTCACTTTGTGAATAGCCCATAATTATTAAGTCCATTTACATGGTTTCTCACGCAATTCTAATAGTGATCTGTTGAAATATGTAGTTCAAGTGTCATTATCCCTATTTTACAGATGAGAAACCAATATACATCAGAGGAAAGACTTAAGCCCCATCTTTTTGACTCAGAGGTCAGATTTCTATTCTCAGGAGACAATACTTCCTCTTGTGAATTTGAAAGCAATATTAATTCTCTTTTTATTCATAGGTATATTCCAATGAACAAATCTTTGGAACTAAAGCAGGTTTTTTTCATGTTATAAGCACAAACAAAAAACAATAACACCAAAAAATCACTTGTGGCTATGTAATCTGTTTGAGAGAAAGGTTTGGAGGATGGGAAAAAGGAGGTGCTAATCTCCTTAGTGCCAGGGCAGGGTGGAGGATGAGAGGCTGCATGAACAAAAGAGGCAGCAGAAGAAACTGTTAATGTTGCCATGAAGGCAAAGGTAAAGATGGCAGAAAAGTCAGTGATGAAGGAAGAGGTCCCCCTAGGTGAAAGCACTGATGACCAGGAAGGAAATAGAAGAAGCAGGGGTAATTTTGTGGAATGAAATTTCTGACAATGACATGGATCATTGTAATATGCCATCTTTCTTTTACTTCAAAACTTCAATTTCCTTGTAATTTCCTTGAAATGAGTTCTTATCTCCACTGATGCAGATCGCATTTTGTCTATTCTGTATTTTATTGATATCTTTTGATTTTATATCACCTGTATTTCCCACTGTATTGCTCCTTTCCTCCCATGAGAGCCATCCTTTATAGCAAAGAATTAAAGCAATGGGGAAAACAAACCAACATACAAAAATGGTTTAGATAATACCTCCCAACACATCCAAAAACTCTCACATTATATGGAATGTTCCATAATCATAATCTACCCATCCCCCCCCCATACACACCCAAAAGAGAATGCAGAAAGGGTTTCTCATATCTCTTCTTTGGGAGCCAAGCTAAAGCATTATAATGACTAGCATTCAGTTCCAATGTTTTGTGGTTGTTCTTTTCATTTACATTGTGGTAGTCGTTGACAACATCATTTCCCTGTTTCTGCTTACTTTGTATCAATTGATGCTTCTCTATAATCATCATATTAAATAATTTTTATAACAGAATAATATTCCATCATATATTTGTGTGATAAAATTTTAATCCAATATTCAATCCATTGACACCCATTTAGTTTGTACTTTAGGGCCCTTCTTTTTAGCATTGATCACCTTGGGGTATGTGCCTAACAGTGGAATCTCTGAGTCAGATGGTATTGACATTTCAGTCACTCTCTTCACATAATTCCAAATTGGTTTCTAGAAGGATTGGATAAATCCATTGCTCTGCTAACAATGCATTAATGTGCCTATCCTTGCAAAATCCCCCTTCCTTAGCCCCCAGCATTGAATTTGATTATTTGCTAGGGATAAGGTGAAATTTACTATTTGTTTCAATTAGCAATTGTCTTATGCCATTAATTTTCCATAGATATGTTTTTTTTTCTAAAATTAAGGATCCTAGAATTTAAAGTTTACAGGAACATTAGAGGTAACTAATCCAGACCACTAATTTTATAGCTGAGGAAATAGGTTTTGAAAGGTTAAATTACTTGCCCAAGATTATTTTCCTTTAGCCCAAATGCTTAGATGGTGTTCAGAGCAGGGTGAGAAAAATGGGGTTTGGTGGACAAATGCACATTAATTCACCCAACCAACATTTACTTATTGTTCATTGGATACAAAATATTGTGTCACTGCTAAGGCAGAGAGATAGATTGTATTAGTTATGATACTTACTATCATGAATATTATGGTCTAATAGGATAAGGCAAAATGAATAAACCAACCAACATTTATTAAGTACATACTATGTGTTAGCCAGTGAGAATTCAAAGAAAAAGCAAAAACAGCCACCGGCCTAAAGAACTTACATTCTATTCAGGGAAAATATATACTATACACACATATGCATGTGCATATGCATATGCATATACATATACTATACATATACACTCATAAATATATATGTATATGTGTGTGTAGGTACACATGCGAGTAGATAGATGATAGCCTTAGAGGAAAAGGCATTGGCAGCTGGGAAAGGAGGTGAGACAGAAAGACTTCACATAAGCAAAACAATTTTAATATAAAATGTTATGTAAGTGCCTTTGGGAGTTGCTAAACAAAGAGCTAACCAAGGTCTCAGCAGACGTAATTTAATCTTCTCCTTATCATTTCAGGCCCCAAAACTTAAAAGTCCACATGTGTCATTATTCTTATTCCTTCTCTCTCTCTCTCTCTCTCTCTCTCTCTCTCTCTCTCTCTCTCTCTCTCTCACTCTCTTTCCCCTCCCCTCTCTCCCTCTCTCTCCCTCCCTCACTCCCTCCCTTCCCCTCTCTTTTTTTCTGTTTAAGGTAATTTGAATGAACTCTCTTCTTCCCTACTCTTTACAGAGACCCCCAAGACTCTACCTTCCACATAAGTTAGGAAAGAAAGCTCTTTTCTACTCCTATTATTCTAATGGAGTCAAAGACAGAGACAGCTGATAGGTTTTCAATACTTTGTAGTCATGACCTTTCTTTTTCCAAATAGGAACGCAATGCAGAAACTGGCTGATGAGAGCCTAGGCTTTAGGGAATGCATGGATTTGTCCTTCTGGTGAGTTATATAGAAAATGTGCAGTTATTTTCTTACTGCTGCCAATCTATCACATATAGAATTCTGGAGGCCAGATTGGGCCACGATGACTCAGGGTTAGTCATATGTGATTATGAAAAGCCTTCTAATTAACTTTATAGACAGAACTAAGACTGATTAGTTGCTGAGCTGGAACTAAGTGTACATTCAGAAGGTTCTGGTAGATCATCTCTTACTCTCTTTCCCAGTGGCTTTCAAATAAGAAGGATTGTTGTGAGCTGCCTGTTTTGAGGGAGAAGATTGTCTTTTTCCTTTCACCCTACTGCCATGTATCTATGAGCACATGGTGCCTCTGTTTCTTTTGTGTTTATTATTTCCTGATTTGAAGTGAACGGGTATTAAAAGAGGAGAGCTCCTGGAAAACCGGGAGACCTACCAGAGTCATCACAGTTTTCACCAGAAACTGGAGTTGGAAGTAGAGTCTGACAGAATATTAATGGCTAATCACTAAACAAAGATATAGAGAATCACTTGAAGATGGTGGTGCCTTCAAAAATTATAACTCATCATGACAGAAAAAAATGATATAGACTCTAGAAAGGTACCAGTCCTTGGAAGCAAGCAAAAAGATATACCCAGGCAGAACCTCATGAGTACTCCAAAGAGCTGGGGGACGGTAGTTTTGGGGCCACGGGTCAGAAGCTACCAATTGCCTACGTGTGTTCCTTACACATATGCCTCATTAATATTGAATGTTAAGTTGGAACCTACCCTCCGCAAGGATATTGTGTGTGCTGGGAGAGAATATGCAAGGATTTTTTAAAAACTTCCTTCTACGTCTTCTCAGTAAGTTAACTTCTTCTAGAAGTTAACAGATTTATTGGATGATTGACAATAGGTACATACATGAGAAGGTTCTCATGAGCAGCGGTATGTGACACCATGACCTCCCAGGTTTATTCCTAGGACCCTGGGTGAAAAGTGGTGATCTTCCTTCTGGGACCCTCATCTAAAAGCTCGATACAAGTTGGGGAATGGCACCCAAAGAGCAACAAGTGCAAGCTAGTCATTTTAAAAGTACTTCCCTACTCTACTTATTTTTTTTTCTTTTCAGTTTTTCACTTAGGCTTGAAAAGTAGCTTATGGATGATAGAGGATACATTCCCTCCTTCAAAGATACCTAAAGGGTGATAAGAAAGTCTTCCTCTTAAAGTTTATATCCACTCACTTTCCCACCTGAGTTAAATCCAGTAAAGTTATTAGTGATGGATTTATTTTTAAATTTATCTTCCACAGCACAAATTCGGTGAAATGGAACTGGTTACAGGGAAAACTCCTTATATTTTCCTGGCTTGCCTGCAGGGCTAGAAAGTTTCCAAAGGAATTATTTTAATTCTGCCTTGAAAGATATTGGTCTTCTCCCATGTAGTGAATCTAAAGCTTTATGGAAGAAACATATCACATACTATTTATCTAATATTTCAAGATCACGTGTTAGAGATATTTCATCCTTTCATACCTCTGTGATCTTCTTTCCTTTGCTCTATCTCCATGTCTCTTAGAGCATGTCCCATCTCACCTTTACAACTTGTCCCTGGAGTACATACTCAGATACTTTTCTTTCTATAGGTTGGAGGTAATGTGGTGCAAAATGATGGTTTCATTCCTTTTGCATCCATTGATGTTTTATATCTTTTGTGTTACCATGTTGGCAAGCTGTAGTGCCTCATAGAAGTTTCTGCAATGAAGAGGTAAAAAGTAGCAGACATTTTGAAGGCTTGTTCCAGCTTTTTGCAACTGATATCTTAGATAGAATGCTCTGCCCATGATTTTAAGGAATCTTTTTTTATTTATCAGTGTGTATGTCTTACTACACATAAAAAGTTAATTGTAATATTGTATTGCAAGAATCTTATCATTCCATAGGTTATTTTCCTTTCCATTTAGAAATATGTTTTAATTTAATTCAATAGTTTTAATCCACCTAAATAAATCATGTACATGGTAAGTTGTTTTTTTTAATTCTTTTTTTAATGTGAAAAGTACCAATTGTGTTCAGACAATTGAGATGCAAAAATTGGGCAAGACATCATTTCCACCATCATGAAGCTTCTGGTTTGATGAGGGATATAATGTTTGCTCAATAACCTTTTTTGTTCTTTAATTCAGAACTGTGATTTCATAGCTATGTAGAATTTCCAATATGGAATAACTCTCCACTAATCCAGATCAACAGCTCATGTGTGACATAGTTTTGGAGTTTTCTGGAGAAATTAATTGATATGCCCAAGAACACAGAGAGAATATGTGTCAGGGGCACAACTTAAACCTATGTCTTCTTGACGCCAATGAAGATCATTCTCCTTTATTCCATGCCGACTCCCACACGTAAGTGTAATAAAATGTAGTATGTGGTGAGAGAATTAGGGAGGTTTAAAATGTGCTTTGTTGGTCATCTTCGAATAGAGGGATGAGATCAAGAAAGGCTTCTTGGATAAGTACCATTTGAGCTAATAACTAAATAAATATATACTAAGTAAAAATTCAATGATGATGGTGATGAGAGGAATAAAAATTCAAGTTGATGAGGGGAAGTGATGACATTTTAGTCATAGAGGAGTGTTAACCAAGGTATGGCAAAGGGAAAATATAGGACATATTTAAGAGATAGAGACTAGTCTTTTCAGCTAGAACATAAAATGCATGGGAAACAAGCCTAGAAAGACAGGACAACTTACAGATGGTGAAAGCATTGAAAACAAAGCATAAAACCTTGATCTTTACTTCTTAGAGAAAGAAGACAGTGTTATGACATGACCAGTTCTACTTATACAGATGATTAGATTGACAACAGAGTGAAAGATGGATTGGGCAAAAGAGTGATGATAGGAGGATTTGTTAACTGGTTATTTCAATTGGACATGTAGGTAGCATCAGGGTGGTACCAGTGGGAATGGAGTGGCTGCTGCAGATATTGAAAGCAATTGCAGAGGTTGAACAGAAGGAGAGCTTGTAAGATGATTTTATATGAGAGGAGAGGGCAAAGGGAGAGTTAGCGCTACGCTTTTGCACAGCTTTAAACATGAGTCTAAATGAATGGCAGTGCCATAGGGGGAAAAATAATAATTAAGCCACAAGGATGAAGATGTTTAGAGAAAAAAAACAAAAGACTCACTTTTGAACATCTGCAACTGACACATGTACCGAATAGCCGGCAAAGCAGGTACAAAGGGCAGAAGACGTTGATAATTCAGTCTCAAACTTAGAATAAGAGGATGTAGATCTCCATGCCATAAAGAAAAGAGGATAATACATTTCTGTTTTCCACTGAATTATATATTATAAAAATATGGATAAATACATGGGTAGAATAATAATTCCTCTTATTTAGACAGGTTAGTGTATGCATTTGCATATATGTATATATACATATATGCTCAAGTCCATATATATATGTGTGTGTGTGTATGTATATATACATATACATATGTATATAATTTAGACAAAAGTCTAATGCCCTTGTTTTACTGCCTTATGGAATAATCTGCATTTGCAGTGATTCTTCATTTCAGATGCACAAGTAGATCTATTTGAGTAGCTCCCCAGTCCTCCAGTCTGCTTATATTGTTCTTTGACATACATTTCTTCATTTCAGTGCTGAAGGAATGCTTTATCACCAATCCATGTGGGTTATTAATAGGCTGCTGTGCCAACTTGGCATTTCATAAGTTTATTTTTATATGGAAGGGAATAACATTTTGTTGGCATATAATTGCTGTGCTTAAAATAAGGATCCTTTGTTTACAGTTTTCAAATTCAGCGAGTTTATCCATTGAAGACATTTGGAACAGGTAATGGATATTGAACTGTGATTTGTGTACCTTTCAAATGCTGTTGATTTTGAGATAAATCAAGATTTCATGTCTTTGTTTTATGACTAAGATAAAATTCTAATCAGCAAAAAATTATAATAATAATAATAATAAACAACTGCACAGGACAATTCTTCCTATTATAACAATGTGCATGTTACATCTCAATCTCACAGTTTTTCAAGCATTTCTGTTTTCAGACAGCAGAATAACTGGTGTTCCAAAGGCTGCTGGGAACTGCACATTGCCATGGGCTAAAGATTTTATAGTTTGAGAGATGAATAGATTTCAGTTAACTTTTTTTTTTCTTCACCATAGCCTCAGCAATTTTATCTCTTAAAACTGAATTCACAGAAAGGCATTCTATTCCATTTATGCTTGGTACATTTTGCATAGCTTTGGTCATTGTTCCTTTAATAACATACACAATACACATACAAATGCATACACAAATCCTTGGTGAATCTTTAAGCTCAATAGAATCAAACTAAGTAAGAAGAAGCTGTACTGTTTCTTCCTTAGCTCCCTAATATGGTTTTCACAAACATGCCCAGAACAACTCAGATTCTGAACAATTTTATTTACTTTAAGAATAATTCTCACTAGTAAACATGCTAGTTCTGCTGATCAGTGATAGGCTAGAAACTTGGGCATAGAAGGCATGACAAAGAAATAATCTCCCTCTCCTCCATGGAAAAACTACAGAGGCCCAGAGCGTATAAAATTTTATAGCAGATCCAATTTTTAAAGCAGAGATTGTAGAGACCAGTGAAACCAGTCTGATGTCAAACCATATTTTGTCATATAGTATCTAGAATTTGAAGGAACCTTAGAGATTATTCAGTGACTGTGCTGTTCAGTATCAGATAGGTTACCATTGTAGCTAAGCCCAGATTTGAGATGACATACTCAGACTCTAATTTTCATGACTTTCCTATTGTACCATCATCTTTTCCAACAGCTATGTTTCCAATTCTCACCCCCAGTCCCAGGCTGGCCATGTGAATATAAATATATTGATGAGAATTCAGAAGATGTATTCAGTATTTTAAAGAGGTAGCTTCTGTAAGAAAGGAATGTTATTCCCTTTGTGCAAATGGAAATTGTGTAACATCTCATAGTGTTTGAACATGAAATAAACCTCACAATACATGTCATTTAAAATATAAAATTAATCGGTAATTAGAGAGTATTAACTTTCCTTGTGTTTCTTTAAATATGCACACCTTTTTCCTTTAGGTATAAAAATCTTCTAAAATTAAAAAAAAATATTTTAAGTACTTAATTCTTTTAAGTTATTTTTTAAAAGTCTCCCTCCTATCTTATAGTTTGAGATATTCCTTTTCGAATGTGAGGATGACCTTACAGTGCCTTTCCATCAGAAATAAATTTTAAATTAACCAATTAAACTATACTTAACCAAGCCTGAAGTACTTAGTACAAACGAGTTTACTCATTCATTCATTCTTTGATTTAATATTCAAAATGGTAACATCCTGGTGCTCAGAAAAGCAGCAAGCTGCACACCAGTTCTAACTCTGAAAATAATTAGTTCTATGACTTTAAATCACCATTTCCATATCTGTAAAAGGAACCTAATTTTACTAGGTGATCTCTAAGTTCCTTCCAGCTTTGGGGTTCTCTAATGCTAGTAATTATAATTAAAAGACATATTGGAGTCAAGAAGTCTTGAGTTCAAATTCAGCCTCAGACACGTACTAGCTGTGTCACCCTGGGCAAGCAATTTAACCTCTGTTTGCCTCAATTTCCTTATCAATAAAAGGGGAAAATAATAGCACCTACCTCCCAGGATTATTGTGAGATTCAAATGAGATAATAATTAGTAAAGAACTTAGCATGATGCCTGGCACATAGTAGGTGCTATATAAATGTTAACTATTCTTCTTATTAAATACTATAAACAAGTTACATGCCTCTATATGTATATATATGTGTATATATATATAAATATATATATGTGAGTGTGTATGTATGTACTATGTAAATTATATGCGATTATCTTTCCTTGCTCTTCCTGGATTTGGATATGTTTTCAGGCTAGCAACAGTAATAGAAATAGTAGAAATGACATACAGAAAGATGAAACAGCACCATGTTATCTATTAATGTATTTGGGTGCACCTCGTGCCATGCCATCTACTGTCTTCAATAGAGATATTATTATTTTATTTTGTTATTACAAATTCAGGAGCAAACATCAATAGTTTATAACATTTGATTAAAATAAAAATCGTCTAAACCTCCAGAGGTTGTCACCCATCCCTTGTTTACAGATGCATGAACCTTGAAAAATTCTCTGCGAATAGAAGAACACTGACCTTTATTAGAAATCTTGTTACTGAGACATGAAGATGTTCTGCAGAGCTATGGAGAAGCTAGCAAGAGAAATACCTAGATTTTGTACTGCTTTCTTCAGACATGGGAGGATGTGGGGACTTACTCTCCTTTGTCATGGTGAAATCATCATTATTCTCTTAAACACCATGAAAATATCTCTCACACTATCCATGGAGTACAGAGATGAGGATAAGGTGAGCTGTCAAAACTGATGGAATGTTATTGACAGTTCTTCTGATGAGAGAATAATTTTATATGAATGCCACAAAGTTGCTCCCCAGTTATACTTAAATCCCCTCCCACCCCCACAAAGAACATTGAACCTTTCTTCAAGAGGAAATTCTCCAGGAGTAACTGGTTTCCTGCTGGGATGCCTTGGAGGTATTTCTACATAAGCAGTTCCCATCATGATTTTGCTGCCAGCCACCATACATATTCCTCAGCAAATTACATTTACCAGTTGGGCATGTAGTTTGGCAGCTGAATGAGAGGTAGCAATTTGGCAGCAATTTTTTTTAGAAAAAAACTGCATGTTAGGGATATACTATATTTAGTAGTGATTTTGCAAATCCACAGTATGCTTTTATAGAAACATCTGCATTTAAAGAAAGAGCGAAAAAAATAAACTTCCTCCCAATACTCACAGAAAGTATAGGGTAGGATTGGCTTTACAATTTTTCTTTCTGTATGATTCAATTTACTGCCACTTTCTTCTTCCTCTCTCTGAAAACATGCACACATTTCTCATAGCTTAAGAAAAAGAAAATCTCTTCCCTTCACTTGACCCAACTTCTTGAGAAGTATTCTACATTTACTTTACAATGCACTCTGCTTTTCCCCTGAAACTTGGCTTATGCCCTTAACACTCTGCTCAAACTGCCCATTTTACAATCACCACCAACCTTCTAAACAGCAAAGCCATTGGCATTTTCCCAGTCCTCAACATTCTTAACATTTCTGCCACATCTGTTGAGACTGATCATCCATCCTTCCATTTTGCAACTATTTCCCTCTTTGTCATTTGTGAAGCTGACACCTCATCCTACTTCTATCATTCTGATTACTTACTCCTCTCTCACTCAGTTCTCTTCTTCCCCTCATGCCCTAAATGTAGATATCCTCCAGGTTCTTCTTTTTGTTACTCTATTCATTTTTTAATATGGTCTCCATCGAAGATTACATCCACTTTTTTGCTTCTCATATGTATGTGGAGTGACTCCCAAACCTTTACTTATAGCTCTGATCACCCTCCCAAGCTCAGGCCCCACATTTCCAACCACTTTTCAAGCACGTCTATTTGGAGATCCTGCTGGGACCTCAAAATTAAGATAGGTGTAATCTGAACCTGGGATCTCCTAACTCCGGGGACAGCTCTCTCATTACTATGCCTTTGACTCATAATTAGCATGTCCAAAATTGTACAATCTGTGTTTCCGCCGCATCCAGCTCCCCTCACCCCCAATGTTCATATTTCTTTCAACGGCAATAGTTATCTTCCAGTCTTCCAGGCTTGAAACTTCTAATTGTTTCTTTAACTGCTCCCTTTCTTTGGCTCTTCCATAACTACTACTGAGAAATGTCAGTCTTTCTTCTTGTATAACTTTGCAGTGATTTCTTCCTTTACATTCCAAATGCCATTATCACAATTCAGGTGCTTGTGATAACCTATTACAATTAATTTTTTACTGGTTTCTGTGCCTCTAGCTGCTTACTTTCTACCACCTTGATTCATACTACCTGGAGCAGAAAAGTTAATTTTCTCAAAACTTTGTGCTCCTCACTAAAGTTTAAAGTCCTTGGCCATTCAACCATTCAGGGACCTGCACTATATTACCACAATTCACCACTGTAGGCTCCTCTCATGCCCTTTATATACAACTAGGTGGTCCAGTGGATTGATTGCTTTACTGAGAGTGAAGAAGATCTGATTTCAAATCCTGGCTCTGAATATTTATTAGTTATGCGACCTTGAGTAGGTCACTTAACTTGAGTTTCCTCATCTATAAAATTGAGATAATAGCACCTACCTCCAAAGATTGATGTGAGTAAAAAATGAGACTATATTTGTAAAGTACTTTGCTAACCTTAAAGAGCTACATAAGTGCTAGTTATTAATATTACATGTACCAATTGTTCTAGCCTTGCTAAAATGGTTCACTCTGTCCTCTGAACAAGTTTTGTATTTTCTCACCAGAGTACTTTCTTTTTCCACATAATTTTATAAATCTAAATGTACTCCTTTATTTCTACATGTTCTTTTCTTAATGCTTTGAGTCTACAACACCCCAGTGCCAACTCCATTAATTCTCTTTCTCACCCTCACCCCCAATCAAATCAGCACTACTTGAAAGAACAGGTCAATTGGTTCCCCTGTGGCTCTACTCATCATCCCTGTGACTCACCAAACTAAAACACTCATCCCTAGAGAATACTTCCTTATATGTGTTGTCTCCCTATCTGAATGTAAGCTCTTTGAGGGCAAGGACCGTCTCTCTTTTGAATGGGTAGCACCATTTCTTAGCACAATGCTTGTAAGACCTTAATAAATGTCTTTTCATTCATTCATTCCAGGACCATTGACATCTTAAGGGATTTTTTCTTCCTCTCAACTTCTCTATCAACATCAGCTTGGTCTGTATGTGGCTATTGAACTTAACAAGAGTCTTTTATAGCTACTTCAGCAATCGATACACATCACTATGGCAGAATTGATCTTGGGGTTATCTCGATGTGTTATTAACACAGCTGAAATGAGTGGATCAGTCACAGTCTGGCCATTTTGCTAGGGGAGATCCCATCCAAGTGGTAGACCATATTGTTTTGCATCAAGTCACATTTTTAAGCAGGAGACAAAAAGGCATTTTGCCTCTGTTGCTGAAATTTTATGTTATTTTCCAAACTGTTTCTTGCATTATTGACCATTATAATGAGTAAATAAATCAATGGCATTGGAACAATTACCTGCTGTTTTTTTTTTAGGAGGCATTTATTTCTGGTGCTGAAATAAAATGCAGTTTAAATATCCAGGATGCTTACATTTCCTTAATAACAAATGGATAGCCCAAGACTTTCTTTCCACCTCTTTTTTTTTCCAGTCACAAACTTTCAGTTACTCTCCCCTTCAATAGTAGAAACACAACATAGAATCATATATTTATAGACAGATGGGAACTTAGAGGTCATTAAGTGCAACATTCTCATTTTTCAGGTGAGAAAAGTGAAGTCCAGTGAGATTCATTATCTCACCCACATTGCCATTGATAAATATCTGTGGTAAATCCAAGACCAGGTCTTCTGAACTCCATATCTAGCCAATATCCACTTTACAACATTTTTTTCCAACTGCAAAAAACCTTTGACATTTAAGTAGATATTTTTAAAATAGTTTTTTTCAGATAACTTGTTCTTAGTGAAACTCCAGATACTGAATATATTTAACTACTTATCTTTAGATTGCCACACCCTCAATTTGTGTATCAGCATCATTATCTGCTTTGCATGATTTTTGCATAAACATGAACCTTTGCATTCAGAATTTTTTTTTACCAGCTTCCAATTTAATCTAGCTAATCTACCTGCCATTAATTTTGACTCCTGAAATGTACTAGATGAAATATGATTCTTGTCTGCATTAAATTTCAATAAATTTGACATCTCTAAGTAAACTTTCCTTTGGTGACTGACATCCTATAAACAGAATGCTGATTTATTATCAAACATTTAACTGAAGGCTAAGTACAAAGGCAGAGGCCTCCTTTTTGTTAACTCATGTGGGATTTGTTATTCAAGAAAAATTTAAATAAATGTCTATAAATTGCCTGACTTCTAATCATTAGGAATTATTTGGGGGGGGGGGAGGGGGCAATTGGATATAAGGGATTTTAGAAGGGCTAGGAAATTGATTATTTTGGTCTTAAAGCTTTGCAAATTCATAAATCTTTAGTGATGCTAAGGAGCTATTAAATATCCCAGGTGTTACAAATGTCCAGAAACTTCCAAGTTTCATATCTATGCAGGCTAGAATAGATATTCCACTTGTCAATTGTTAAGTAGACATGCTACTACTAATAGGATTATCTCAGCTAGAAAGAATATATCTAGTGAAGCCACAAGATAGATTAGTTTTTCGAACCAGAATTAATGCTTCAGTCTTATGTGATGTCTGATGTTAAGGGATAGGGAATTTTTCTCCATAATTTGACAATCAGAAATTTTTTTTCTAAGTGTGTTTCCTTATCTATAGAATAGAAAAGGAATGGCCAGTCTTCAAGACCAGGCCCCTCATCACTTTTTACCTAGACTATTGTTAACAAGATCCCAACTGGTCTTCAGTATACCTTCCATATACTTGCCATCACAATCTATCTAGAGTACAAATCTGTCATCCTCCCATTCAAAAAACTTCAATGGATCCCCATTGATTCTAGGGCAAATTGCCAAATTCTCAGCATGGTAGCTCTATGCAATCAGGCTCTAGCATGCCTTTCTGAGCTTATTGCCCACTATGATACCCTAATCACTTAATATGAAATCCACCTAGTTTATATATATAATCTCATCTTGAGGCAGTTAGAGGGTGCAATGGAGAAAGCATTGGACCTGAAGTTAGGAAGATCAGCTGTGTGGCTGAGTCATTTAACCTCTGTCTATCTCTTAATTAAGTTGGTTGGAGCATTGACAGCTAGAGATATTTGTCCACTGTTACTTAGACCGTGCAAAGGGAAACTTGAACCCAGGTCTTTCTGAGTCAAATATTGGCTCTTCATGTCAGGCTAACTATATGCCTTGCATATGGAGTAGTTGGAATTTATTAGGTATTCATTGAATTGATTTGGATGGGAATCTTTAGTGCTTTTTGATCTTTTAAAAATATTGTCCCAATCCCTTTTACTTTTGGTTTGACCTCTAAGTCTAATTAAAGCAGTATCACCTGAGCCATATGCCTAGATGCAGGGCATTCAATTCGATGTCCTCTCGAGATCAGCTTCAGAATTCGACTCTGCTAGTCCCACTCATTTGACCTCCAACTTTCACAAACCATAAGAAGGCTTTGAGTGCTGGACAGGTAGTGCTGTTAACCTTATTATGAATCCTTTTTTTTCAGCACTTTGCATTGCTTTTATGATGCTCCCCCCACTGCACCACCCTGCTGGTCCTGGGAGTAAGTGCTGCTGACTATTTAGCTCTCATTTGTGACCTCTGATGTTACTCTGAAAAACCAAAGTTTCTATGTTCCATTCAATTTGTACAAGTGTTGCTGACATTTTAAAGTGGATGAGTTAACATTGAAATTACATCAAACGATGGCAAATAGAAATGGTTCACATTTGGTCACCCCAAGCACTTGATGGCTCTTTCTGAACTATGGATGGTCAGGCAATAAAAGGAGCAAATTAAGTAATCCAAAAAATGAAAGAAGCATTATGTAGTTATTTGAGTCGTCTAAGCCTTTCAGAGAGTCATGAGAGGGTGTAGCTAAAAGGTAAAACTATAGGAAGAAGAAAACAGAATCTCTTTGAGTTTTATTTTCTTTTTCAAATGATACTTTGTCTTTTATGTCTAGTTCAAGTGTTGTACTGATAGACTGCATAAGGAGGCCAGAGTTTAACTTGTCACTTTTACTGACAATTATAGACTACCTCTAATATACAGAGCTTTATTCTGTGTGCTAAAGGAAAGTGAGCTTGTGCAAATCAAGGTATGATGATTACTTACAAGATGTTTCTATTATGAGGTGAATATAGATGAATTTATTTAGATATGCATGTTCATAGTTATATGTTGCATGTATAGCTAAATAAGAGCTGTACAGATAGACATACATATCTACAATGATGCATGTGCATGTAAATATACATGCACAGGTGACATACTAATCGGTCTAATCATTTGATCTTACATTGATGTTTCCTGTTCTTATATCCTCTGCATAATATCCCCAAATGATTCACGTGGGAATATTTTGTCACTAAGTGGTTCCTGCTGCCTTTCTTCCAACCTATTTCCTCCATTATTTTTTCTTATCTCCCCAACTCTTTTTATCCCCATCTTTTTTTCCTGGATCCTATTACCTGTATCTTTTGCTTCCTTTATATTTTCCTTTCTCCCTTTTTCCTTTCTGCTGAAGGAAAAAAAAGTCATGATTACTTCATAAAATCCTATTGCTCTCTATTTCATTTCTATTTTCCAAAAGAATTTTTAAAATTGTGTTTCCCTCCATGACGGTACATCCTTCTCCTTTTTCTGTCATCCATCGTGTTCAGCCTATACCTCCTCAATCTTTTCACCCCTCTGAATAAACCATCAGGGTGACCATAACTCCTCTGACATGGTAATGAGAGTCACCACAATCTATGACTGCAAATGACAGAATGGAAGTCTGGTCATGATAAGCAAACATCAGTGACTCTAAACACCACTGGGGGAAAAAGTCAGGAACAGAGACATAATGCACATGAAATAAAATAAAACTTCCTCAAGTTTCCCATGCATCATCTTTGGGAAAAATTAGTGTTCAAAAACTTCTCCTTGTCACCAGAGCCAAGGCAAACATCCAAAAATGTAACATAATTAAGGTTCTATATTTTTACTGAATTCTACTGATAAATTACTTGATTATTTTATTGAAGCTATTTAATTTTTACTGGCATATACCCATTTTTCAACTCACCCCATAATATTTTATGGTACTTATTTTTATGAAAAGCCATTTCAGCAGATTATGTTGTGGTAGTACTAAGACAGAAGGGATTCTTAAAATACAAAACTTACTCAAAACCCATGATAGAGCCATTCAGATTAAACTATGTTGCCATCACACTATGATTGGTTCACATAAATAAGCATTTAGTGCTTTGGTTTAATGTGGAGTTGAATAAAACATGCACCAGAAAAAAAGTGAAATGTGTGTAGAAATCATAAAGCTTTATGAGACTATCTCCATGAAATCAGTGTTTAGAAATTATCAAAAAAAGGAAAGAGAAAAATTAAGAGGATGTATTGTTCATTGGATACTGAAGCTTGGGTGGAACACCAATGAACTAGAACTCCTAGGCCTTGAAGGAACATAAGAAGCCTTCTAGTCTGACTCTTATTTTACATATGAGGAAAATGAAGCCCTGCGAATTTAAGGGACTGGACCAACGTAATACCGGTAGTAAGTATAAGAAGTGGGATTTGAACCCAAATACTCTTCAGAGTCGTGGTTCTTTCTACTCCACCACAATCTCTCGTCAGTCTTCAGGATAGCAGAATTAAAAGAAAAATGTAAAAAGCAGGACTCATTTTAAGTGAAAATAAAATAAATGCTAAAAAGTTTATCTCTTCAGGGAATCATGAAACAGACCTCCAAATGCCTGTATAAATTAATCTTTGTCTTACACTGCACAATGACTGCTCCTCAAGGAGAATACTTATGTAGTAAATCTTTTTCCCAAAGTAAGTTCAACATGATTGAATCATAGAGTTACAAATTTAGAAGTAGAAGAGATCTATCTCTCATTGTTTACTTGTTTTTCAGTCATGTCTGACTCTTCAGGATCCCATTTTGTTTTGGTGGGGGGCAAAGATACTGGAGTAATTTTCCATTTCTTTCTTCAGCTCATTTTACAGATGAGGAAACTGAGACAAGCAGGGTTAAGTGACTTGCCCAGGATCACACTGCTAGTTAGTGTTTGAGGCATAATTTGAAACTTAGGAAGATGAGTCTTCTTGACTCCAGCTCTGGCACTCTCTCTATTGCACTACCTACCTGATGAATAAACTGAGGCCCAGAGGTCTACAGTAATTTGTCTAGCTTTCCATACCTGGTTCATGGCAGAGATGGTACCCTGACTAAATCAAATTATAAAAACAGGAGAATTTCTCATCAGGTGAGCACAAACAGCTCCGGTTGCAATTACTTAAATATTGATATGAAACTATGTGCTTTCTATATAGCAGCTACTTAACATCTGTTGAATTTAATTGAATGAATCATAGGCATGCTAAAAAAGTATGTGTACATACTTATTCTTCTACTTCCTGGTTTACTTGTTTATTTTTCCAATCTAAATTTAAATATTTTTTATTTATAAGGTAAATTTATTATATGCCTATTACTGATAATATCTCCTTAATAAGCACAAGATTGAGATTGAAGACAATTTCATATTTAATAAAATAAAGTGACTTGAAATTTGTCATGTGTGTTCTCTGGAAACAATTTGTATTCAAAATTCATTCTAGACCAACTTCATTATTTACAGATGATGGAACTAAGACTAAAAGAGAAGAGAAGAAGGAAAGAATAAACAGAATAATAAAATTTCAGAAGTGTAACGAACTTCAGTGACCCTAACTATATTTATCCATACACATGCATATACGTATGTATTTGTGTGTGTGTGTGTGTGCACGCACGTGTGGGGTCATGTTATACTCCCTATGTGTGCACATGCACTTATGTGTATGGATAGATTGCATAGTGTATAAACATAAACCAATGAATAGCTATATATACATATTTGTCTATGCACATGCACACAGCATATAAGAGGCAGCTAGATAATTCAGTGGATAGAGCTCTGGGCCTGGAGTCAGGGGGGCCTGGAGTCAGAGAGACCTGAGTTCAAATTTGACCTCGGACATTTACTAGTTGTATGATCTTGGGCAAGTCACTTAATTCTTGCTTTCCTTGACCCACTGAAGAAGGAAATGGCAAAACCCTCTAGTATCTTTGCCAAGAAAACTCCATGGACAGAATGGTCCATGGAGTTGCAAAGAGTCAGACATGGCTGAATGACTGAACAACAACAACATTCAACTTATATTATACATATACAACTTATACAACAACAATATACATGTAACTGTATGTATATATGTATACACATTTTGCATGGGTATATATGCACATATGTATGTATATGCATGTATGTATTGCACAACTCTCTAGGATGTAGTTACCAAGAAATAGACAGATTGTCATCTGCATTATTGAAGGAACTTCTTACATGTGAACAAACTGCAAAATCACAGTTTATTCAGATATATTTCAGTATTTATTACTAATTATTTAAAAATTATATTAAAAACATAAAACAAAGACATTATTGTTGTGAGGCAAACACTTATGAGTACCCACTAATGATAATTTGCATTTGTATAGTACTTTAGAGTTTTCAGTGTATGTTACACACATTACCTGATTTAAAACTCAAAACAAACCCATGAGATAAGTATTGCTGGGGAAATTTTCAGCCTAGATTTCTGTAGAGTCTCAGGAGAATGTCAGCCACTAGCTGGATGCTCTGACTGGTGGTCAAAGAATTATATTAGTCTATTTGAAAAAAAATACATACATACATATGTGTATGTATGTGTATATATACAAATGTATACATACACACATGTATATACACATATGCATACATGTGTTTGTATATACACGTCTGCATGTATATATGTGTATACACACATACATACATACATACATACATACATACATACATACATACATATTAAGGAAGAGTGCTAACTGATAGTAGTTTCAGCCTCCAAGCGTGTAGATTTGTTTTTTATAACTTTTCAGGCCCAAGCACAGGACACATACAGCCAATCAGGAGTATTCTTTGGCAGTTTTGGATAGCTTTGTAACACCTATACCAACAGAGGAAGGGGAAACAAAAGAAGAAATTGAACCAGGGAAAGGGGGAATTTCTAGGAGAATATTTGCCATAAAGCAGATAGGGTTTACAATTGGAATGAAAAAACATTTTCTGTTTAGGGGCAAGAAAGAAGAGGTGACCAAATACATTTATAATTACCAAAAAAGGCCATTTCATCTAAGATAGCAAGATTGAGTTAACTGTTTAGACAAAGCTGCATATATCTGTGCCTTATTCAAAGATAACAAATTCTTTTTAAAACAGTGTATGTTTTGCTGTATCCTTACACAGTTTGTGATTTTTGTATTTCTTTAGTATTATAGGCATTCTCCACATTTTACAGATGAGGAAACTAGAGACTCAGAGAGTTTAATCGATATGTCCATGACCTTACACCTAACAAAAATCAAAAGTAGATTTTGACCCAGATCTTCATGAATCAAAGTCCAGCTTTTAACTGATTGTATATGATAGTAATGTACCATTCTGTTTGTTATACAATTTACTATTTTTAAAATAATTTTAGTAATTTACTATTCAATTTACTAATTGTATAGGATAGATGTTTAAACACAACAGTTCTGGTATTTGGCTCAATTGGCTAAGTAATAACTCAAAATTACATAATGTTTTTCACTTCACAACGTATTTTGCTCTTTGCAGCTCTGGACTATAATTATGATAATGATGATGATGATGCATATTTTATAGATGGTATAATTAAGTTTCCAAGAACTTAGGTGACTTACTAGAAGTCATAGAGCTGGGACTTAGTTCTTTATTTTCATTAACCTCTAACTGAAATTTAGCATTCCTTTCAATTATTTAAAAACATGCTTTTGATAAGCTTCACCATATTGCCAAAAATATCCATGATATAACAAGGGTTTATATCCCTTGGTGTAGAGAATTGCCTAAGACTCTGGGTATGGTAAATGACTTGACCACCATCATACAAAACAAGCATTTGTCAGAGACAGGAGGAGTTAAACCTAAATGGTTCTGAATCAGAAGCATATTCACACTGCCTCATTGAAAATGTCATCATCTAATGTCTTTATGATTAGATTATCTGTTAAAACAGGATATTTACCTGTTTACCTAATATATGGATACAGTTATTTTTATGAATTATCAATGGAAACTAGATAATGTTTCCTCAAACTGGTGTTCTAACACAATTGCTAAATCTCCTGAAGGATGGCTCAATATTAAAGGCACCTTATTTTAACAAGCAACTATCTTTCAAAGGTACATTAATTTTGAATTATATAAAAAAGTGAAGAGGTTTGAACTTTTTATCTCCATTTAGCACATGTTTTGTCTACTGGTGTTTTTGTATATGTAGAAATGGCTACCAAGTGCTTTTTTATACCTCGGCCCTAATAGATAAGAACAAAATTGTTAGGATACATAGGTCAAAAACTGCCAACAGCAACAATGGTGCTTCAGTAATCTACTAAATATTGGTGTATGATTCTTTAAATAATGATATCACATATGTCTATAGCATTTTAAAATTGAAAAATAATTGA
Source organism: Phalanger gymnotis (assembly GCA_028646595.1). Lineage (NCBI taxonomy): Eukaryota > Metazoa > Chordata > Mammalia > Diprotodontia > Phalangeridae > Phalanger > Phalanger gymnotis. The sequence goes on from CM053626.1 coordinate 73,282,361, forward strand.
TTTTGATATTTAGGAAACGTGAGGTGATTTGGTTTCAATGACTTGGGATACACAGTTTTCAGCAGTGAATTTTAAAGAAGGTTTTGGAAACACATTGGAGAAATGCATTAGAGGTGCTACAAGTTCTAAGAGGTCAGAACCTGAGAAAGGTTCTGAAAAGGCATTGAGAATAGAGGTATGAGTGAATATGAGTGTGCGTGTGTGTGTGTGTGTATGTGTGTGTGTGTGTGTGTGTGTGTGTCTGTGTGTGTGTGTGTGTGGTTTAGGGGGGAGGACCTGAGCTAGCTTAACATGTAAGAAAAACACTGAAAAACAATCCTCATGAAAACCAAAAAGCTGTGATGTTTCTATGGAGAATATTAGAGAGTAGCTAGAGCGGATGCCATTTATTTTATACTGCATTGATTTCAGGATCATCCAAGGTGCACTTTTTTAACAAACAGCTACAAAAAGTAGGCTTATAAAACATCCCATTACCTGGTGGAGGATTATAGTGGGATAGTCACCTCACTGTACAGAACATGATGGTTTTGCTTGATTATTTAAAACACCATAACTTGGCCCTATTGGTGATTTGTAAACAAAGAAATTCAGCAAGTTTTTCATTTTCCCTTTCATCTCTCCAAATTTGAACTCAGCACTTCTATTAATTTTGTGATAGAGTATTATGCTATTTAAAACTCAGGATCTTACTTTATTGACACCAATATTTGGGGTATTAGTAAGAGAAAAACTGCAATTGTTTCAATTACTTTAAAGCAATAATAATATCATTTCTCATCTTCTTGGTTGTTTTTTTTCCTTGCTGACAATCTCTGCCAACCAAGAAGAGCTTGTTAATTTACTTAAAAACTATAACATTTATTCTTTTTGAATCAATGAGGCAGAGCTGCATTGCATATTAGTTGCAATGTAAAGAGCTCTTAAATCTACCCTCCTGTTCCTTCATAGATTTTTTTTCTCTTTTAACTGAAGATTCACTTTTTCGCCTTCCTAGAACAAAGGGAAAATATGCAAACTGAAGAATTCTGGACTTTAAATGGTATGTTAAGAAATGTGTCCATGATGCAAGAGGTAGTGAATATCAGTTTTTAAGAGGAATTGGAGATGAGAACTAGAATAATTCCAGTAGATCTGGCCCAACCTTTGCATAGAATTATAGAATTTCAAAGTTTTAAAAGGTTTCAGAAAACAATTAGTATAATCTGTACCTAGCCAGGAAGTTTCTCTATAACATTTTCAATAAGTGGTCCTACATTTGCAGAGCACCAATGACTGGAAACATACTAGGACCCAAAGCAGCCCATTTTCCTTTTGTATAGCTCTAATGTGTTAGTCAGTATTTAAGTGTTTCCTATATATTAATTGTTGTTCTATGCACTGGGGATACAAAGAAAAAAACCCTAAAGAGATTCCCTACCCTAAAGAATCTTTAACATGGATGAAAATATGTATATGCATACACAAACAATAATAATAGCTACAATAGCTAGCATTTATATAGTGCTTTAAGGTTCGTAAAGCATTGTGCAGACAAGGAAATGGATACAGACCATTTGGACATTGTGAAAGCAGAAAGTAGTTTTACTAAGGTTACACAGCTAATATGTATCTGAGGCTGGATTTGAACTCAAGTACTCCTGGTTCCAAGTCCAACACTCTTATCCTCTGTAGCACCAAGCTGCCCAGTACATGCATGCTAAACACAAAGTAGCCTTAGAGG
>CM053626.1:73284583-73319252 GCA_028646595.1 Phalanger gymnotis
CAATGGTGCTGTTAGGGTAAAACTAGACTGTGCTTTGAATATTGATAAAAAGCAATCACCATCCCTGGCACATGGTAATCACTTATTAAATGCCAGTTGACTGGATTTGACTTGAAATTTGAAAGAGATACATCCCAGTTTGGTATAAGGAAAATCAAAATCTATGATAAAAATCACCGACTTATGATAGAAATACAAATACAGCTTACTCACTTGGTGTTACTATAGCTTTCTCCCTGGGTGAGGAAGGAGAGCATTCTAGGTAGAGGAGGCAGATGAGAAAATTCTCAGAGTTGAGAGATGAAACGTCTTGTGTGAAAAAAACAAGAGGCCAGTGTGACTGGATCAGATGGCACATGGATACCGGAAAGGTGGAAAAAGTCTAGGTTATAAAGGACTTTAAAGCCAAATAGAGGATTTTATATTTGATCCTGAAGGGAGTCATAGGAGCTTATTTGCTAGATGGATGAAATGGTGAGATATTCACTTTAGGAAGATCTATTTGATGAAGGACTGGAATAGGGAGAAATTTGAGACAGAGGGACTAGCCAGAATATTATTGTGATAGTCCAGGAGTGAGGTGATAAGGACCTGTGCCGGAGTGGTGGCAATATGAAAGGACAGGAGAAGATCTATACAATAGAAGTTACAAGGCAGAATCAACAAGATGGCAAATGATTAGATGTGAGAAAGGAGGATGAGAAAGAGTGAGGACACCTAGTTTGGGAGCCTTAGTGATGGGGATAATAATGATACTCTCCACAGTAACGGGGGACTATAAAGAGATGAGAGTCTGGGAAGGAAGAAAATGAATTCCACTTTGGACAGGTGGAGTTTGAGATGCATAAAGAATATTGAATATGAAATGTTCAGCAGGCAGTTGGAGATGTGAGACTGGAGATCAGCAGAGAGGTTGGATAAGTAAATTTGAATGAAAGACTATAGAGGGAGAAAAGAAGAAAACCTAGGTCAGAGCCTTGTGGGATACATAATATAATAATAATAGCATTTTGGGATACTCACCATGTACCAGGGGTAGCTAGGTAGTGTAGCGAGTAGAGTTCAGGGCCTGGAATCAGGAAGACCTGAGTTCAGATCTGGTCTTAGACACTTATTAGTTGTATGAACAGGGCAAGTCACTTAACTCTGTTTGCCTCAGTTTCCTCATCTGTAAAATGATCTAGAGAAGGAAATGGCAAATCACTCCAGTATCTTTGCTAAGAAAACCCCAAATGAGGTCAGAAAATGTTGGACACTACTGAAATAACTGAACTACAACAACAATGCTATGTATAGGGTACTGTGGTAAACACTTCATAATTATCATCTCTTACAACAACCCTGGGAAGTTAGGCACTACTATGCTTGTACATCATTATATTATATTATTTGTTTATATTACATTATTTATATATGTTTTTATATCATTTTACAGATGAGGGAACTATGGCAAACAGAGTTTAAATGATTTGCCCAGAGTCACAGAAATGTCTGAGGTCAAATTTGAACTCAGTTCTTCCAGGCCCAGAACTCTATCAGCTCTGCTACCTAGCTGTTGATAGCGCATGGTTAATTGGCTGTCACTGTTAGGCTGAGTCTTACTACATTTTGCCCCAACACCTCAGCGATGCACTCTACCCTTTGCCATTTCATTCTCTGAGAAGAGTAGGCTCAAACATAGATCAATTCCTATTTGCCTCACACCAACTTCAAGTCCAAAAGTCTCATGCTTCTAGATGCCTTCCTTCCCTCAGCTACTTCAGTCCCTAGGGTCACTCCTGGAGGTCGTTCTTTGCTGTACAGCACTTCAATTCTGGGCCTGCTACAAAGTTTTGCATGGACTCAGACTCCTAGAACCCTAGAGGGTCATGCACTTGACCTTTTACAACTTATAGGGCTGAAATTTCCAGAGTAATCTCCTTCAACTCACACGGAAAAGAACAAATGAAGAAACAAAATACCTATCTTGTTAGAAGCCACTTGTCATCATTAATAGTAAGCTAACATTTAAATAACACTTACTATGTGTGTGTGGAGAGGGGGGAGGAGTATCCTCCTTCCTTCCTTCCCCTCTCTCTCCCCTCCTCTCACTGTCTTTTCCCACCCCTTCTCTTCTTCTCCTCTTTCTGTCCACATAGGGTATCATACCCTTACCTGTTTTGCTTTGCCCAAAGGAATGTAAATTTTGATGGCTGAAACCTAGCAAGAAAGTTTGGGGTTTACATGCTAGATTTCTTAAAGGCAATGCCTTAAACCCAATTAACTCTGGCTCTCATTGACTGGCCAATAATAGGTCCCAAGCAAGCCCACATAGTAGTCAATTTGGGCCCAGAAGGCTCAGAGTAAATGTAAATAGTAATTGTTTCTGTTTTGGCCAGAAACCTGAGGGTCTTCTTCCCCCAGACTGATTTTTTTGTTGTTGTTGCGTAAAAGGGGTTATTCCTTGGCTCATTTCTTACCTTACCTAACCTAAATCACTGAATGGGCTTTGCCTTAAAATGAGAACTCAGAAATACCTTGGCTTAAAAAGGCCAAAGTTTCCTGCTGCATAAGGGCCATCTCGTCATCCTGATGTATATCTTGCCACTGAAACCAGGTGGCTCCAGAGGAGAAAGTGAGGCTGGAGACTTTGCTTCCTCACTTAAATCCAATTCACTTGCAAGTCATGGCATCACCTTCCTGATATCATGGTCCTCTTTGAGAATGAAGGACGAACAACAGCAGCATATATTTTATCCATAAAACATAACCATAACTTAGTAAATGATTGAGAATGAAAGACAAAACAAAACAAAAACAACTATGTGCTAGGCGCTACACTAAGTGCTTTACAAGGGCTATCTCATCTGATCTTCACAACAACCTCGGGAGGCGCTATTCTTATACCCACTTTACAAATGGGGAAATTGAAGCAAAAAGGGTTAAGTGATTTGCCCAGGGTCACACTCTAAGTGTCTGAGGCCTGATTCAAACTCATCTGTTTGTGACTCTAGGCCTAGTGCTCTATCTACTATGCCATCTAACTGTCCCTAGTTGGGGAATTGCTCCTTGTATCTTTGTCTCTCAACAAACACCATCAGCATGAAGTCAAACCATCACATTAGAGAAGTCAAACAAAAACTACAGAGGCTCAGGTGGATAGTACCTTTTTAAGGTACCCCCAGGTCCTGCTACACAGCCGATTGAAAAGGTTGCTCCCAATGAGATCATTAGCAGACCAGTTCCAGTTCCAGAATATCCAGGCAAGATTGATTCTCTCCAAAGTACTTTCGTTACATGTCATCTCAACTTTCCCAGAAGTGTTTTCCCTGACCTTTGCACAAGGGATAATACCATGAGATATGCTCTATGCCTTTTTCATCCTCTTAAATATTCATTCTCAGTGGACTCTATTTAGGTCCTTTCATTTTTTGTTTTTCATTTTAAGATATGGTCAATGGATTCTCTGTGTATCATATTCATCTCTTTAAACAGGCCATCCTTTTTAATCATTGGTAACTTTTTAATTTTTTTCAATCAACAAACATCAGCTTTCTCTTCCCCTGTCCCTCCCTCCCAACTGAGAATGAACAACAAAACCCTATTACAAACATTATCCAAGTAAAAATAAAATCTCTAACCACACTCTGAATCCATCACCTATCAACCATGAGGTAGGTAGCCTTCTTCCTCATGAGTCATGAAATTCTGGTTTGTCATTACATTGATCAGAATTTCTAAGTCTTCCAAATTTGTTTTTCTTCACTATTGTTATTGCAAAAATCTTCTCACTTTACTCTCCATCATTTCATTCACTTCTTCACAGACTCCTCTGAAACTTTCCCCATCATCATTTCTTGCAGCATAATAGTATTCATTCAAATGTACTATAACTTGTTCAACTATTCACCAATGGTTGGGTACCCATTCAGTTTCTAATTAGTGGCCACCACACAAAGAGCTGCTATAAATATTTTTATCATTAATATAATTTATGCTTTCAATAATCAGAAAATCAGAATTGAGTCTATGAAAGGATACCATCTGTCTTGATCTAACTTATCCTTTATAAGTTCAGGCCTTTGATTTCCTTGAAATCTGATCTCCCAATATCTGGATTTTGTATCAGAATGCCCAGCTTTCCATTCTGTACATGAAATCTATGGTTTTAGTTCACCCTTCCTCCCAAAGTTCCTTCCATTTCTAGACTCAACACAGGTAATTCTTACTAATCCAGTTCAATTAGAATCTTATTGAAGGATCAAGCTTCTTTAGAAATGTTTCAGGGGCTCTGTGAAAATGATATTCAATGATAATAGTAGTGGTGATAATGAAGACATACTTCATATTAATATAGAACTTATGAGCAATCTTTGATACATGCCACCTGCTAAGATAATTAAATCTATATTCTTATGAGCCCCAGGGATCTCAAGGTTTTGAAAGGTGTGGGTTGTACCCCATCCACTGAATTCAATTCAGAGTGAAAGTTGCCTAAGCAGGCAAACAGGCCTTTTATTGCATCAGTATATGTAAGAAATTTTAGGTACTTTACCTTGATCTGATGTATAAAACTGCTTTTTTGAAGTAATGAAAAATTTCCACAGAAATATATAATGATATGCATTTAGGGTCACCATTATTTTCTTGCTAATTTGTCTCTGAAATTTCTTCACTTACTCTGCTTTACTTATTCTAAACTCATATGTTTACTAAGAATTATAGCTGGGTCCACCTGTATTTGCAAGGTTATTATTATCCTTTCATTCTGTTTGTACAGTGGACTGAACCTGAGGATTGTTTTTTTCCCTATTATTCAAAATAACCAGAAAAGGGAGATTCGACAGTTTGTGTAAAAATTGCAGTCCAATGTCCTTAACCCAATATGATAGGATTGTAGTATAAGGATAGATGACAATGATTTTAAAGAAAATGTAACAAAACTATGCTTCCATATTATCCCAGAAGCCCTTGAACTTTCTGTTTTTGTTTTTTTTAAAGAATTATATCTACTTCAGTAATAATTTGCAGACCTCAGATCGGGCTAACACTTTAGGAATGAATATGCAAAAGGTGTCAGAGGAAGAAAAGAAGAGTAGTAGTGTTGGTTGGTGATTATGGACTTCAGGGTTAGTGGGAGCCAGCTATTTGTTCACCTGATATCAGCAATAAAATAGGTCTGTTGTATTCCTGACTCCTCCTTAGGCAGAACACCACAAGTCTTGGCAAAATAATGAATACTGTTAATTTCTGATGATTTATCTAGACACAAATGCTGCTTCCAGAAAACCCTGTCAAATATTACAAAATTTTTAGTAAAAAACTGAAGACCATATAAAAAGATGGTATTTTCATCATTGCTACCTATTAAAAGCAAAGGATGCAAAGGGAAAAAAAAATGACTTGGTAAAAGACCAGTTGAGCTAAAAGATGGTGTCCAAGAATGGGACTTAGATTCATGGGCTGTGGCTTAAAATAAACAACAGACTCCTGGACAAGGTTGTGATTGCATCTAATGAAGGATAGTAAGAATATTTCTCCCAATGTCTTGCAAATAATTAGTTAAAGGAGTTTTAAACTAAGAAGGATTGAGGAGAGAGAAAACTAGCTTCCAGGAAGAAGGAAATGATAGTCCCACTGGGTTTTTGCTCTGGGCAAACGTCCTCTGGAGCATTGTGTTCAGTGCTAAGCACCACAATTTAGATAAGACACTGATATGAAGAAAGGCAAGAAGAGTAAAATGAAAACGAAGGATTTTGAGTTTATGCCACATGAGAGAAAATGTTTAAGGAATTTGCTGTGTCTAGCTGAGTATAGTGAAGAATTATGAGGGATCTGATGAAACTTTACAAGCGTTTGCTAGGAGGAAGAGATGTTATATTTATTTTATTTAGTCTCAAAGAAGAGAACCAGATATAATAAGTGAAAATTGCAGAGGCATATTTAGATTTAAGTTCAAGAATAACTCCCTAACAATTAGAACTACCCCAGAATAGAATAGACTGCTTAATCCAATGGGGATCATTGGAAGTCTTCAAGGAGTGGTGGGTTGACAATCTATCACTTCTACATTCTAAAGGAGATTCTTTTCATGTTATTGATTCGTTTACTTGTCCACTGACAATGAAAAAAGCATGGCGGCTTATGACAGAAACTGAATATTTGGAATCAGAGGTCTCTTCCTGTTTTCTCTACCAAGTCTGAGTGAGTTTAAGCTAGTTGTTTCATTTCTCTATGTCTTGCTTTGTTCATCCATGAAAGTAGATTATAGCAAGAGTAGCTGCCTCATAAAGTCATATTATTAAATAAGATGGTATATGCAAATCATTTTTAAACCATAAAGTGCTACAGAAATGTTAGCTAATATTTTATTTATTATTATCATCAGATCAAATAAAATAATGTGCGCAAAGTCCTTCATAAGCCTTAAAATGCTATATGAATGTCAGGTAGCTTTATTAAGACAGATTTTTATTATTGCCAGAAAAAGTCCCTCACTATTAAATCCTTGACTTTAATTTAAAAGGTCAAAAGTTAAACTCCTGTACCACATGACACACTGTATAATTTTATTTAAATATATATGTATATGTGCATATATATACATATATATTTACACACATATACAAGTCTACGTGTGCATATGCATGTGGAATATATACTCACATAAATATAAAAACATTTAAATACACATATACATTATATATATATATATATACATCCGTACTTTTATATACATATATACACAATATTTGCGTATGTTTATATGTGAAATTTGCCACATGTGAAGAAGGAATCTTATGTATATTGTGTACATATTACACACAAACATACATATTATATACATGTATACATATATAGAGAGAATATAGATACCTGTATATACACATAATTCATATATACATACCTCATATGTCTAAGGAGAAAAAACAAAATCTCATTGTCATATCAATATGAGATACCAAAAAGTTTATAGTCATGTGGGGTAGAGAAGAGAAAGATATGTGTGTGCATATGTACATGTATGTATACAAATACGCACAAATGTATTTTCACATTTATATAGGTGTATATTTCATATTGCCATTGTGCACACATGCTCACATACACAAACGTATATATATGCCAATACATACATGAAGACATTTGTCTATTTCCCATCCCCACCCTATGCCAAATTATTTCTATGCTATTCCTTCTCCCTCCTCACCCCACCCCAACCAATATTTTTTCAAGAATCAGCTCAGATGTGCATGGAAATGGGTCAGCCATTTTTGTATGTGCCTCCTATGTGCCAAGCACTAGGGATAAAAAAATAGGCAAAAGATAATCCTTGCCCTTGAGAAACTCAGAATCTAATAGGGGAGACAATAAGCAAATAAACGAGTACTATCAAACTATATGCAGGATAAATAGAAAATAATTAGGAAAGGGAGGAACTAAATAGGAGGGATGGGAAAGGCTTGCCATAGAAGATGGGATTTTTATTGAACCTTAAAAGGAGCCAGGAAAGCCTGAAGGTAGAGATGAGGAAGGAGGGAATTCTGGGCCTGAGGGATAGCCAGAGAAAATTCCTAGAACTGAGAGATGGAGACTCTTGTTCATGAATGAGCATGGAAAACAAGTGTCACTGGATTAAAGAGTATGTGGCAAGGGTAAGTTGTAAGAAGCCTGGAAAGGTAGGAGAGGACTAAATTATGAAAGGTTTTGAATGCCAAGCAAAGGATTTTGTATTTGATCTTGGAAGTGATAGGGAGCCACTGGATTTTATTGAGTGACATGATCAGACTTGTGCTTTAGGGAAATTACTTTGGTGTCTGAAGAGAGGATATATCGGAGTGAGAATAGACTTGACACAGACAGATCCATGAACAGGCCATGACAATAATCCAGGTATGAGGTGATGAGGGCCAACAGTAGAGTGTTGACAGGGTCCAAGGAGGCAAGGGGACATATTTGAGAGATGATGCAAAGGTGAAACTGACAGGCATTGTCAGTAGATTGTATATGGGGAGTAAAAGAAAGTGCAGAGTTGAGGAAGATACCTAGGTTGCGAGCCTGAAGGACTGGAAGGATGATGTTGCCCTTGACAGTGTTGCCTTTCATCATATCCAATGATATCACTGGGTGATGTCTTGACTTGGGCATGAATTGGATTTAAGTGAGGCAGTTGCACAAAGTTGTCAGCTTCACTCCCTTTCAGAGTCATAGAAGTTCAGTGGCAAGACAAAAGTCAAGGACTTGCCAGTAATAGGGAAGGTGAGAGGTGGGGAGGATTTGGGGGGAGAGATGACAAGTTCAGTTTAGGAAATGTTGAGTTGAAAATGTCTTCTGTGCATCCATTTTGAGATATCTCAAAGGTATTTGGAGATGTGAGACTGCAGTATAGCAGAGAAGAGAGGGAAGGATAGACAGAATTTAAAATCATCATCATAGAGACGATAACACAATCCGTGGGAGCCGATGAGGTTACTGAGTGAAATAGTATGGAGGGGGAAGAGAAGAGAAACCAGGACGGAACTTAATGGGACACCTACAGTTCAAAGTCATAAATTTGATAATGAGCCAGCAAAGGAGATTGAGAAGGAGAAGTCAGGTAAGAGGAGGGACAGATGAGAGTGAAAACTTGAACTTGAAACTGAAAACTTGGAGAGAAGAGAATATCAAGGACAGTAATCAACAGTGTCAAAAGCTTCAGAGAGAGGTCAAGGAAAATGAGGATTAGGTAAAGACCATAGGATCTGGCAATCAAGAAGTTACTGGTAATTTTGGAGAGAGCCATTTTGGTGGAATGATGAGCTTGGAAGCTGGATTGTGTGGAGTTAAGGAGAGAGTGAGGAGAGACAAATTGGAGTCACTTGTTGTAGATAGCATTTTCAAAGAGTTTTGCCACAAAGGGCAGAAGAGATGTAGAAAGATAGTGGGAATAGAAGGGTAACATGAGGGTATGTCGAACATGGAGGAACCACAGGTATATTTGCAGGCAGTATGGAAGGACCCAATAGACAGTGAAGAGATTGAAAATGAATGATAAGAGTGGGTATGACAGAGGAATGAGATTGCTTGAACAGGTAGAAAGATTTAGGCTTCATAAAGTATGTCCACCTTATGTGAGACAGGGATGAGGGAGGAGACAGCAGCTGAAGGCATATGAGTCATATGAAATGAGGAAGAGGCAAGAAAGGGGACTTCATGGTTAATGACCTGTAATTTTCTGTAAAATATTAAGTAAAGGTCTTGGCTGGGTGGGGGAGATTTGAAGAAGGATTAAAAGGTTGGGAGAGTTGCTGTGGAGAGTGGCATGGTGAGCTAACAAGAGTAGTACAGTAGGATTGACTAGCAGCAGTGAGGATCCAATAAAGATTGTGTAATAAATTTATAGTAGACTCAGTCTGAGTGGTTGTGAATTCTTTTTCTACCTTCATTCAACACCACAGGTTTAGGAGCAAAAGTGGAGATAGTGGGAAGGATCCAAGGCTGAGGCTTAGCTAGGTACAATCAGGGAAATAAGGAGGCAAGGAACTTCAGAGAAGAGAGTAGCGTTAGGTTGAATTGGTTCTCTAAGGGGAGATGGCCTGGGAGGGAATTAAGAGGTCAGGGGTTTGAAAGTCGTGGTAAGGAGGAGAGTAGGATTTAGTAAGGCAGAGGGAGAGGTACTCAGATAAGGAGATTTCAGAATTCTTGAATGTGGAAGTTGTGCATGTGTGGGTGATGGCAAGATCAAGGGTATAACTATCTTTGTGTGTGACTAAGGTGAGGTGGAGGAGTAGATTATGGGAAGTGATTAGGTTGAGGAACTGAGTGGTTAGAGTGAGGGACAGTCAGTATGTGTGTTGAAGTCCCAGTATAAGGCCAGGAGTTGAGGAGGAGGGAAAAGTTATGATCCATTTACTGAACCCATTGAGTAGGGAAGGGGAGCTAGCTGGGAGTCTGTAGACAATATCTCCTTCCTGTCTAGCATGCCTTCAGACTCTATGCACCCATTGAATTGAAGGAGGGTTTTCTCAATCCCTTTTTTGCCAGCTGTTATGATTGCTGCTCCGGTTTCTTGCCCCTGGCTTAGAGTCTGTCTCTTTTCCCACAGATGTAATTGATCAGAAGATGTCCAAGTAACAGAAATGGTCAGATGAGGTTGGGAAATGAGGAATTGTGCTCATCCACTTCAAGGCTGAGCGTGCTGTCAACACACCAAATGATATTTCTCCTTTTGTCATTGGCTTTTGACTGGGTCTTATCATTTGTGAATTTCTGGACTATTGCTTAGAAACCTAGAACAGAATTGGTTAGGTTCTAAATGTCAAGAGCCTACTATTAAAATCATGCAGTCACTTCACACTGACAATGTGCCTTTGTTGTTTCAGCATTTAGCATTAACCAAGTGAAAATTAGTGGGACATAAAAAATAAATTTACAATGGTCTCAGTATGGAGTAATACGCCTATGTGAAAAAGACAATTACTTCATAGGAAAGTGATTATTAAAATTAATTCGATGCCAATAACAATAATTCTAATATGATATGGGTCATGGGGATAAGTGACAAAGAGTGCCTTTTCCTTATGAGTATAAAATGAAATCGCCTGCACTCAGCTCAGAGAGACAGAGGGATAATTCAAATTTAACTTTGCTTGTGGGTGTTTTATGTAGAGTTGAGAGCTTGGGTTATTACTTGTCAAATATTTTAGCTTTCCCTTTTACTCAGACACTTTGACATTTGGCATCCTTTTTATTAATAATGAATGTATAAAATGCTTAGCCTGGCATTGAAAGCCATCCATAATGTGGCCCCCATCTTCGAAATCTAAACTATTCATTCATTACACATATTTATTAAGTGTCCATTATGTGCAATGTGCTATGCTACACTGTGAGGGAGATACAGACATAAATATTGCATGGCCCTTAATCTCAAGGAGCTTATACTAACATGGTTCATTAGTCCCCCTTTAATACCTTCGGTCATGCTAATCCACCCTCACCTAAAATGCCCACTTCTCTACTGTATTTAAATCTTAAATCTTCCTTTAAAGGTCAAATGAAGGTCTGCTTCTTCTTTAAGGACTTTACTATATATCCTAGCTCTAAACGATTCTCTTCTTTTCTAAATTCTTATATCACTTATTGTCTACAGTATCAACCTGAAATAAAGAGGACTACCAAAATACCGATAATAAGAGTCTTTAATAAGTCTGGAGTGCCCAGGAGGGGCAGAAGGGGTAGGGTTTAAATATGCTTCAACAGGGAGGGAGTCTTCTGGAAAGCACAGCTTTCTGAATCTATTACTTAAGTTGTTTTGTATAACAACCTAAAGTCCATAGAGAAGACTGGGAAGGCTAGGAGAGTGGTTCTATCTGGTCAGAATACAACAGGCTCTATGTGCAACAATGGAGAATTTCCAGGAATAACAAAGGACCAGCTGCAACTGGTCCAAACCTGCTCCAACCGTAGAGTTAGTGGGGTCAAGGTCAAGTAGCCCCTTCTGATAACTGCATTCAACAACTGCTCATCCAGAACTTAGCATATTCTATCTTTTATTGTATGCTTATTAAATTCAGTGCTTCTATGAACTAGATCATAATCTCCTTAAGGACAGAGACTAATTATACTGGAAAACCTAGTACATAATGCTATTCATACATTAGATGTTTAACACCAGCAGTAACTATCTACTATGTGGCAAGCGCTAGGCATAAAAAAGGCATAAAAAATGCAAAAACAGTACTTGCCCTCAAAGAGCTTACAATCTTAGGTGATATAACATGTAACCAACTAAATAAAATATATGCAGTATAAACTGAAGAAGATCCCAGAAGAAAGGCACTAGCATGAAGGGGGACCAAGAAAGTCTCCTTGAATAAACTAGAATTTTAGATGATACTGGAGGAAGCCCGGAAAGCCTGGAAGTAGAAACAAAAACAGAGATAATTCCAGACATGAGAGACAGCCAGTGAAAATGGTTGGAGTTGGAAGATGGAAAGTCTTGTGTGAACTACAAGGAGGCCAGTGTAGTTGAGAATCGTGGTCTAGTAAGGGATATATCAGAGGTGTCAAACACAGCCCACAATACTCTCCTGTTTGGCCTGAACCAGATTAAAATATAATTGGGAAATATTTAACAAAATAAACAAAGATATAAAAAAACACAAATGATATTACATTTTAAAACTAAGTCAATATGTGGCTCAAAGGGATCCTTACGTACGATTTAGTGGCTCCCATTTCTATTTTAATTTGATACCACTGCATTACAAGTACACCTGATGAATGATCATTAAAGTTGCTGAGCCCTAGTGAGGAGAAACCAAGTACCTCCCCAAGGCAGCCATTCCACCTGCAAATAGTCCTAATTGATAGGACACTTTTTCCTTATCTCAATCCTGCATCTGCTCTATTTTCATGTCTTCCATTACTCTTCATTTTGTCTTTTGGGGCCATGTAAAACAAGTCTATTCCCATGTCCTCCTGGAAACTCTTAAAATATTCAAAACCAGCTTTCTTTTCCCCTAAAGACTTTTCTCTTCTACAGATTAAAAATACCCAATTCTTTCAAATAAATCTCATATGGCATGATCCTTAAAGCCTTCACCATACCAGCTGCCTTTTCTTTCTTTCTTTTTATTCTGCATACTCTCCAGATTATTTATTTTGTTCTTAAAATGTAATGTTGGAAACTAAACACTGTACTCAATAGGTGGTCTAACCAATTTAGAATAAAGTAGAACTCTTACTTTCCTTTAATGCAAGGCTCTTTAATGCAAATCTAACAATCTTTCAACTGCATCACCATACATCTTTATATCACATTATATCTTTTGTGTTTTTGGGGTGAGGGGTTAAAAATCAGACTGTTGGTTTGTATTTAGATTAGGCTTCACTAATTGATCTTTTGAACTCACTTCAAGAATCTACATGTACCCTTATTAATTTGACTCCAGGAGGTTTTAGGCTTTATTTTGCTTTATTTTTGTCTATTTATTCCTAGCATGGAACATAGTTCCTTGGCATGTTTGCTTATTGTTGTTTAGTCATTTTCAGTTATGTCTGACTCTTCATAACCTCTTTGGGGGTTTTCTTGGCAAAGATACTGGAGTGGTTTGCCATTTCCTTCTTGAGCTCACTTTAAAGATGAGGAAACTGAGGCAAACAGGATTAGTGTCTGAATTCAAATTTAAACTCAGGTCTTCCTGACTCCCAGCCCAACACTCTCTCTACTGAACCACCCTAGCATCCCTCCTTGGTATATGGTTGGGACTTAATGAATGAACTCAATTGAATTATATTACATTCAATCTAATGTTCATTCTATTATCTGCTCTTGTTTTTCTCTTCCATTTATTGTCATTTTAACATCTAAATGGGTTAATGAATTGATATGTACCTCCACGTCAGTTTCTTTAGATGATTTCCCATTTTTTCTCATCAAAATTGTTTGTCTTTGTTATGATTTCAGTCACAAGAGTTTGCTGTTCTTTTTTCTGATTTCTCTCTACTATTCTAGGTAATGGAATATTTTTTTCCTCTGAAGCTATTCTCCCCAAATGTCATGTATGTTACTGTCCATTTAAGTCACCAGTTCCTCATCATTGTTTATAATTATGTGAAAAATTAAAAGTTCCCCTCCTTATTTCTTCCACTTTGTGACATAGGTGATTTTCACTTAAGCAAGTCAAGAAATCAGGAAGAGGAAGAGGAGGAGGAGGAGGGAAAAAAAGAAAGACAGAAACTTCTTTTAATCTTTGCCCAAATACCACCTCTGAAGTTGTGTCCACAGCTGACACTTGTGCTGCCGCTCCTGGGGGTCCTCTGGCCCAAGTTTCATGCACCTGGGAGCCCTGGGCATTGAGCCTAACCAGGACTGGGGCAACTAACCTTCAGCAGAATGCAGTGAAGCATCTTTTTTGAACTTCCATGATTCTTCGGTCTGTGAGCCAAAAGAATTACCACCCTGTGTCTTCTTGCTTTCCCTGTATTCTGAAAAGATTCTGAACCAGGCAAAATCCTTTGCAGAACAAAAGTCACTACCTCTTGCTGCTGACAATGACAATAAAGATGAAGCATTAGCTCTTGCTTATGTGTTGATTGGCAGTGGTTTTTGTGAAGCAGTAAGACATTTTTCATCCATGCTCCATGAGTAGCCAGAGCTCGTTAGTGAAATTTATGGTCAAAGGATAGCCTCGGGGAATGAAGGGACTACAGGACATTAAGAATGTTGAACTTACTTTGTTTGAATTGAGTTGAGTAATTACCTTGGAACCAAATATTGGCCTCTTCAGTTCCTCATATGACTTTATCTTCTTAACATTCAATATTTCTCCCCTTCCCTCCTGCCTTTTTATATCTAATTCTTTCCTTTTCAATTATCTGCAAACTTCCAGAAGCATATCTTTTCATCATAGAATTAATCCCACCAAGACTCAGTGGTATCTATGATTGCAAATTTGCCTCCTTGTGGTAGAATTTCCAGCTCACTTTACTTGTTAGCCGATACCTAAGGCTTCTTTATTGAATTTCATCTCCTCTGAATTTCCGGGCAACTCTAATGCTATTATTTTTTCTTACTTTGTTAAAACTTCCTAAACTACATTGTTTGGTGAATTTATGTTAGCAGTTTTCTTTCTGTCTCCTTTTTAGTTGAAAGTCCTTTTGTAAGACCATAGGCAAATGTGTTCTTACCAGCCTTACGAGGGGCATTCTAAATCTAACCAGTTATTCATCATCCCTGTATTTTTGAACTATGTTCTAGAAGTCAAATTTGTATACATTATATTTTAATCAGTTTTCCATTTAACCAGATTTATATTTCTCTTCTGAGACCCTGCCTTTGAATGGCAGACATGATGAAAATACCTGTACTCTAGCTATCCATCTTCTGATCCAAGTCTTCAAAATTTTTAGCAATACTTTGCAGATCTCCACTGGAAATATCTTTTATGCCTACATGGATCACCAGAAGTGAATACTTTTTTGTGCACTTTTTTGACAAATCTTAGGAAGTCCATTCTCATATCTTGAACATATGCTTTCGGGAAGATGGCAGCCTTCACTATTGTTATTATCAGGTTAACAAATATCTACTTCAGGACTATTTACTCCTATGATCCATAGTGTATGTGCTTTCATCTGGAGATGTCTGTGGATCCTCGTCACTAGTCGTTGGAAGGAAAAGTAACTGCTTTTTTCTCAGAGTTCACCTCAAATCTCTGAGTACTCAAACTAAAGTGTTTTATGGGTCCCCTTCCTTTCTAGTTTATACCACATGTTTATAGCTTCCAGTATCTTGAAACAGGTCAGGATTAACTACTTATCTTATTTTTTTTCAAGTCTGTGCATGCTTTATGCTAGGCACTGTGCTAAGGGCTTCAAAGAAAGGTTGAATTCAAGGAGCTCACTAAACAAGATATATTCAGGATAAATTGGAGATGACCTCAAAAGGATGTCACTACCACTAAGGAGGATTAGGAAAGGCTTCTTGAAGAAAGTGTGGGTTTCAACTGAGACTTGAAAGAATCCTGGGAAATGGAAGTGGAAGATGAGAATTGCAGGCATTTTAAGAAACACTTCATTCTCTCTCATAACCTGACAGTAGTAAGGCCTCTTAGGGAAAGTGGCCCATGTTTTGAGTATAGATAAAAATTATTTGATTATGATAGAAATACAAGTCTATCTCATTCACTGGGAGTTAACTGCAAAATTCTCCTTGTTTTCCACAATTAATGGAAGCAAATTCTCACATCTTTTGTCATTCTTGGGAGGAGCTATTGAAACTAATTTCATGGCAAGGGATACCTTTCATTTTATAATTCAATAAACATTTATTAAGAAACTACTATATGTACCTGTAACTGGTTAAATGCTGTGAATACAAATAACAAAAAGACAGTCCTCTATGTCAAGGAACTTTCAATCCAAAGTGGGAAGACAGCATGTAAAAGGAAGCTGGAAAGGATGGTATTGCCAAGGGCTATCTTGTTCCATTGTGTTGGTAAGCAAAATGGGCTCTCAGCACTTAGCTGGCCTTTGTTTCCTTTGAGTAATTCAGTGTATTTCATTGAACCTTACTAGGTGCTAAGCCCCAGGCCCAAACCCCTATTAGGTATAGAACCTATGTAGGTGTGGATTGGTGACTAGAGTGGGGCCCAAGGTGGGGCTGGCTAAGGGGAGGTGCTAACTCAAGAGCCAATCACAGCAGCCTAAGTTCTGGTCATTCAGATGATGTTTGATGACGTCTGAAGCCCTATAAGAAGAGAGGACAGGGCCATTTGTGCAGGGCTCTCACTCGTGGTGGTGCTGAGGTGGAGACTCCGGGAAGCTATAGCTAGGAGCCCTCCAGCTTGTAACCTGGATGCTGAGACTTTGTTAAACTCTGGTAACTATGCTTTGGGATTTGAATCAGACAAAGTCTGTCTGTTGATGTTTGTAATTTGCTTGTATTTTGTTCTGAAGTTCAGGGTGCTGGTCTCTCCCCCTGAACTAAGTGAATGATATTTGTATGCTGAATTAAAGTAAGCTTGTCAACCCCTTAACCTTGCTTTCCTTAGTTAAGCAGATCAAAAGAACCTGTGTTTTGCAGCATGCTGGTAGCGTTCTTGTTGTTGCGGTTGTGTTGGTCTTTCACCCCCAGAGCAGCTGCTAACCGGATTGTTGAAACATCTATGTAATTGAAACCAAGTAGAGCTGCAGCTGGAAAATGGAGGGAGCCTGAAAGTCCAAATCCTGCCTTCTAAGGGAGGTGAGAAGGGGCTATCTATCCAAGCATGGAGATTAGATTTGAAGTGATCAGCTTACCCTGGGAGGGGAATCTTGTTAAGAAAACACCAAATCCTTTTCTTTCTTTTACATACTTTCTTCCTGCTTTCAGTTTTTCTTCCTCAAATTCTTTCTACTTTTCCTTTATCCTTCTTCTACTACTTCAGACTGAGGTATTCCCTTTTACCTTATAGGCATGTCCTTCTGCCCATATATTTTCTTCTCCTTGAATCTTTGGCATTTTAAACTTGAGTCCTCTTTTAGCTAAATCTTCAGCTTGAATCTTTCTCCTCCAATTGCCACGCCTCTCCTTCAACATGTAATTTGATTTTTGGCCTTCTTCACAATTTAAAATCTCTCCAAATCCCCCTTCATAATCTCTTCTCAAATTAAAGTGAGAAATTTTTGGTAATGAGGAAGATGCATAATCTACAATAGAAAACAATTAATATGGTAGGTAGATATATTTTTAAATTGTAACTCGAAATGAAATTCCTACATCTCTCCCATACTTATTTATAAGACAAGAAGCAAACTTTTCTTCAAGTGAGTGTGGATATGAATAAATAGCTGGTGGGATATGAGCCATATAAGATCTGTTATGAAGGTAATTGACCTATGAAATTATCTATTCCTTGTTGCTATGCAAATGCACAAAACTATTTATTAACTACCAGCAAGTCTTTGCCTGACTCAATAAATGAAATCTTAGAATATAAATTAAAAGAAGTTTGTAAGATTCATAGATGATTTATTTTATCTTAGTCAAAAATATGGAATATTTCATGAATTTGTACATCAAACTTGCTCAGAGGGCATGCTAATCTTCTCTGTATCATTCTAGTTTTAAAATATGTGTTGTTGAAGTGAGCATTCTGAAACATTTTAGTTGAATTCCACTCAGGTCAGCATGGCCTTTTCTTATTCTCAGACAGCTAATTAGTTAGTTGGGTTTCTTTTAAGATACTTCAAATTAGTTCAAATTATTTAAAAGTCAAATACCACTTCCATTTTAGAGTACTCTAAACCATAAGGAACTTCTCAATTTGCAAGTTGAATCTTAAAATTTAAGGTTGCCCCAAGATCCAACAATTTTGCTTTGCATTAGGATATAGATGTAACCAGGTTCATTTACACTATCTTATGTCATTGGTACAGACAGATATGTGATGCCCCTAACATCTTGATACTTGGTACTTTGTTGATTTTTGTACAGATAGCAAAGGATTGGCTAAATAAGCAACTCTCTGGGCAAATGGTTTGGCAAATTTAAATATTACTCTTGCTATTGCTATACAGGGTGTTCCTAAAGTCTGGACACATAGGAAAAAATGCATATTTTGAAATATTTGGAATATTAACAGATCTTAGCCCCCTCGACTACTTTTTCTGGGGTATGTTAAAATAGAAGATGTACTCAATGAAAATCGCTGATGCAACATACTTGATTGTATGCATAAAGAGTGAATGTGCTAAAATTGCTGTCAGTGTGGAGTTATTGCATCGAGTTCCTGTGAATTTTGCAAAGCGCATCAACCTTTGTATCATAAATGATGGAAATCTTGTTGAAGATGTTAATTGTTAATATTCCAATTAAATAAAATACTGTTGAAAATTTCATTCATTTAATTTCTTGAAAAATATGCATTTTGCCTATGTGTCCAGACTTTAGGAACACCTGTTTCATAGTTACAAAATAAAGGGCCTGTCACCCTAAAGTAGCTACAGAAAGATTAGCCCTTCCTTAATGAAAAAGAGGAAGAGGATCGATGGAAATTCTCAGGACATATGTTCAATAAGTAAAACAAAACAAAACTACAAAAATGCTTTTTGGAATAAGCAGATGTGCATTCACCAAACAATGGTAAAGGCCAACAACAAATACATGCCAATGGATTTGTTTACTGTAACCAAGACTGTTTTTCCTCCAATACAATGTTTAAAGTCTAAGATTGAAATCAAAAAGCCTTCCATGGGCAACTGCCACATGCACTCAGCCAACAAAATGTCAACAAGAAAGTGCTAAACAAATGGCTGAGTCATAGTAATTTGGTTTTGGAAAGGATGCATTTAGGATGGGTATTTAGTGTGAGGCTGTTATCTCTAAACACATCAGCAGGTATCTCCTTAAGGAATCCTGAATTATACAGCAATACAGAATATGCTAGAAAACAGTGGAAACTGTGTAGTGCATCATGGTTGGCTGCAAAAATGTAGCAAATATCTAACAAAACATGACCTGTTGACTAGGACTGCATTTCAAAAGCTTGCTATTTGACATGAACTGACAAATATAGACTCCAAAATAATCTTGATAATTCAACTAATAAAGTGACTAGGAAACCTGGAAATTGCAAAACATACTTCTGTCTGCAACTATCAAGCTATAACATTGATCTGTATAAACTCATGAACAGTTTGTTGCTCATTGTTAGATGTTGCCATACCGAATAGTCACAAATTCCAACTTGTATGGAACAAAACTTTTTAAAATATAGCAGAAGAAACAAAAATCGTGTGGAAATAGATTACAGCATGTAGGTACCTATCCCAGTCATCTTCTCTGATACATAGTAACTCTTCAATACTTGTTGACTTGACTTGTGCCAAGGATGCTTTCAATGAAATGATCCTTCTGAGCAATTTACAATCTAACACAGGACAGGATGAGAATGGAAAGTTTCAGAGGTAAATTTCAGCCTGATGTAAAGAGAAACTTCCTAAGAATTGGATAAATTGAAGAGTTGGGTGGGAAGCCTCAAAAAATAGTAAGTTTCTCCACATGTGAAGTATTTGAGCAAAGACTGGATAATCATTTGCTGGATATTTTGTAGAAGAGATCCTTAATAAAGTACAGGTATGACCAGATGGGTCTCTCTTAACTCTGCACTTCTGAACTTTTATAAACATGTATATGTTTTCCGTTTGTACCACTACTTGCATTAATGAATTCCATGTTTCTTATCAGTCACTATGTAAAGTAGTACATCCTTATTTTTATTCTAGGACTTATCTCTCTCAAGGATCAAGTCATGCGCAAGAGTCACAATGTTCTCAGATTTGGTGAACAAGTCTGTGTTCGCTCTAGCCATAGCCTTCATGATTTTATGTGCTTTGATCATACCTCTTTCAAGCTTCATCTTTCCAGACTGGAGTCCTTTTAATCAATGCGAGCTACTCCATCCCTTTGATCATTTCAAGTTGCTCTTCTCTGAACCTTTTCCAGTTTTCTGTCTCTTGAGAGGCAATGACCAAAAGTGCATGCATTACTCCAGATCCCCATATATTATGCTTTTGTACAAGGTAATGATTATGTTTTGGATTGTATTTCTGATGCCTTTCCTGTAGACAAAGTATCAGTGTATGGTATTCCTGCAGAGTACAACTGAACACTGCTTGCCCTTCTCATATTCCTGCTTCAAACAATTTGCTTTAACTAGAAATTTAGTAATTATGATTTTCCTCATCTAGCAAATGTCTAGAGGAGACAGTTTGAGATCCATTACTAGGTTACTTCCTTAGATAAGTCGTCCCTGACTAGGAAAAGAATGTAATCAAAATCACAGCAAAACACAATTCAAATAGTTTTCTTTAAAACAGATGATTTTTCTTAATGTAAATGACAAACATGTGTTACTATGTGTTAAGAGAGAAGTTATGTATCAAAGGGCCAGCCTTGAATTCAAGAAGGCATAGGCTCAAGTCCTGCCTTTGAAACATGGACTGCCTGACCATGAACATGATCCCTCTCTCAGTGCCTCCAGACAATACTATTAAGATTTTAAGAGCAGCTTTGTGGCACAGTGGACGTAACACTGGACATGGCATTAAGAAGAGTTGAGTTCAAATCAGGTCTCAGATGCCCACTAGCTGTGTGACCCTGGGAAAATCATTTAACCTCTATCCATTTCAGTTTCTTCATCTGTAAGATGAGGATCATAATAGCACCTACCTCCTAGAATTGTTGTAAGGATATAATTAGATAATATTTATAATATTTTTCAAATCTGAAAGTGCTATATCAATGCTACTTATTATTTTTGTTATTATTAGGTTGCGTATGAGTTGTTGATCTGCATTAGTGGAGGAATTTCCACAGAGGGAGTTTTTCACACTGATGAAAATACAGGCCTAGTATTAAGTACTAGCCAATGAGAGAACTTGCAAAGATCCATCATGGAATCTAATGTTGGTTGTGGTAGAGGGGTGGGAAAGCATAACAATAAAATATGCATATAAGCATAGAACAAATTAGAACAAATGTTGTGACTAAAGAATGTACAAAATGCTATTTGTGCAGTCTGAAAAGAAGGTATCATTTTCAAATCAGTCAATAAACATTTATCAAATGCCTACTATATGCCAGGCAAAGTGTTAAACACTGGGGGGGGGGGGGATACAAAGACTATCCCTGCATGGAGCAGGTAAATTCTTCAGGAAGAACATTTCATTTGAACTGGGTCTTGCAGGAGCAAAGGAATTCTACAGAGAGAGATTGGGGACAGTTGATAGAAAGGATATTCTAGGCAAAGGGAACAGTATGAATAAAGACATGGAAATACACATGCACAGTGAAAAATAGTCTGTATTAATTGAAATACAGTTTGTATTATCAGATTTGTTTATACAAGCTAATAATTGTAAGTGCTTAGCACAGTGCCCAACACATAGAAGGTGCTATATAAATATTATTATTATTATATTTTCCTTCAAGTATATAGCAAAAACCTTTGAGGACTCTGTTTCCTATAGTATAGGTAGGGTCAAAATGTAGATTCAAGGCTGTCACCTAGATCAAAATGCTGTATCTATTATTAAGGAGGTTAATTCAAACACGATATTAATAATAATAATAATATCAATTTTCTATGTTTTAAGGTTTGTGAAATATTTGGCATATATCTTATCTCATTGGTTAAAGTACTGAGGTAAGTAGTTCAAGTATGCATATCCCCATTTTACGGATGAGGAAATTGAAGTGAGGAGGGTAAATGACTTGTCCAGGATCACACAGTTGATAATTAAGGCAGGATTAAAGTTCCAAGTCCAGTTTGTTTTTCCCCATGGTATTACACTGCTTTTCAACCCAGAATTTCCTATCTACTACTAATCATTGGTGATTATCCTGAAATTTTGGTTCTTAGTACTATAGACCCCTAATATCACTGTTACTGTTAGTTTTCCCCCAAAGGTATGGCATGGCCCCCAGTGGCAGGCACCCAGGGAAGCCCTAGTTTGACGCCTGAAGGTTCATGATGTCTCCTGTGATAATGTTCTTTGGACAATGTGACATTCTCGTTCCTGGCACTTGTTTTGGACCCCAGACTTTTTGCACTTATTGTAGAAGGAAACTCTTCAAGAAGTTAAAACTGATGTTGTGTTCACAGCCTGGAAACCTTTCTCTGTTGGTAGAAACAAGAATAGCTCTAAAGGAAGAACATACTGTATGTCTCTCTGGCCTTCCTCCAACATGTTTATAGCAGCAAAATCAACTTACAGAACATCAGAGGCAACTTTGTAAAGAATCTGCCATTCTAGGATTCCCTAGTATGGCACAGAGATGGTTTAAGGATGAGGATAGAAGGTGGAGACTTGGACTAGAAGGTGTTTATCATCTTGTTGAGGCAATTAGGCATAGCCACGTTGAAATCAAGAAAGAAAACTTTGAAGCTGGATAATATTCCTAATGAGAAAGAAGAAGAATGGCTAAGGGAAAATTCAAACCCAAGATAAGTAAGGAGACACGATAATAAGAAATCACCTACCTGCTCTCAATGAAGTCGTCACCAAGCCCACACTGTATCCCAGAAGAGAGCAAATAATCAGGGAAAGATGGAGAGATAATAGGGAGATCAGCAGGAAGAGAAACAAGGAAGATAGATCTAATGTTTTCTTCCTCCCTTCCTCTTTCTTGCTTTCTTCCTCCTTCCTTCCTTCCTCTCTTCCTCTCTTTCTGTTTCTTCCTTTCTTTCTTTCTCTTCCTTCCTTTCTTTCTTTCTTTCTTTCTTTCTTTCTTTCTTTCTTTCTTTCTTTCTTTCTTTCTTTCTTTCTTTCTTCCTTCCTTCCTTCCTTCCTTCCTTCCTTCCTTCCTTCCTTCCTTTTCTTTCTCTTTCTTCCTTTCCTGGATATTAAAAAAGAATTTGTCATTGTTTTTCATGGTAACATTTCCCCTATCCACATAAACACCTTCACTCAGCCCTATCATTCCTTCACACTGTCATCCTATATCTCTCTTTCCTTTCATGATCAAAAAAAAAAATGCTACCCACACTTACGTCTACTCTATCACTTTTACTGACTTCTCAAGCCTAACATTTTGATATCTCCTCAACACGCTGCCGAAACTTCTCCCTCCAGCATTACAAATGATCCCTTAATTGCTAAATCCAGTTGCCTTCTTTTATTTTTCATCCTTGATCTCTCTGTAGCATATGACTTTTGGAGACTCTCTCTTCTCTGAGTATTCATGACACAGCTTCATTGTGTTTTAGCTCCTACTTTCCTGAACAACCCTCTCTCTCTTTGCTTCTGGGAATCATCTATGTCCTAACTTCTATGTGGAGATATATCTGAGGACATAGTATTTTTTGTTTGCTCTATCCTCAATCTACTTGGTAATTTCTTCAAGTCCCAAGTGTTCAATAACCATGGTTTAATTATCTTTGTACATGATATCCAAATCTACATATCCAATATTCATCTCTCTTTCTTCAACACCCCTGTCCCAAATATCCAGATGCCTGCTAGACGTTTCCAATTGGATGCTCTATAGACATCTCAAATTCAACATGCCCAAGATGGATATTAGATTTTCTTCCCACTGTCACTACTCCTATATTTCCTAATTTTTTCAAGAACGCTACCTTTTATTGACACAGACAGACAATATTTGAGTCATCTTTGACTTCATATCCAACTAATCAGTTGTCAAGTCTTATCTATTTTACCTCTACAATATCCCTTATATCTTTTCTGTTCTATTCATTCATATTTCAATAGCCCTGAGATCATCATCATTTCTCTCCTGAACTATTGAAGTAATCTTCTAATTGGTTTTCCTGTATCCCTGTATCTACTTGCTACTACCAGTCCCCCACATAGCCACCAAATTGATTTCACTGAATCACATATCATCATTTTCATTGCTCCAGAAGATTCTTTGCCTTCCTATTGCTTTTATATAAAACATAAATTTCTCTTTTCATTGCTTAAATTCTTTATTATTTGGCTCCAATCTCTTTCAAAACTGATTTTACCTTATTCCACCTCACATACTATTTTCTAGCCAAAAAAGCCTACTTTCTTTACTGTTTATATGGCTTTATCTTCATCTTCTGTTACTTCGTACAGGCTGCATAGACTGCTTTTCTTTTTCATCTTTGACTCTTGGAATCGTGATCTCCTTTTAAGGCTTAGTTCATGTCATTTCATACAAAAGATCTCTGTTGATTGCTCCAACTGTTAGCCTCTCTCATTATATCACATCCATTTATTTTGAATAAATTGACTTTTTTTGCATTAATACTTTGAGTACATGTTGTTATAATATAAGCTCCTTTAGGTTTAGAAATTTTACATTTATTTTGTCTTTGTACCCCTGACCTCTTTACCCCATATCCATACCTACTGCAATGCCTGAAACATAGCACACATTTAATAAATGATTATTCATTTGAAGAGAAAGGAAATGCTATTTTTTGTTAGTAAACTAGAGAGGTGTAGATTGGGTAATATTGTTGTTAGTTGGAATAAAAGCTGAATGAATGTTTAGTACAAATGCTCCTATGTCAATTTGGAAGGAAGTCTCCAGTCAAGTTCCTGAAGGATCTATGCTTCACACTCTGCTTTTTAACATTGCTATAAAAGTTTGGATAAAGGAATTGACGTATGTATCAAATCTATGGATGACATAAACCTAAGAATAGTTAATATATAGGATTGGAGGGGTGGTTCACACTTCAGTGTAAAAGTCAAAATTAAAAAAAAAACTTGATAAGGTAGGATATCTGATCAAATCATCAAAGGGTATATTAACTAAAAAGTATTAGGAAGATTTTAGGCTACATTAAGAGAGGTCTATGCCAGAGAGGTAATACTCATATTGTTTCATTCCATGGTTCAGACTACACTTTGTGTATTGTGCACAGTTTTACATATGGCATTTTGGGAAGGGTTTTGATAAACTGGAGTGTGTCCAGAGGCAGGCATCTAGGTTGGTGAAATTCCCTAAGACAATACTATCTGAAGATTGGTTAAATAAAATAATGATGTTAACCTAAAGAAGAGATGACTTATGTACATGATATCTGTCTTCAATGTTTGAAGGTCTGTCACATAGAAAAGAATTTAGATTTGTTCTACCTCTCTCCAGAGGGCAGAACTAGTAACAATGAATAAAAGTTGCAAAGAGACAGATTTAGAAGTGATATGAGAAAGCCTTCCCAACAACCAGAGCTATCCAAAGGCATAATAGGATACTCGTGATCTATTGGGCTGCTTTCCCTTGATATTTTCAAGATAAGTCTGGATATACACCTGTCAGATATAGAGGAGAGAAGATCCTTGTTCAAGTAGGAGTCAGGTTGAAAAATCCTTTCCCCTTGTGAAATTCTACAGTTCTGTGATTCAAAAATGACATTTTGAATATTTATAAAGGGTTGATTCCATTGCAGGGGAGAATAACAGTTTAAAAAGGCAGATATTAATGTAGATCCACAGAGAGTACACTTACCAACTCAGATTATATGTGTTTATGTATATGCACTTGCATACTTACACACACACATATATGCATGTGTATGTGTGTGTATATGTCAAGAATGTGAGTTGGTCGGTGCATATATATAGTGAATATATGAGAATATACATACATGTTTATATATAGGTATGTGCATGTATAAAATACATACATATATGTGTATTTTGTTCATGTGTATGTACGTACCTGTACTTATGTATTTCCCCGTATCAGTCTATATACATGTGTATGTGTATACATACATGTGTATGCATGCATAGATATATACATATATGTATTACCAAAACTTTTTTATTGTCTTTATTCATTACTTAGCTTATTCAAGAGTTTTAGACACTGACTTTTTTTTCCTCAGGAATATGATACCCTTTTGTATTTATCTTCAGATAACAGACATTGCTTCTTTTTCTGTTTTTCTCCTCTCCTTTTCTTTCTCTCTGTCTCTCTCTGTATATAGATATGTATCTCTATATATGTATAGACACATATATACCTATGAAATGTATGTGTGTATGTGAACGTACATTCATATGCCTGTATAGATATACACATATATACATTCATACACATATATGTATGTGTGTACGTATATATATATATATACGTGTGTGTGTGTGTGTGTGTGTATATATATATATGTAGAGAGAGACCGAGAGAGAGAAAATGGAAGAAATATCAGTTATTTGAAGATAAATACAAGCCATATTTTCATCTGAAAGAAAAAAAGTCAGGGTCTTAAAACTTTGAATAAGAATCTCAAAAAATGATAAGGAAAAGAAAAGTAAATCTTGGTGTGTGTTTTTAATTGGCTATTTTTGGAATAAGGGGAGTGTCCAAAAAGACACATAATTGCTATGTGACTAGGAAGGTTGTGACAAAAGATGAGGAGGAGGAAGCTGATTGCTAAACTCTAAGTACAGTTGTTTTGTCTTCCTCACTAGCAGGCAGTGGTAACTGAGGATAAGTGAAAGATGGCAAGACTTCATCTTGCTTCCCTGAATGAAAAACTACATTGGAGGGTACTGAAATCAACTGGTATATATGCTTGCTGAACCACAAGTAATCTTCTAAAGGTCTTGGAGGTGGACTTTGAGGCTAAAGGAAAGAAAATATTGGCCTGATTTTCAAAAAACAAAAAGAGAGTGGAGGACAGCTCAAAAAAGTTTATTACTAGAAAAATTATAGACTGTATTGTTAAAGGGATAGTTGTTCAGTCCTTTGACAGGAAACAACAATCACTAAAGTCACCTTAGTTTCATCAACAAGTTATACCAAATTAAATTACTCAGACTTGTAAATCAAGGGAATTGTAACATAGTATACTAAAATTTCAGCAAAGCTTTATTCAAAATCTCCCATTCTTTCCTTGTGGATAAAGATAGACAAAAGTGGGCCAGGTGATAGTGTTATCAAGTGGATTCATATCTTTTTGAATGACTGGACCTGAGTTGTCATTAATGTGCCAATGGAAGTTTCTGGTAGAGTACTCCCAGATTAAAACTCACGAGCCTATGATATTTAACCATTTTATTAGTGAATATTCTTGAAAATATAGAAGACATGTATGCCAAATTTGGGGATGACATGGATCTAAAGAAGGTAATTAACATGTTAGGGACTGCTGGGTGGTGCTGTGGATAGAGTGTCAGGCCTGGAAGACCTGAGTTCAAATCCAGCTGCAGACATTTACTAGCTGTGTGACCCTGGGCAAGTCATTTAACCCTGTTTGCCTCATTTTCTTATCTGTAAAATGAGCTGGAAAAGAAAATGGCAAACCACTTAGTATCTTTGTGAAGAAAACCCCAAATGGGGTCACCATTGAAATGACTGAAAAGCAACAACAACAACAAAATTATTATGTTGGATTCTAGCCAAAACCTGACAATCAACCAGTCAACAAGAATTTATTTAAAAGATTTCCCTGTCCAGAATAATGGGCTACCTAAAATATGATTAAGTTGAATAGTAAAAACGCATTGTTAAATATAAGTCCTAAAAAAATTAATTTCACAAAGTGTGGGATGGGGAAAGTATAGCTAGCCAATGGAGGGAAAGGATTTATATATTTTAGTGGACTTAATGCTTAATGTGTGCTAACAATGTGACATGGCAGCCAAAATCTTTAAAGCTATTCTATAATGCATTAAAAAATGTCCATCAAGGGAAACAAAGTACTCCTATGGACTCTGTGCTGGTCAGACTACATCTGTAGTACTGTGTTGAGTTCTGGGTGCCACATTTTAGGAAGAACATAAAGAGCTAAGGAAACAAGATCATTTAATATGGCATGACTTGTTCTTGATGATGTAATAGCAACACTAATGACTACCATGTTCATCTCAAGGTCTTACCAACTGTCCAAAAGAGGGCAACGAAAGTAATGAAAAGTCTGGTAGCCAGTTGAAAGAACTTGGGATGCTCAGAATCCAAAAGGAGACCTAGAAGGAACACATAAGAGCAATCTCAATCGCCAAGCACTGGCAGGGCTTTAATGTAAAAGAATGAGGAGAACTGTTCTACTAGGCACCACAAGGTAGAACTAGAAGCAGGAGATAGAAGATTCAGAGGAAAATATTCCATGTTAATGTGAGGAATAAAACCTTCCTTACAAGTAAAGTTTTCTAAAAGTGGTATAGACTATCTCAAAAGGTAGTATGTTTCCTGCTGCTAGATTTATTGTACAGACATGGCCACTGAAGTATGATTCTTGTTCCGATGTGGTTTGGACTAGAACACCCCTGTTCTATCTTAAATTTAGAGATTAATAGGTACAGACTATTATATTTTTATGGCCAGCAAATAATTGATAGGCTGATTACAAACAGTTCTTATCTCTTAAATCAGATTTCCTGAGAAGATTTCTGTTAGGCCACATCCTATTAATCTACTTTGAATTCTTGCATATAATTTAAAGTAATGTTTGACTTCTAAATTATTTTATAATTCAGACTTCTTACTAATTACATTGCCTCTACAATCAATTTATACAAAATCATATGAGAAATTATTTAGATCAGGAAAAATGTTGGAATCGTTTTTGAACAGAAAATTATATTTTCATAACTTTTATATCAATATTGATATTGAATCAAATAAGATAAATAAGAATTAAGAAAAATAATACAGTGCAATGAGTGTATACATTTTTCTGAGCATTCCATAAAAATGCTAGATAAAACTGTCCTAGCATCCCCAAGCTTATTTTCTCCCTCAGAGTTATCTAGCTCACAAATCACAGTTAAAGTTCCAGCTTAGGCAAGATAGGAACCTTTACATTAATCATGGCATGCACAGTGTAACCATGGCATGTGTGTACACTACACTAAATGTCATATTTTTAAAAATGTTACTTGGCATTGCAAATGTCCAGGAGGTATTACAGAACCGATCTTCAAATGTACCCTTTGTTCTTTGGAGACATCATTTTATAGTATGAGTAGCATTTACAATGATGATTACCAAGTCTTAAGGATAAGCTTGTGAAAAGGTAGAACTTTATTTACTCAGCCTGTATTTACACATAGACAGCTGTTTTATGTTTTCCAGAGTCACATCAATGGAAAGCTGAAAAGTACACTTAGAGTAGGAAAAAAAGAAAATAAAAATATTTTCTAATGAAGGAAAACAATTTAAAAAAATATTATGGATCTAAATCTATTAAGTCCTAAGGACTTAGGAAAATCTACTTTGCATCTGCTAAATCAAGGAAGAAAAAAACTTTATGAACATGGAAGAACTGATTAAAATGTGAATACTAACTATCCATAGAAGTTAAAAAAAATAGTTGGAAAGTAGAAACCAGAGAAAAATCAAAATAATTTCTTCTATTCATTGTATTCTTAAAGACGTATTTTTAAATATTCATGACATTTTAAATTAAGCAAAAATATTAAAATATGTTTAACATTGAGTTCATTCTGCTTAACAAACTTTGTCAGGACAATTACCATAAAATGTACAATTTTAAATTCCAGGGACCCTGATTTAATGTATGTGTGTATGCATGTATATATGTGTATGTATGTATGTATAAGATATATGTAAATTATGTGTGTGTGTATTCTCTATAGCACCAAGGAAAGTGCCTTGTATTGTTATGTGTAAGTTTTAATTCAACAAATCTTTATTAAGTGACAAACTCATGACTAGTAATTTTGGTGCCTAAGGCAAGTAGGAAAAAAACTTATCCTTGTAATTTATGATGAAAAAAAAATACAAAAAGTAATTAGTATAAATTTGGTTGAGCAAAACAGAGAATTAATTGTTATAAAGTTGCTGAATCAATTCATGCATTAAATCTTGGTATCCTCTAAATTTTGATGTCCTTAGGCAAAGTCTTGTTTGCCCTAGTTTAGTTACAGCTCTATTAGATGATTATGGTGTGCTGGGCATGGTGTTTTTTATCACTGGGGGCACAGAAATGAAATGTAAACCTTGCCCTCAGGGGGCTTAAAATTCTGGTAGAGTTGGACAAGACATATTCTAATAATGGTAATTTAATACAAAATGTGACTGCCGTTTTTTGTCCTTTCTCAAAGAAGACCATGGCATCAGGAAGGTGATGCCACGATGTGCAAGTGAACTGCATTTAAGTGAGGGAGGGCAGTGCAAAGTCACCAGCCTCACTCTCTCCTTCAGAGACATCTGGGTCCAGTGGCCGGATATAGATAGGACAACTGGAGATGGCCCCAGATGTAGTAGGAGTCCTTAGACTTTTTAAGCTAAGGTCTTTCTCAGGTCTCAGATTGACTGAGAGGATGCCCATTTAGTGATTAAGGCTAGGTAAGAAATGAGGCAAAGAATGGCTTCTTTTATCTAATCAAAACAATCAATCTGGGAGGGGAATACCCTCAGCGTTTCTGGCTAAAATAGAAGCAATTACTATTTACCCTCACTCTGAGCCATCAGGGGTCAAAGAATGCTCAAGTGAGGCTTGGGCTGGGACCTTCTATTTGATAGTCAATGAGAGCCAGAGTGATCTGGGTTTAAGGTATGGTCCTTAAGAAAGAAATCTTACCTGTAAACTCCAAGATATCTTGCTAAGTTTCAGCCATCAAAATTTATATTCTTTTGGGCAGAGCACCTGAAGGTACGGGTATGATTCCCTATGTGGACAGAGGGAGAGGAGAGACGGAGGGAAGGAAGGGAAGAGGAGGAAGGGAGGGAAGCAAGAAAGGAAAGGGAAGGAAAGGAAAGGGAAGGAAAGGGAAGGAAAGGGAAGGGAAGGGAAGGGAAGGGAAGGGAAGGAAAGGAAAGGAAAGGAAAGGAAAGGAAAGGAAAGGAAAGGAAAGGAAAGGAAAGGAAAGGAAAGGAAAGGAAAGGAAAGGAAAGGAAAGGAAAGGAAAGGAAAGGAAAGGAAAGGAAAGGAAAGGAAAGGAACAAATGAAGGAGCTGCCTTGCCCAACTGGAACTGGCCAGTTGGGTCGCCAGTGGGGCAGGTACTACTACTCAAAGATTGTTGTTTGACCTTCATTATTGAAGAGGACCATGACATCAGAAAGGTGATAGCATGACTTGCAAGTGAATTGGATTTAAGTGAGAGAGGTCTGTGCAAAGTCACCAGCCTCATTCTCTTCTCTTCTCTAGAGCCATCTGGGTCCAGTGGCAAGATATAGAACAAGAAGACTGGAAATAGCCCCAGATACAGTAGGAGACTTTAGCCTTTTTTCAAGTCTTGAAAGATAGATGAGAGCTAGATCATAAAGGTCTTTGAATACCAGACAGAAGAGGGCAAGAAGAGTCCTATAATGGCTTTGGAAATTTTACTTACACTGTGAATACATACCTTATCATACTCCCATGACTAAATTAAATGAAATGAGACAATAAAAAAGAATATTTATTTGTCACAGATCAGACTTTTCTGAAACCTATAGAGTACTGCTATCAATATGGTATCTCCATTAGCCAAGCAGAAGGACATTGACTTCCTATTCCCTTGCAAATAGTTTGGAAGTTTTCATTTCTTCCAAGGTGGTTTGTGTTCTACTCTGTGAGTGACCACAAGTACTTTTTTCCATCCTGGAATTGTGGCCAGTATTCCTGCTTCCCTACAACTGCAAGCTTTGGTGTTCTAGTGTTCTTCCTTGCCCTGGAAGTGGGAACATATGACCGAGACTCAGATCTGCAAATGGGCAGTGCAACAGAGTAGTGAACCCAGTGCCAGCAAAGAGACCCCTGAAATCTCCTTCTGACAAGTTGTCTGACTGTTGGATGAGACATCTAGAAGCTGCTGCTGCCTCAGATGATTTTGTTGCCTCTTGAGGCCTGATGCTGGTTTGCTGGGGCAGGGCCTCCTGGAGCAGCCTCTGCTGGACAGTGTTCCCCTTTAACCCAGTGCACAGACATTTCTTGCTGACCTTCTAAGTTGTCTTGGGATGGAAAATTATTTCAGCCTGTCCTTTTTCGGGTTCTGCCTCTTCAGACTTTGTTTTGAGGCATTCTTTAAAGTCATTAGGAGAAGAATTTGAGAGAGTTCAGATGAATCTCTGCCTTTTCTCTACCAGCTTGTTTCTACCTTGCTCCAAACCCTTTATTTTTCATAACTGTTGAAAGTTTTGTTCTTTGGAAGCTGATTAAATAATGGATGGAACACCGACCTTGAAGTCAGAAAACCCTATATCATTAAGGCAAGATTCATGACCTCAAGGAATGGTTCAGAATTGCAAAGTGTAAGAAATTTTCTAAGTAGAAGGCAAAGGAAGTATAACATTTATGTAGACATGAGAGAATCCAATCCCAGGTCCAGTAATTCTAATTCCATATAGTAGCAATTATATTCTAACACCAGTAAGCCCACCTCAATGTAGCAACAAGGAAATTATAACGAAGTATTATAGTATTGTAGCAAGGAGCCAAGCCACCCTGTAACCTCCCCCCACCCCCTTCCTGTAAACAATTACTCAGGAATCCAAACTCTCTGCTCAGCACTCTCTCCTGCAGCCCTGCTGACTTCCAGTTCCTTGAACTCCACAACCCTCTCGTTCTGCACTCTATGCTCTGCAGTCTCTCTCAATGCTGGCTCTCCCTTAATGTCTGCTGCTTCAATGGCTTCTTGATATCTGCTTCTGAATCCTGCTACTCTTAGTTCTATTGCTCCCGGTTCTGCTTTTCTCAGTTCTGGGCTGGCATCTGATTGACTAGAACTCAGTGTACATACCATTGGCTCTGGTCTTAGCAACTCCCCTTAGGGCCACGGAGGGCTTCAGCTTAATTAGCAAAAAGATGTGGGCCTGGGGCCTCATGCCTAGTTAGTGAAAGGATGTGGGTCTGCTTCTAATCAGGCCTCACTTTATTGGCCCCACCTGTGGCCTATTCAATGGGCTGGAAAGATCTTTCACTTACTGATTGGCCTTACAAACCCCAAGTTCCAAACCTGCCTGAAACACTATATGACCCTGAGAGTGTCATTTCCCTTCCCTCAGCTTCATTTCTCTCATCTGTCAAATGGGGATAATAAAAGTACAGAGAATTCTTATAGGCATCTCATCAGATAATATTTTTAAAGCACTTTTCATAATGTAAAGTGTTGTTAGCTAACTTCTACAATTAAAATTACTCATATACTCTTATTAATTTTGTTTGGTTATTTTAGTTTTATTCTTTTTATTGACTGGATTTGAGCCAATGCTTCTTTAGTTATTTTTTTTTGAAATTTCAGGTATTACTTTTTGTAAATGGCATGATCTATTTTGAAACAGGCATGTCGACTTTATAGAAAGGTATAATTGAAAACAAATAAGAAAGAAAAGGAAGTAAGAAAAACAGGAGAGAAGGTGACAGAAAGAAATATATACCAACAGAAATGCATTAGTTCCTCCTCTTAAACTAAATACAAAATCCTATGTCTGTTTAACTAAATCAAATATATCTTGTCCCATTTTTTTTTTCTTATTAGAAAACTTTCCTGGGGACAGAGCCAAGATGGTGGCTGGAAAGCAGGGACTTGTGTGAGCTCCTGTATTGGTAAGCAAAATGGGCTCCTTAGCACTTAGTGCCCTGGAAGAGTTTGGCTTTTGTTTGCTTTGAGTAATGCTAAGCCCCAGGGCCAAACACCTATTAGGTGTGGAAACCATGTGGGTGTGGATTGGTGACTGGGGTGGGGCCCAAGGTGGGGCTGGCTAAGGGGAGGGGCTAACTCCAGAGCCATGCCCCATTAGGTGTTAACCTAACCTATGTGGATGTGAACCTCCCAGGGTCCTAAGAGCTAACTCAAGAACCTATTATAGCAGCCTAAATTCTGGTCATTCAGATGACGTTTGATGACGCCTGAAGCCCTATAAGAAGGAAGGACAGAGCCATTTGTGCAGGGCTCTTGAGATGGTGTTGAAGAGGACACTCCAGGCAGCTGTAGCTAAGGAGCCCTCCAGCTTGTAAACCGGGATGCTGAGACTTTGTTGAACTCTGTATTGGAATTTGAATCAGACAAGGTCTGTCTGTTGATGTTTGTAACTTGTTTGTATTTCACGCTGAAGTTAAGTGTGCTAGTCTTTTTCCCCTGAACTAAATGAATTGTATTTGTGTACTGAATTAAAGTAAGCATGTCAACCCCTTCCCCCTGCTTTCCTTAGTTAAGCAGATCAAAAGAACCTGTGATTTTGCGGTGTGCTGGCAGCTTTCTGGGTGCTGGCTGTGGGTGGATCTTACACCCCCCATAGAAGCTGCTAGCCAGATTGTAGAAACAGCTCCCCACCACATCCCTCCAAAAACCTATAAAAATGGCTCTGAACAAATTCTAGAACTGCAGAACCCACAAAATAGCAGAGGGAAGAAGGAATCCAGCCCAGGACAGCCTAGATGCTCGCTGGATGAGGTCAATCCCGCATGGAGCTAAGGGGAGCAGAGCTCAGCTTGGATGGCGGCAGGACCAACCAGACAGGGAGTGGGACAGAACAGGCCCTAGCACCCTGAATCAGTGAGCTGTGGCAGTTACCAGACTTTTCAACCCACAAACAGCAAAAACAACAGAGAAGGTTGGTGGGAAAAGCTGCGGGGGACAGAGTTCACAGTTCAGCTACTGCCCCAAGGGCAGCGGGGGAGGTGCAGCTACAGACCTATAGGTGCAGTTACTTTCGGCCCCAGGCCCATGTGGTGGAAGGAAATAAGTGGCGGATCAGAGCAGGAGTGCAAAGCCTGCTTAAGATTTTCCTCAGGTCCAGGTTGGTGGTTCTTGAGGAAGGAGGAGTG
>CM053626.1:73319752-73346251 GCA_028646595.1 Phalanger gymnotis
ATCAAATTAAGGGATAAGAGAGGAATATATTGAGAGAGGGAGAAAGGGAGAGATAGAATGGGGTAAATTATCTCGCATAAAAGTGGCAAGAAAAAGCGGTTTTCTAGGATGGGAAGAGGGGGCAGGTGAGGAGGAATTAGTAAATCTTGCTCTCATCGGATTTGACCTGAGGAGGGAATATCATACACACTCAATTGGGTATCTTACCCCACAGGAAAGAAGGAGGAAGAAGAGAAAAAAGGAGGGATGATAGAAGGGAGGACAGATAGGGGGAGGAGGTAATCAAAAACAAACACTTTAGAAAAGGGACAGGGTCAAGGGAGAAAATCCAATAAAGGGGTATAGGTTAGGAAGAAGCAAAACAAGTTAATCTTTCACAACATGAGTATTGTGGAAGGGTTTTACATAATGATACTCATGTGGCCTATCTTGAATTGCTTGCCTTCTTAGGGAGGGTGGTCAGGGAAGGAAGAGGGGAGAGAATTTGGAACTCAAAGTTTTAAAAACAGACATTCAAAAACAACAACAACAACAAAAAAAGTTTTTGCATGCAACTAGGAAATAAGATACACAGGCAATGGGGCATAGAAATTTATCTTGCCCTACAAGGGAAGAAGGGAAAGGGGAATGGGAGGGGAGTGGGGTGACAGATGAGAGGGCTGACTGGGGAACAGGGCAACCAGAATATACGCCATCTTGGAGTGTGTGGGAGGGTAGAAATGGGGAGAAAATTTGTAATTCAAACTCTCGTGAAAATCAGTGCTGAAAACTAAATATATTAAATAAATTAAATAAAAAAAGAAAACTTGCTTTTCTAAAGTCATGTTATAAGTCAAAAATGGCCATAAGTGCAGGAGTCTGGGGTTGAGATTTAGAAACTAGGATCAGAGACTTGTAATCTAAAGTTCCTTGACCTTAATTTCTTCAATATAGCCAAACTAAAGAGCAAGGCTGACAACATACAACTTCTAATGGTTGCATAGCCTAAAATGGTCATCAGACACGGGTGAAGATGACTTGAATCTCAGCTCTGTTATTACTTAGTTGTATAACTATAAATGATTGAATTAATCAAAACTATTTCAGTCAGTAGTTATTATGTGCCAGGTATTGTCCTAAAAGCTTGAGACAGGAAAGAAAGCAATTATCCCCTTCCCTAAAAGCACTTAGATTCTAATAGAGAAGGACAACAGGTAAGGAAAATTACAGGTAGAAAGATGGGTAGAGAGGTGGGTGGGTGGGATCACTTTGACAAGGCCTAAGGATGTTCAGAAAGTATACCAGGTTAGATAACATGAAAGCTCTCTAGTCAGAGCACTGGGCCTCAGAAGTAGGAGTCTCAGTTTCAGTGGAGAAGTGGATATGACGACCATGAAGGTGTCATGGCTTAAGATGGCCAGGAAGTTCATGATGGAAAGAGCCAAACATGGTAGACAAGTCACAAGCTCTGTAAGCCTCAGTTTTCTCATCTATAAAAATGGGATCGCTAATACTTCTACTACCCACTTCACAGGACTGCTGTTAAGGAAACTCTTTTCTAAATTGTAAAATATTATTTAAATCTGAATCATTATTGATCAGTAAATCTACTACAACAAAAGGATCACTGAAAATGGTAAATTCTCTCTCAGAATTCTAAGATAGTCAGTATACTTATGTTGGGAGTGATAAGAATGATGCCAACGGTGAGGAGAGGAGAATGTTCTTCATGGGCTCAGATAGCAAAAGAGAACTTCCTTGATGTGCACAGAGAGTGATAAGGGTCAAGGTGAGCCAATGCCTTCCCTCTGTTGATTATCACCAATTTATCCTGTATTTAGCTTGTGCATATATAATTATTTACATGTTGTTTCCCTCATTGGTCTATGCGCTCTTTCAGGGTAGGAATAATCTTTTGTCTTTCTTCACATCCTGAGAGCTTAGTACAATGCCTGACATAAACTATATGCTTTATAAATGTTTATTGACTTACTTACCTGTGACATCTCACTGACACTTTATTTTAAAAGTTCGTTATTGTTGCTTAGTGGAGTTACACCAAATATGTTGAATATTTTGATAAATTATTCAAAGAAATTATTGAATATTTACTCCATCTTATGCTGTTATGATGTTGGAATAAATGAATAAGTTTAAATATATTTAAGGCAAACATTCTTGGATTTTATTTTACCATTTAGAGACACTGCTTGTAACAGGATTTATGTTATTACTGGTATAGGTAGGTGTTGTGATCTCCCTTTGTACAGATGAAGAAACTGAGGTTCAGAAAGATTGTGACTTGTTCATGGTGACATAGTTAATTAATGTTGGAGCTACAACTCAAGTTCAGATCTTTTCACTCCTAGTTCCATAGTCTTTCTACTACATCATACATACCTCCACTTTTCTCCCCTTTAATTTATTTATACTTTAGAAGGAAAAGTCCAGAGTCTTTCAATTATAAAGCACTTGTGCTAGGCCTGAATGCAAAGCCTAGTAACATTACTAGAAAATAAGATTCTTTTTAACACAGCTTCTATTGGTTTTATTCTTTAGAACATGTTGACAAGAATCAATAATAACCCACAGGTCACTTCAAGTATCTGACCTTCAGTTTTCTAACAAGTTGATAATAATACTTGTACTGTCTATCTACCTACCTCTCAGTGTTGTTGTGAGGCAGCCCTTTGTTTCAAACTTACACATACACACACTCCACAACAAACAACAACAGTCTCATGTTAGTGTATTTTTAAATATGTAGAAAGAACTCAGTAGAGTTCTAGATGGTAAACCAATGTTTGAATGTCTCTGACTTGTTGTAGACAAAGTAAAATAGAAATGAAATTCTAGCAAAAAAAGAATTGTTGTTACTGGAAACTGTAGATTATATTTCATAGTTCAAATTGCTGCATGCACTCTCTTCTTTGTCAAGGTAGCTTTGGAACCACAATGTCTAGGATAACCAATAACCTCATTAATTCTTGACACCCACTGGCTCCAAGTAAAGGTTAGAACCAAAATATTTCAATTAAACCATACTCAGAAAATCAATTTCCTTCCAGTTAAAAAGATTTGTATTTCCTTTAAATGATAGAGCAAAAGACAGAGAAAATTAATACAGTATTAAATATAGCCCCATTGTCTTTTAGAAATCATGGAACCTGGGAAGATTCAAAAGCTTCAGTAACAAAACCCTCTACCTGAAGAACAGTCCCACTAGCCATATCTCACTGTCAAGTGAGCTCAGCTATACTCCTTAGCAAAATATAAGAACAAATATTAGGAGAAAAAAATCCATAAACTTTTACAGGATAACTAAACATGACTGATAGGCAGCTAGGTGGTTCAGTGGATAGAGCGATAGGCCTGGAGTCAGGAAGATCTGAATTCAAATCCAGCCTCAGATGCTTAGTAGCTGTGTGGCCCTGGATGAGTCGCTTTCACCTCTATTTACCTCAATCCAGCGGTGAAGGAAATGGCAAACCACTCAAACATCTTTGCCGAGAAAACTCTCTGGACA
Organism: Phalanger gymnotis; assembly: GCA_028646595.1. Classification (NCBI taxonomy): domain Eukaryota; kingdom Metazoa; phylum Chordata; class Mammalia; order Diprotodontia; family Phalangeridae; genus Phalanger; species Phalanger gymnotis. The sequence continues at coordinate 73,323,258 of CM053626.1, forward strand.
GTGTTGACATGCTATGATTCATGGGGTCATGAAGAGTTGGAGTCAGATACCACTGAGTGACTGAAGAGCAGCAATGAATCCTAGAGCACAGATTTGATTCCAAGCTTTAACAGAACTGTAGTGTTAGTAGATAAAAGTGGCCCAGTGGATGTGATATGTGTGTATGTGGGTATATATATATATGTATATATATATACACACACATATATATATACATATATATATATGTATGTATATATACATACATATATATGTATATATATATGTATGTATTGATTTTGGAAGATATTTGATGTAGGGTTTAATGAAATCGTATTCCAAAAATTATACAGATTGATTTACTTATAAGACTGATTGAACAAATTAAAAAAGTAACTGAAAAAATAAAGACAAAATATGTTAGGGTGCAGGTGTGGAGGGAGATGGGACACATTATTAGATGGCCTTAGATGAGATGTGAAGTGTCATCTCATAGGGTTCACCATTTGGCCAGAGAATTAAAAGTAATAGAGAAAATAAAAGGGAAGATTAGTCCTTAAATGATGTTAAGGGAAAAATAATCTCTGTTTTTGTGACTGATCTCTCAGTTTATGTTCACTGCCCCATCACGTTGGACTAGAATTGTGTCTTTATTTTAGTCCTGCCCCACCTGGTTTAATAAAAGTAAAGATAACTTTAAAAACATGGAAAGAAACAAAACTTCCTCCAAACTCTCTTACAAGTATATTCATGACTCCAAATGAGGAATAGTGGGTTAGATGTTCAAGTATAGGTGGTGATAGTGGACAGGACGACCTCTGCGGCACTTCTGTTTTACAATCTACTATATCTTCTGCAAACTAACAAAAGATAAGTAAAGAATCTTCCTTCTATTTAAAAAATATTTTCTTTTAGTACATTGAGGATATTTTCCAAAAATATTCACTTGTTTTGCTATCACCCAAAAAAGAAATGCATACAAAAGACAGATTGTGAGATTGTCAGTCATAAGGCTACAAAAACAGACATATCACAAATAAAATTTACATTTCAAAACTGTTTTAGCTCAAAAAGAACTAATTAATTTTTGAAGCATTGTAACATATTTCCTTGAACTAAAACAGTAAGGTATTCTTTGTACACGTGGGTAATGTGTTGGTCTGAAAGGCCTCTACTATCAAAGTATCATATCACTTCATGAATGATGAAGTCAGACACTTGAATTTTTATTATTTCATTTTACACCTAACACAGTATAAAGGTACTTAGTAAATATGTGTTGAATTAATTTCAGTGAAATGGTTAAGATTATTCTTTCTCCTTCTTAGATTAATTTCAATTCAACAAGTATTTAATAAATGCCTATTGTTTAGCATTACATGTATTACAAGGACAACAATTAAACAAGCCTGACCTCAAGGGGGTTATATTATTTTGGGGTAAACAGCATAAATGGTAAAATTACATAAAATCTATACAAACTCATTTTTGGACAGGAGCACTAGTGGTTCAAGGGGGGAGATATCATGATAAGATTCTTTCAGGAGGTGTCACTTGAACTGAACTTTGGATGAATAGGGGGTTCATCCCAAACATAGGGGACAGCCTTTGCAAACCTCAGGAGACTAAAGATAAAATGTATTATAAAGGGAAGGGATTTGGGATCAATGAGATCACCAAGACAGAAAGAGAACGAGGAAAGTGAAAAGGGTCCAGATCTGAGCCATATGATAAACACACACACACACACACACACACACACACACACACACACACACACCTATGCCCCCCCGACACACACATGCAACATGGACATGGGAGTGCAATATAGGACATGAATGGTTCTTTTAAGATATAAGAAGAGAAGTAGGAAAGAAGAATGCTTCAGGAAGCAAACAATGAGAGAGAACCTGTATCGGTCTTTGATGAGAATGGTGTTGAGGGTCCAATAATCATGTTACAATCACAAATAGAAATTTATCTTTTTTTACAAAAAAATCTTGTATTCTGGCTAGGAAATTAATCATTAAAATGAATTTCCATTTGATATTAGGATTCATGAATTCCCACAGGACTCTGGTCTTGGGTACTTAGTATGAATAGATGTGACTTATGTCTCATGTATCCATGAGGATATATTAACGATGACCTTATTGTCACATGGGGGAAAAAGTATTGGCTTCAACAGTGCTTAAGATATTGTCAGCCAAGTAGATGAAGCTATCTGAAGGAACCAGTTATAACAAATGGGATCTAGAAACAGGGAGAACAAGAATGAGGCCAATAAGCTAGATTAAGTTAGTTAGGGGAATCATGGAGTGGAGCAAAGAGTGTCAGGATCCAAAAGCCCAGAGAATAAAAGAATGAATTTGGCATTTTATATGACCATTATCCCTACCTCTTCCATGTGGGTGAATGTACAGCTGTGTGCTCTGCTATTAATTTTGATATTGAAAAAACATTTTGTAAACAAAAAGAATTCTTTTGGTCCTCTAACCATATATCTTTTTAGATGTATGCATAGCATAAATTAATGGTGAGGGGAGTGAGACAAACACTGAAACCAATAATTTGTTCTTTGCCATGTAAGTTAAATTTAATTCAGAAAATATTGAATTAATGTAACTATTTATAAGGCATTCTGCTTGGTACTATGGATAAAAAGATGAAAAATTGCAGAAACCTCTGTCTTCAAGAAGCTCATACTCTATGAGGAATTTACAGTTACTCCTAATGTTTTTCTTTCTCCAAAATGTAGGACCATAAAACATGCACTTTAAGGTATTTTTGCAAGGCTCCAATGACACTTAGGTATGTTCCCACCCCTCCTCCCCACTCCCCGTATTATGAGGACATCATAGGATATCACCACATGGTTGTAGATAATGAGCAATGCTAAAAGCTATAGAAGTTTTCCCATCTAATAAAAGTCTAAGAGGAATCACTTTAATCTTAAACATATTCCAGCTCTGAAACAGTGTACATAAGAATGTAATCATCAATTTTTGACAAGATTAAAGTATCATCAAAGGAAAAACCAGTACTTCTTTGAGGGACTCCCAAAGTTTCAGAGGTGTGTCCTGGAGGATGCTTTGTATAAAATAGTTTTAATTTCTATCAAAACCTGTTAGATTCTGTATTATATTTCTCCTTGGTTTGATTTTCCCAGCAGTTCTATTCTCTGTATATTGCCATGTATGAGGGATATTCAAAATAGATGAAGTACTCTCTTTTCTGAACCTCCATAGTACTTTGTCTTTCTTGTCCATTTTATTTCATTTTCATAGTGTTCCTTATTCTCTAGCCATTTGTATACATTTCAAATCTCTCCTATGATACCATAGCAATAATAATGATTGTTCACCATTACTCTATGCAGAGCTTGAGTTACAATGCACACAATGGAAAGAATTCTGGATTTGAAGTCAGGAGACTTAAGCCTCAATTCTCCCTCAGACATTTAATTAGTGACACATTAAGAGACAAATCATACCGATGAGGATACAAACAGTGCCCTAAGGGTTAAGAGTTGCTTTTCTCTAGTTTGTTCGCTAAGCTGAAGGAGTCCTAAAGTCTCTTCCCCTTATCTTGAAATACAAAACTTCCCCCTTATGGTAGACCATAAAATTCTTTGTCTCCCCCCATCCTGGGTCATAAAATTACCCTGTCTTCCTTATCTTGTGTCATCCATCTTCCTCATCCTGTCCCTAAACTTTTGGCCCCCTCATAAACCTCTAAAATAATATCATCATTCTGAAATCTCTATATAAGCATAACTCCCCCAAATATCAGGGCCTCACTTAGCTTTCATTCTGGTAGACTCATATTGCTTTTGTGTCAATAAAGTTCCCAGTGGCTACAGAGGTCTAATTGAATTCTTTCATACCTAAACCAGCTCTACCAACTCTAAACCTAATCAATATAATCTTGCAAAATGTTGGTTTTCTTATCTTGAAAGTGAGACTAAAATAAGAACTAAGTATTATGACTATAAGACCTTATGATGTTATTGTAAGGAAAGTGCTTTTCAAAACTTAAAATATCATATAAGTGTGAGTTATTATCATTATAGTAACTCAGAAAGAACTTTCGCCTGAAAATGAGGGAACCTGGTTTTTAGACTGATTCAGCATCCTTGAATGACTTAGGGAGTCACTTAGACTCATGGAGCAATTCACTCCAACCCATACTCCAATTTAATTTATGTGACAAGTAGATATCTAATCTTGAAGACCACCAAAAAAGAGGAAGCCACTACAACTTGAGATAGCCCATTCTACTTTTGAAAAGTTCTTATTGTTGGGGAGATTTCCTTGACATCAATACAAAATTCCCCACTTTGAAATAATGCCCCCGTTTCTGTCCTTTGGGGCCAAACAGAACAAGTTTAAGCCTTCTGCCATGAGACAGCCCTTCACATATTTGAACACAGCCGTCATGTGCCTTCTGAATTGTCTTTCCTACAATCAGTCCTCATGAGGCATAGAGTAAAGGCAGTTCACCATCAGGATTGCCCTTTTTTGGATACTATCCACCTTATCAATATCCTCCAGGGACCAAAAGAGTCTAAGTCAACTGACTTTCTTTTTCACTATGCTGTGTCTTCCTCTGTAAAATGAGTTGGTTGGACAAAATGATTAATAAGCTCTCTCATCTGGTTAAGAATGCTGTCATTCTAAATCAGTTTCCATTAGGCTTTTCTTAAAAGCCACATGGAAGTTTTTGAAATGAGGGAAATACCATTGTATTGCTTAAAGATGCTCAGGCAACATTCAAGTTAAACTATTACTATTAGCCTTATTCTTATCTTGCTTCTCTTTGTTCCTTTCTATCCTCTCTCCGAACTAAATTATCTAGGGCAGAGACAATACACAACTCAGGGAAGGTTTCGGTCACTTGAAAACTTTGGTGGGCAAGGATATTCTACAGACACCTTTTAAAGAATAGATTTTTTTGCAATATTTAAAGTAGCAAATGAACCTTTCCAAATCTATCCAGTGTTTATCAAATTTACCAGTGGTCTGCCAATTATTCTCTCCCAATATATGCTTGCATCTTTAGCAGTCATCTGTGATAACAATCTTTCCAGCTCAGTTTTCATGGTCATATCCAGGAGACGGTGGGGCAATAGAAGGAAAAATAAAACACAACGAAAGTATTTTTTTAGGATCTAGATCCCAAAAAGAGGAAGAAAGAAACAAAGATGCAAAGGAAACAGCTCATGAATGCACAAACGTTAATGCTATTAAAATTACTACCTTTAAGTAGATGTACACATAGGAGATCCGGTTAATTTAACATTAAAATGGCTAAGGATGACTGAGGTAATGAAGTTTATTGAGAGTACTTTTAATTCCCATTATGCTCTCCAGAGAAGACTTCTGAGCAGAGAGGACTATTCAGTTGATAAAAGCAACATTTATTTAGCAAATGCCTGTATGTCCTTGTTCTGTGGTACATTTCCTTTCAAAATGTTTGACAATGTCTGGGGTTGGGGTTGGAGTTGGGTGGGGAATGTCTGAATGCTTCTCTGATTTGGCTTGACTGTGAAAGGAAGTCAGGAGGGATTGATCAGTGTCAAGAAATAACTAAGGAATTATTTAAGCAACTTTTCATGGATGTGCGGGTTGCATAATTTAAGACTGTCCTGGGGCATCTATAAATTATGCATAGGTTTTGTTTTCTTATTTTACATTTTTAGAGGAGAAAGATACTTGATTCTGCAAATTCTGTAACTTTGGCACATAAGCATTGCTGAAGAGTCTGAGGCTGAGAATCACTTCCATTAGTGCCTTAAGACTATCCCAGGCTCAAGATCTCAGTCAACATAAGATAAATAAGATTTCAGTAAGAGACTTCAGTTGTTGGCATTTGACCTTTCAAGTTTGACTTGGAGATCATTTATTTTAAGTATTTTATTGTGGATTTTTTAGTTTGTTTGTTTCATCCACTGTTTTTTCTTTCCCCCATAGTTTGAAACCATAAAAAGATTTTAGTTAAAAAGAAAAAGCAATGGAGATTATAATTCACATTTTTCAAAGGAGGAAATGTAAATTATCTATAAACAAATGAAAAGAAAACTTCAAATCTCTTTAATCAAAGAAATGCACATTCAAATGACACCAAAATTTTACCTGAAGCTTCCAAATTGGCAAAGACATACAAGACACAGAAATAGGCAATTTGGACCTGGCTGAGGGAAGCACAGGCCCACCTTTGTTGGTGATACAGTGAATCTATATACTACAATTGTGTAAAGAAATTTGAAGCTATGCAGATTAGCTATTAAATTGTTTCTAATCTGTAATCCAGGATCTTTACTATTGAGCATATACCCCAAAGAGATAAATAATGAGGGGGAAAAAAGGTCCCATATAAACCAAAATATTTGCCAATATACCAAAAGTAACACTTTTTGTGGTGATGAAAACATAGAAACAAAATTGGTACTTGTTGATTGAGGAATAGATGAACAAATTGTGGCATATGAATGTAATGGGATCCTATGGCATTGTAAAAAAATCAAAGAGCCGTGGTAAGATCTCTGTAAATGGACAAAGAGCAAAAAAATCAGAATTGGCAAAATAATATAAAAGATGACTACAACAATAGAAATAAGGGGGAAAAGTATTTATAAAATTGATAAACTGAGATCAAATACAACCAATCTTCATCCTGTAGAACAGATGACAAAAGATACTATCAATTTCTTGGGATTTCTAGTTTGTTTTGTTTTTATTTTAAAAGTAAGGAACAATAACTGTGAAATATTGCTTATTTGATTGGATGCAATGGGTTGGGCCAGTTCTGTTTCACTGTTTTTCTTTGTTTCAGGGAAAGGCGAGTAGAGAACAGACGTAGGGACAATTACTATCTGCCTTACCTTGGATAAGTCATTTTCCCTCCTATGGTTTCAGTTTCCTCATCTATAAAATGACATAGTTGAAATAGAAGACTTCCAAGGTACCTTTCTGCTCTAAATCAATAATCCTATGGTTACTTGACAGTGATGTTTAAAAAATCAATAGTTTTTCAAAAGCAAATATAAGTGTGCATATTTACACATCTATCACTTAAAATACCGTGAACTAATTAATTTGAAAGTTCCCCTAGCAATGTGGATCACATTCCATTTACGCTTGCCAATTTTATGAGGCAGCTAGGTGGTGCAAAGAATGGATTAAGGAAGACCTGAGTTCAAATCCAGCCTCAGACACTAGCTGTGTGAACCTGGGTAAATCAGTCAACCTTTGTTTGCTGCAGTTTTCCCCACTGCAAAATGTTGGTAATAACAGCACCTACTTCACAGGGTTATTGTGTGAATTAAATAGGATAATATCTGTAAAGCACTTTGCATATCATCTGGTATGCAGTAGGTAGTATATAAATACTTATTCTCTCTCTTATTCCCCCTCTTTTCCTCACTCCTCTCTCTCTTCCCTTCTCTCTCTCTCTCCCTCCCTCCCTCTCTCCCTCCTTCCTTCTCTCCCTCTATTTGTATGTATACATAACTATCTATCTGTCTGTCTGTCTGTCTATCATCTCCTATAAGTTAACCAATGTGGACTGAGTCTGTTTTGTGAGGAATAAACTAGTATATCATCTGGATGTTGGTCACTTGGTAATTATTTGGAGGGCAAGAAGGGCATATCTAGGCATGCAACGAAGAAAAACACACACATTTCTGTGTCTATATGTATGTGGATAGATAGACCAACAGATAGATAGACAGATAGATAAACACATATATATTTAAAGAGCCTATGTAATTGTTTTCCTAACATGTGACCTGCATATTATATAAAACTGGCCACCCATTTTCCTGGGTGTTTTAAAATGAAATAAAGGGGCTCTCTGTGCGTATATACTCTGCCATGACATGAGATAGGTGTTTGTCAAGGACTAAGAATCTTCCTTCTCACTAAACTCACCCTCGACCCCTTTACCCAGTAAGAATATATGGCTAAACAACAGATGGTATGAGACTGAGAATCTGGAGGAGAAATTCAATGTAATGATTTTATTTGCTTGGGTCACTTAGCTTTATAAATCAGCACATTGGAGCCCATAATTAGTTAGCAACATAGGGCATTCTGTTTAGCCAGTTACCATTTAAAGGACTGGCATCATTAAAACATTACTTTTAGGGTTACTTTTAATTACAACATTTTGGGACATGGATACATGTTTTAATTGTTCCACTTTAAACTGAAGTCAAAGTTTAACAAGTTGATATTTATAAGAGACGAAATTTCAGATCCTATAGACAGTTGACACTTTTTTTGGGGGGGGTGTTATAGTCTTTATGTCACTAGGTGGCAGCACTGTCTCACAATTGCAGTCTGTTTTGGGAAGCCTGAGCATTGCCTGGATGCTGCTGCAGCTGCAGCTGACATAAATGTATAAACAAGCATAAAGAAGCTATAAGTGACATACACCATTATTATTAAGGCATTAAACAGAAAGGAAGCCTGAGCCCAGTTCCTGGCATTGTCTGTTTTGCTGGAGTCAGCGTTTTGCTAGACCAACCAAGGAAGTAGACTAGACTAAAAAAAAACCTGTGTCCTGAGGACGGATAGGTATGGGGATCTTGCACCATTGTCCAGGCACATTCATCATTTGGCAAGATGGGTATTGCAGAGCTCAATCTGGTATGTTTGCAAGCCGTTTGGGTCATCACTGGGTGGTTTGGGTGCTTTTTGCCCAGAAATCTACATGCAAAGGAGGAATAGGACAAAGTAAGTCAGATTAGCTATAGGTAAGAAAAAAAATGCTATCGGGTGGCAAAACATGAATGTATACACATGTACATACATACATACATATACAAACATATACATATACATACACATGTGTGTGCGTGTGTATGAAACTCTGGAAATGGGTAAGAAAGAAATTTAATTTTAGGCACCCTTTTTTTGCTCACTTGTTTTTACTTTTTATTAAACATGGTAAGTTCATACTTTCTCTCACCAAGTCATGGTTTAAACTTTCCTCAAAGATGAATTCTTAAGAGTGAAATTGAGAGACAGATAATTGAGAAAAGTGAATAGAATGTTCCTTGAATTTGGAGGAATGAATCTTGCAGTCTTAGATACATTCGGCAGGAAGCTCTCTTCTCTAATGACAGTATTGGGGTGAGGAAAAGAGAAACATGGGGTGGGGGAAGGATCATGAACACCAGTACATAGGAGAAAGCAACAACAGCTGTAGTGTTTTGGGAAGGCAATAAGCGGTAGGTAGTATTCGAAGTTGATCCTCTTACATCTGCCATGGCAGCCGACACCTGGTGTAGGGTGAATGGCATGCAATATTCCCCAAATGTCACTGTCCAACAGTGCCCACCAATTAAAACTAATAAACATTCCTCCCCACCCGGAAGGAGCACAGCCCACACAGCAAGCAGCAGCACAGACAATGACAGGGCACGATAAAGCACTACCCGGAGCACTGGGCAGCAGGTGCACTGGGCTGAGGGGCGGGGGGGCACAGTGTGGCACTGGCACAGAGCACTGCCCCCTTCCCCACCACACACACACACACACACTCACACACTCACACACTCACACACAGACATTATGCAGCCAGAGCCTACTTATTTACAAGTTTATAGCAGAGAGGATTTGGGCTGAGTGAGAGCAGAGTACATTGCACTTAACCTAGAGAAAGCAGGCCAATCTCCTGAACAGACTCACTGGGGTCATGTACCAAAGCAATGAGCCCTTCCTAGCTGGCACACCAGGTAGCATCAAGGCCCAGCAGGACACAGGCAGGAAAGATGCCAGTAAGAACAGTCCCGAAGCCAGCCAGGCTGGGGAGCAGAAAAAGCATCTGAGGGGCTATTTCTCAGTTTGCTTTTGTTTCCCTGTTCCTGTAGCTATGCCCATAGGCACTGTCAGTATCCTGGAAAGACCCAACCTGTCACAGCTCGTGAGCTGAGCTAAAGGTAAGTTACAGAATAAAAGGGACAATAAAGGACATGAGACTGACAGTAGGTGGGAAAAACAACAGCCCTACAAGGAGATGACCCTTAAGAAATATTTGGCTGCTGAGTAGTAACTGGGTCTAGGCTGTAGTCAGAGATATTAATTAACCCCCAGCTTGATGCACCTGCTTGCTTAGGGGCAGCTTGGTTGGAGGAAGCTATAGGAGTATCATTTGTCTGCTGCTGATGGGGCTGGGTCAGAAGGGAGAGTCCTTAGCTCTGTGGAAGAGGGAAGCCCGTGGATGAAGTTGTTTCTGCTCAGCTAATCATGTTGTGGGGGGCTTGTGCTCCTCAAAGAGGCACTACAGGTCAGTTTTCCTCCTTTCAAATCGTATTTCTACTAACTGAAGGATGGATGTATTCTTTTTTCTGTCTTGTCACCAGTGTAGTAACCTCTGCCAGTCTCTGGTTTCACATCTGCTGGTTTCTACTAGGCTGCTATGTTGGTGTCAAGGTTGGCAATTTCAAGGCATCCTTTTCTCCCTGATTCCAGCAGTGGAGCCCGCCACCTGAAGTTGTCATTTTTCCTGTCGTTAATTAACCTTGGGGCTAAAGTCACAAAACTGGGGCCCCTTGATTACGTGTATCAGTGACCCTGGCAATCCAGGACCATGGTGGCTCCCCAATAGCTGCAACTTGTCTTTCACATGCCAACTGCCTGCCCCTGGATCTGTATGGGCACTTAGTGCCAATTCCATCTTGGACATGGATCATTTGGCAGCCAGGGTTCATATGTCAAAACTTCGAGTGTCTGAGAGTGACCTTTTGGCAGGTATACACATATATTTGTTGCGGCAAATTTCTTTTTCAATAAAAAAAAATCAAAACAAACCACCACCTTCATCTGGCTCTGTCGCAATTGCTCAATCTAAAGCTTGAAAAGCTGACCATAATTGCCACTCCAGTGGGGAGAGGAAAGGCTTGATAGCAGTGACTGACAATTCTGGGATTGCTTTATCTATTTTTCTCACAAGAAATGCCCTGATTTAGATTGGTGCCTCAGTTTCCCTCATTTCCAAATTAGAGATAGCCATATATCAACTCCCCACTCCTACCTCCATCTACTGCTGATGAGAAAAAAATCTCCTTGCCATGTCATTTAGGTGCAGGATAGGGTGTCATTTGGGAAACGTAGGGGTCAAGGCTGAGGATAAGTAGAGGAATAGACAGACAGACAGACAGACAGGCAGGCAGATAGATAGATAGATAGATAGATAGATAGATAGATAGATAGATAGATAGATAGAAAGATAGATAAATATAGAGCTGGGTATATATACATTCTATGACGTAAATTCAAGACAACAGGGTCAGGGCAGTACAATTAACTAAGGGGTTCAGGAAAGACCTCATGTAAGCAGCACCACTTTGAAACTTTATTAGGGATTCTAAGAGGTGAAGGTAAGGAGGCAGTTAATTTTCATAATAGAAGATAGTCTGTGCAGAGGTGTCCAAATAGAGCACTGGTTGTTATAATATGAGAAACAATAAATCAGCTAATTGGGTTAGCGCTTATGTAGATTAGAAGCAGTTAGATGGAGCAGTAGATTGGGCCTAGATGCAGGAGGATCTGAGTTCCAATTTGGCCTCAGACACTTACTAACTGAGCAAATCTCCTAGAATTATTATGGAATAAAATGAGCTCTTTGCAACGTGCATTATCATTATTATTACTATTATATTGTGAAGGGCTTTAAATGTCAAACAGTATAGTTTCTTTTTTATCCTAGAGCCAATATGGAACTACTTAGTGAGGAAGCAGGTGCCATGGTTAGATACCATTTTAAGAATATCACTTTGGCAGCTATGTGAGGGAGGGATTACAGAGGGAGAAAGACTTGAGGCAGAAGATAGAGTAGTAATTTATAGCAGTATTCCAGCCTACAGGTGATAAGGATTTGAACTAGGGCTAGAGTCTTGTGAGTGGGGAAAAAAAAGAGGGGCATATACAAGCCATGTTGTGGAGAGATAATAGACAAGACTTGGTAACTGAATGCATATGGGAGGTGAAGAAGAATCAGAGATTACTCTGAGGTTGTAAACCTAGGTGACTAGAAGGATGGTGTTGCCCTTGATAGGAATAAAGGAGTTAGAAAGATGTATGAGTTTGGCAGAGAGAAAGAGTGAATTCTGCTTTGGATATATACATATGTTTATATATGTATATGTATATACATATATATGTTGAGTTAAAGATGATTACAGGTTGTCTAATTGAAATTGTCTAATGGGAAGTTGATAATGGGGTCACAGAGTTCAGAACAGGGACTAGAAATGGACATATAGGACTGGCAGTCATTTGAATGGACATGGAAATTGAAACCACAAGATATGATTAAATTGCCAAGATAAGGTACAGAAAGAAGGTTATAGATCTCAAGACAGAGCCTTAGGGTACACCTACATTTAGAGCAGCAGGAAAGATTTTAGTTCAGCAAGGGAGGGGCTGGATAGGTAGGAGAAAAACCCAGAGAGAAAAGTATCAGGAAAACCAAAAGGAAAGGGACATAATAACATGTTCATTTCCTACACCACACATTTGTTCTGAGGAAATATGTTTGTAAAATTTAAATCAATATACGAATGAGACGAAAAATCTGGTGGTTCAGTGTCTGGTCCCATGAAACTCAACAAAAACATGGGAGAGCAAGCAGGTGGTACAAGAATAGGCAAGAAGAAGATTGGGTTCTTAGGGATCAGCTAAGGGAAATATTCAGAACTATATGGAAGAAAAATGGATTTGAAATGAGAAGATCTGTGTTTGAATTGCAGATCTAGCTTTTGTAGTATATTTTGTGCTTGATTACTGCCTTCAAGGAATTTATCAGTCTGTGCCTGAGCTCAGTGTTATAATCAAATGATTGGAATGGATGAAATCAGTGGATGAACCTTCCACCTTGAAGTGTTTTGGCTAGAGCTCACCCTATAGAACATTGATGTAGCTGAGCTTGGTCACTTACAAGGGATTCATGCAAACAAAGTTTTGAAGACATGTTTGAGATAATATAGCTAGGGTGGGAAGTAGTGGGGAGGAGGCTATGTCAAAGAGGTTTGTCACTGAGCCAGTAAGGGCACACACTTTATAGACCTTGAAAAGAGTGACTTCTCTCTCTAGCAATCTCTTTTTTCCTGTCTCTGAGGGAGGCATTCTGGAAGACTCTCTGTTGGATTTCCTGTAAGGAGTAGCGCCTCTCACCCCCAATTGCTGCTTGTTCATGGCAGTAAACACATGTGCTTTATAGACGAGGTTGAGCCTGGTTACCTCTTTTACATTGTATTTCTCTGCACAGGTGACTGAAAAGTAGTCATCAGATAGATTTCTAGCCTTGGCAACCACCTCATGTATTTGAAAGATTGGAAGCTCCTGGATTCCTCTGTTACTGGCTGCCACATGGAAGATGGGCTCTGCAAGCTTTACAAATGCCTTTTCTGAGAAAAGAACAACCAACGGGAGGATAAACCTAACCCATATCCTGGCTTGTAACAAGGTAGAGAGAACTTAAGTGGGTTCCTCAGATAGTGTAGAGCCAAGGTGGAGGTGAAATGACAGTCCCATCAATTTTTCATGCATATTAATATTTATTATTATTATTAATATTTCATGCATCATAATATTTTAAATATCCACTTGTTGGGAAAGTATTAGTTATGGGTTACAATTTTGGGTTTCAAGTCTTTGTCAATACATATATATATATAAAAATCTATTACGTTTAAGAATTTCTTTCCTCTAGAGAAAATAGCCGTCCTTCAAATGATATATCTTGTATATTCAATACCTTTCTTGAAGGTCTCTTTCTCTCCTGTCCTCTCCTTTCTTGTGCTTTCCTCTCCTATCTCCTGTCCTCCTGTCTCCTCTTTCTTCTTCTCAATAACATTTTTTTATTTTTATGCTCTATTCTCTAACTCCCTTCTAGAGAGACCCTGAGAGTAAGTGTATGTTGTGAGGCAAGGGAACTAGATGGTCAGGAGGGGGAGGAAAGGACCTTTTTAATAGTTACCTTGTGGCAAAGGTAAACATATTCATTCTTGCAACCTGACAGGAGAGTTCCTGGTTTTCTTTGACTTCCTTTTCTCTTTTTCTGAGCACAGATCAGAGACTAGAGAATTCCAAATGAATTTTGCCCACCCAAGAAAAGGTAGCAGCTGAGGCAGTGGTAGAACAGTGATAATTCCTACTGAAGTATTTTTCTCCCTTGAGTCACAGTCATCGAATTTATAGCTAAAAGGAACTTTGTAAGTCATGGAATTCAAACTCCTAATTTTATAGATAAAGATACCCAGATAGGTGAAGGGATTTGCCCAAGGTCAAAGAGGTATAAGTCACAGAGCAGAATTTGAACGTTAAGTCCTGACTTCAAATTCAGCATTCTTTCTACTGTACCAGGCTCAGTCAGACATGTGTTTGCATACGTGTCCTGAAATATGTGTGTAGAACCCTGTGGAAAAATTGAAACCCACTAGGGAGGAAAAGGTAAGATGATATAAGACATTTTGAGTCTCTTAATATGTTTCCTTCATTGTTCTATTGGATTTCTCTATGTCCTTTACATTTTTTACATTCTATGTGGGCTAAAATAATAGTTATGCTTTATCTGATAATTGCATTATTACCTTGGGGGCTTGCATGGGAGTTGGAAACTCATTGTACCCAAATCTGTGAAATCCTAGACATAAACTGTATCCTGAGATTTCCCAGAACAAACTCTGAGTGGACATATAACAAGGCAAAGCAAGTGATCCACCTCACTATTGGGCCCAGTCAGTATAAACCAAGAACATTGAGTTCCAAGCCACTGGTAATATTTTTTATATAATGTATGTCTTACACAAAGCCATTATTATTTGACTTGAAAATCGACTCCCTCTCTATATCACAAATGGATCATGTACAAATACCAAGTTAGTTAATTTCAAGAGCATTGGATTTTAAACAGTACATGGTTTATCCCAAGCATATTCCGAAAGAGTCATAAATCACCATGGTGATAGACTGTATTGTGGTCCTCAGGGGAAAACAGAAAACCTTTCCTAATGATTTACAGATATCCCAAATGAATTGGCATATTGACACAACTTGGTCCACAGCAGGGAATAATTGTGGTTCAACAGTTATGAGTCCTAGAACAGAGGGAAAATCTAACACTGAAATCATGCCTGACAGCAAAAAACCATACTTATTGTATATTCTACTATTAGTTTGTTTAATAGTTCTAAAAGAGAAATACCATCAGCATCCCCAGGGATCTTGCTAAACAAGCTTTCTTTTTATAATGAGACTATACCATTTAGTAACATTTAAAATAATCATGATAATTTGCACTTTCATAACATTTTTAATCTGATAATCTTCAGGCCTTTACAATCATTGAAATATCATTAATTTTAAAAACACAAGCCCCATCCTCTGAGATAACAGACAAAATCAATAGCTCCATGTTACAGGTGGACAAAATAAGGCATAGAATAATTACTGCTTACAAATGCAGAGTAAAAATCCAGAAATATACAGAGAACCTTTCCCCTACAAGCTAGTATCACTTGTCTCTCCAGGAACTAAAATGTAGAGATTCATGGTAATACTCAGTAATTGTAATTCCAGGAACACACAAAAATATCAAATTACTATTTAAAGGTGGAAGACCCAACTACAATTAGGAGTCAAGTTCTATGTGTCAAGGTTCCTGAAACATTACTCAGTTCAACATTCACTGTGTGCAGTATCTTATAAGGGCAAATAGCAAAATTTCCTTTAATAGAAAAGATTACAATCAAATGGGTAGCATCCTCTTGATGGCATACACACAGACATATGTATATACATATGCATCTGTGTATATATGTGTGTATATATACATATACAGATTCATATACGTATATATGGGTGTGTCTATATACACACATATTAGTGTTCTAACTCAAATATAAATAATGGCCACTCAACTATACATAAGGATGCCCAAGGGCTGCATATTGATTTAGACTATCTCATGTTTACATATTTTGTTTTTATTCATATGTCAAGATATTCAAATCAGATAGGAAGGACATTTTGTTTGTTTGTTTTTGATTTGGATTTCATTCAGGAGTCTTTTGGGCCACACATTACTTAGGGGCCACATGCTTGACACTCGTGGTCTAGACTAGATGAGGATAGTTTTAGGGAAGAAAGTAGACATGGGATATATTAGTTACTATATTACCTTCTCCAAATATTGCTTTTGTAACTCATCAAGGTAGTTGATAGGTGCACGGATTTGGAATTGGAAGGTTTTGTAGAGATCACTGAGTCCAATGCTCTCATTTTACAGAGAGAGAAATGGATGTAAAAAAGGTTAATTGACTTGCCCAAAGTAGCAGAGCCAATACTTGAAACCAATTCCAATTTCTCGAACACTAAATCTAGTACTCTTTCCACTGTACTATGCACTTATTAAATGCCTACTGTATGTAAGTCATTGTAAGCAGTTTTGATTTTAGTTGATAAATTGCTATTTTGGCACACTCCGTTAGAGTTATACTCTTTATTTAATAATACAATATACTCTAGGGACCTGATTTCCTTCTCAAATTATTCATAATCCATGCTTTATATTAAATGAACAATGTTAATGAGAAAACTATATCTGGTTGGCTGGGGAATAGCTATTGATTCAATTTACATGCTATTTTGAATGAAACAGCATTGCATTAACAGGGTTATAAGACATTATGTTGCCATTAATAGCCTAACCCTAATTTTAGGAAAAATTGATTATTCAACTTATATTGTGATATGTAAGGGAAGTAATAAGAAACCAAGATAATGAAATTCAATAAAGGTAAGTGAAAGTTATTACATGTGAGGTAGAAGAACAAGCCAAATACAAACTAGTAAATTTACTATATATGAGAATAAGTTACTATGTATAAAGGCAGGTGAGGAAAAAATAAAGAAAGAATCATAAAGTACCATAACCTGAATATGGGAGAGTGAGGCGCTATGGGATACAAAAAAGCAAACTATCCTAGGATGTCTAAATAGATGTAGACAATAATCTTCAGTAAAGGTCAAATCATCGCCCTATTGCTTGTGGATCAAAAAAGAGCACCTGTGGTGATGTATATTAAAAAAGAACTAAAAAGGGATATAATACATTATATGATGTTAGAGTAACATACTTTTGTATTCCATTTAACCCTCTCCTTGGCATCCACCCTGTTGTCGAAGCCTCAGGATCATCAGACCTCAGAAAAGACATGCCCTAGGAACACATTTCACCCTGCTTTGAGATTCCTGGCCATGCTCTCCTGATTGGTAAGCATGCAAACACAAAGTCAAATGGGACACACTGTATCTATATTCTACCAGCCATACTTGACTTTTTCCCTTCTTCCCATTTGCCCTGCCACTGAGTGTGTATCCCTGACTGCCCCACCCCCATCTCCCTCATTTCTATGTCACACTCAGAAAACCATTATCAAATCAATAGTGCCATTGCAATTAGAAAAAGCTTTTCAATCAACTTCATTATGATATGATGTGAGTGGTTTGCAACAAGAAAAGGGAGATGGGAATATTTGTTGCCCTATTATCTTCTCCAAATATTGCTTTTGTAACTCATAAAAGTGCTTCATAGAATAGAGTTTAGAACTGGAAGAAAACTTAGATACTATTGGGTCCGACACCCTCATTTTACAGAAGGAAGAATTGAGGCAAAAGGGCTAATTGACTTGATCAAATCAATGCCTTACTGATCATCCCTATTATTTGTCATTTAAAAAAATGTTCCTTTCTACCCACTGCAACCCTGGATATATTGTCTCTCCCTATTAGGTTATAGTGTAGGGCAGCTAGATGACACAGTGGATAGAGTGCTAGGCCTAAAATCAGGAAGACTCATCTTCCTAAGTTCCAATCTGGACTCAGATACTTACTGGTTGTGTGACGCTGGGCACGTCACTTAATGCTCTTTGCCTCGTTTTATTTATCTGTAAAATAGACTGGAGAAGGAAATGGCAAACTACTCAAGTGTCTTTTCAAGAAAATCTCAAATAGGGACACGAAGAGTCAGACATGACCAAAAACAAATGAACATTAGTTTATAAGCTTCTTGAGGGCAGGAACTATCTTGCTTTCATATTTATATACCCAGAGCTTTTCAGTGTTTGGCACATAGTAAGTTCTCTACAATTTATTCATTCAATGAATGCACATGTATTGTATCATATATAGTATGTATTAATGTTGTGCATACATGTATACATATACACACAATACACAAATGCAGGGTGTTCCTAAAGTTTAGAAACATAGAAAAAAAGGCATATTTTCAAGAAATGATATGAATGAAATTTTCAACAACATTTTATTTAATTGGAATATTAACAAATAACATCTTCAATGTGATTTCTATCATTTGTGATGCAAAGGTTGATGCGCTTTGCAAGATTCACATGAACTCAATGCAATAACTCAAAAACTCCACATTGCCGTCAATTTTAGCACATTTATTCTTGGAATATGAATATGAAAATCATATGATGTTATTTGATGTTGAAGATGTTATTTGTTAATATTCCAATTAAATGAAATGTTGAAAATTTCAATCATTTCATTTCTCGAAAACATGCATTTTTGCCTATGTGTCCGGACTTTAGGAACACCCTATACATCTTGCAATACCAAGGATCTTAGGTATAGGACTCTCCCCTATTAACATAAATCTAAACCCATCTGTAAGATACTGAATAAATCTTAAGCACTTTTCTAAGGCTCTAAGAATCAATTGCCCATAGTTGATAGTAAGTATCAGAGAGGACATTTTTATTCAGCTTTTTCTGAATCTAAGTCTTAGCCCTATGTGGAATAGGTCATTTATACTCTTTCAATTGGTTTCCAAGTGAAATAAGCATTATTAAGTAGCCAAAATCTTAATGCTTCAATAAAACTCCTGGTCTTTGTTTTGCTCTTATGGTTTTCATATGAAGAAGAATTAATAAAATCACTTCTTGACCTTTAAAATGAAGTGATATTTGTGCAAATTAATAGGTGAGACTGTCTGTAAACAGCTATTAGAAGGTCATGGGAGGAAAATGTCCCTCCAACTTTATTTTTCTTTTTCTGGGGCTAGAAGGAAATTAAACAAGGAAAACCACCGTCTAGAGTATTTCTGACAGTAAATATCTCAAAATTCAGAAACAGTTCTTTTGTCTGTAATAGGTTGTTGGAGATACAAAGGGATGCTTATGATTGATGACTATCTATATTCACATGAAATATAATGCCCAAACTCAGAGCTTTAGATTAAAATACACTTTCAATGACACATTTCCTTATCTACAATGTAATCTTACTTGAAAAATGTGTGTGTGTGCATATGAAGAGTTATGTGAAACCAGAATACAGCATATTGCTAAATTGAAATGAAGGCTAAGTTGTGATTTTAGGATCTGCCACAAACATATTTTTAATTGGGAGAAACTTTAAAACGTTTCCTTGGATCTTGGACTAAGGGGTCAATGAGTAGACCTAAAGCATGATGAAGATTGGGAAAATGAATATGTCTACACCCGAATTTTAGAGCAATTTCTAGACAATGTTAGAAATATTTTATAAGTTATCATTTTTAAAAGAAGAGAGTGACTCATAATAGAATTAAACATGTTTTATTAATGATTTTATATTTAGTGAATTTTGAGAAATTGTGCAGTGTTTTCAAGTTTCTCAAACTGATTGTCATTGCAAAAAACTGTCTCTTTAAGGGCAATTTCCTCCTGGAGGTGTTCTATTTCTGCTTTATGAATACTGTAACAAAATGATTTGGGGGAGAATTCAAATTATCAAATACCTGAAGGGCAACGGAAAGATGCATGTTGGGTTTTTGCAGTTTGTAGCCTATTGCCAAGTCCGATAACTTATCAGTAACAGTGTAAGAGGCATAATGAAGGATATTTATGACCAGAAAAGAAGAAGGCTCATTCATATAGAAGGATGAGGGGCCAAAGATTGATAGCACAAGTGACACATTTTAAGCCCTCAGATATTAAAAGAAGAAGAGGATGCCTCTAGCACAAAGATATTCTTTGGAGACTTTATGATGAAAAAAATGTACAAATATCATATAAGATGAAGATGGAGAAGGATTGTAATTTTCTGTGGTTGAGAGGAGAGGCAAAACTAATAAAATGACCAATTTCTAGATAATACTAGAAATTTTTTATTTCATAGGTTATCTTTTAAAAGTAGAGGTTGATTCATAGCAAAATAAAAACAAGTTTGATGAGCTATTTCATGATATTGAACCAAAGCATACAACACCCCTAAATTAGACCATCTTTGGGGATTTAACCGTAATCACCACACCTTCCAAATCTCAGTATAATTGAAATAAATGAGAGACCTTCTCTGAGCTCAGAATGTTCAAGAATACAATACTAACACAAAGCTCAGTGACTTCTCTCAAAGAAGGCCAAATTTAACTTAGGCAGAGTCATAACAGGGTGGAGGAAGTATATGAATAAAAAGAAAAAAAAACAATAAAAAGGCAAAGGAACAATAAAATAAAGAAATAAAATTAGAAAAGGTATGTATATGTTTTAGTCTGTCCCAGAATCTGTTTTTTTTTTTTAAATTTACATATGTATACTCAAAACTACCTGGTTTGTCTAATTTGTCCTTTGGAGGGGAAAACTGTATGTATGTATGTATGGATGGATGGATGTATATATATGCACATACATACATGTATAAATACACATATTTGAACTCAGGTATTCCTGACTTTAGGTTCAGCATTCAGGATCAGCACTGTGCCACCAAATACACACATGTATCTGCAGTCTTCACACTTACATATGGTCACAAACTTTAGTACCTCTGTCTCTACAGTGAATTCTCTTTACTATCATTTCAAGGAACCAATTTGTATTTGACATACATCCTTTGTATGTCTAAGGTCTCTTCCAAGTCAAAATTCTGAAAGTTTAGAAACTCTCTCCCATTCTGGTTTTGTCATAACTACAATGTCAGAATCTCACAGTCTTTAAGAGTGTCAGATTACCTTTATCTTTTCTGATCATTCTTCACTCACTTGAAAATTTTGTCACCATAAGGAAAATCACAGCTCTCCTACATTTTGATAATTCACATTTGATATGTCTCCCTGGTTGAGTATTTTTTCCAGTAGTCCAAATCACAACCTGTTCATACTTTTCTTCCCGTTGAGGGCAACCCTTGTTCATATCCTCCCACCAAAAAGGTCTGTGGATATATTTCAGAGTGTCTGTGAACTTGAATAGGGAAAAGCATTTCACTAACTTCTACTTGGCTTAGCATTTCCTTCAATCATGAATTTAGGCAATAAAGTGTACTAATATTAGGCTTTATCAACCTGCCAAAGGAGTCCTTGATATACAAAAAGATTAAGAACACCTGCTCTAGATCACTTCATTTTGCATTTTGACAGAGGACATACAGGCTGCCTCTTAGTTTCTGGTCCTACTGTCTTTTTAGACCGCTTTTTGGACTTTTTTCCCCACCAGGCCACCCTCCCCTACCTGACTCCCTGCCCTTCAATTTCCTTTGCCCCAATGTGAATGTAAGCTCCTTAAGAATAGGGACCATGTTTTTGCATTTCTTTGTTTCTTCAGTACTTAGCACAGGGTCTAGTAGATAGCAAACACTTAAAAAATGCTGATTGATTTACTCTTTACATCTACCATGTGTGATGGATATAAATCTACCATCTACCTTGACCACATGATGATTTATCCCTATTTAACTGTTTATCTTTTGTTTATATTCCCTTTGTTGATTATGGCCATTATTGTGTTGTGTGGTTTTTAAAGGATGTGTCTAATATGTCTTCTTTTCTACAATTATTTTATGGTTTCCTTATATCGTAATAAATGACCAGTTCTTCTATATGTACCCTATGATGTGAAGAAGACTTTATTGTATGTGTGTGAATATCTATCTATATCTATGCATATGAGTATATATGCATATATACACAATATACATATACATGTGTTTGTTTCATATATATGTATGTTTGTGTGTGTACATATTGATTTAGTTAATGATGAAATTGTTTCATTATCTATTGGCAATTTAAATATAATATACTCTCCCTATTCATAGTATACATTTTGACTGTGAGCTCTTCTAAAATTATGATTGCAAAATCTGCTTTTTTGGAGTCACTTGAAGCATAATAAATTTTATGCCACCTCTTTATTTTCACTTTGTATTCGGTCTTTACATCTCAAATATGAATCATACAGGAAATGGTTGGGGTTTGTTTTCTTATACATTCTGCCATTTTGTTTTGTCAGTTCAAGCCATTGACATTCTAGCTTATCATGATAAATTTTGTGTCTCATATTAATTTGTGTTGTTTTGTGTAAATTAGGCCAATTAACATATCCCTGAATTTTTCTTTTCCTTACAGTCTCTTCCTACAGATCTTTCCCTTCTCCAATTACCCTGCCTAAATTTCTAGGATATCCTCTTATTTTTATACTCGTTCTTTCCCTCTTTTTCTCCTTTTTTCTCCCTCTCTTTTCCTCTCAACCTAAATGGGAATATAGTAAACATTCTCTATCCCCATCATCCCCTCTCTTATTATGAAGAATATTCATTTGTGATTTTTTTAAACGTTAGTTTAGTTAACCTACTTCCTTTCTCCTTTCCCTAACTAAAATATATAAGAATTTAATTCTTCATTTATTGGTTTTATGGTTTTTTTGTGTTTTATCTTCCCTATTAATCTTATACAAGAGGGGTCTACTACAAGTTCATTGTCTTGCTCTATTTTTTTCCCATCTAGTCCAGCAAAATATGTGATTACCAATCACCAAATACATTTCTTTGAAAGAAATTTCTCTGAGAACCCCCTACCCCAACCAACTCTCTCCAAAAAATTAACCCATGGAAGAGGAAATGTAGCAAAAAGAAGGAATTCTATATCCAGAGCCAAAGGACTGGGCTGAATCCAAAGTACTTTCATTCCATTTCCTAGGCCCTGCAATCATTCATCCCTTTGGA
>CM053626.1:73346751-73383195 GCA_028646595.1 Phalanger gymnotis
CTTTCTGCTTCTGCAGCTTCTGGCTTCCACACCTTCTGCCGCCACCGAAGTTGTCTCCCGGCTCACCCCTCCTTGCAGCCGAGCTTCCGGCGTTCTCAAGCCCCGCCTCAATGATCAGAGACCATTGGTTCCCGAGCTGGCCCCTCCTAAGTCACCAATCCACACCCACACAGGTTTCATACCTGACAGGGCCCTGGGCCTGGGGCTTAGCACTTAACAGCTGAAAGTACTTCCACTCAAAAGAAACAAAAGCCATGCTAATGAGACAATTTTGCTTAACAACACATAAGCCTCCCTAGTTATTATAGCCTACATGTGCACTTCCTCCTATGAACTCATAGCCTTTGGAGTAGGTACTTTTCGTCTGGCATGGATGTAGCCTTCTTGTAATTGACCCCCATTAGACTGCTATTATTGATTTTGGTTTGTCCTAGCAATGGATCAAATCAACTGTCTGAAAGCCAGCCTAAACTACGTGGTGGTTCATTACCAGTAGGGGATGCCTTCTGTGGCTATGACCACCCATGAGTGAAAGGAAATTTTTAGAAAATTCTCTTTGGGCCTCTGCAGTTTCATTCTTCATCTACAATGCCTGTGATGTAATCTTGGAAAAGGGAGGTCATAAAATACTAATAATTAGATAACTTTTAGACTACCAGTAAATCAAATTATCTTTAGATACATAGGGCTGGAGAAAATAAGAGATACTTATCAAATGTCCAACAAGTTGACATATAACTGAAAGTAAAATCTATAAATATTTATGTTCTTGAAAAAAAATAAAAAAAAAAAAATATTTATGTTCTTGAAAAATACTGAAGTAGAAAAGCAACATATAACTACTCAATTTTTTCTTGTGAGAGTGGCACATCAAAGTTTGGTGGACTTGATTTTAGCATGTACCTGAAGGCAACATGAAACATCATAGCATGAGACAAATGTTCATCTCCTCTTGTAGAGCTTATGAACATAAATAAAAAGATGCTCACGAAGGCAATACTATTTCACCAACATCTGCTGCAGAGGATGAAAAGGTATAGAAGTGATATAAAGAAGCTGATAATATCCAAAAAATGTGATTAAAAGTATGTTGGAAAATGCTTTGGATCTGGAATACGAGAAAGGTTAAAGTCTTGTACATTAGAGATCTCAGATCTACATATCAAGAATAATTTCTTCTATGAGAGAATCGGGAAGTGCTGGATATATCAAATAATGAGCAATATCAGCCACACACACAAATAGATTTGACATCTTAACAGATAAGAATTGACTAATTTTGAAGGACATATTGGAATTAGTTGTGGGAGTGAATTCTTGTCATGAAATATTTAAAGCAAAGGTCAAAAATCAGTGTTCAGTTAGAAGAAAGAATAAAGATGGGTGTTACACATAGCAAACAATTGCAATAGTTTCAACACATTACCTATTTAAATGAGTTGTCAATGCTTTCCAAAATGAGAAATCCAAAAAGGAAAAGATTTTGACCTTTATTATCACTGTTTCCTACTAAAAGGTAACCACTGTAAAGATATCACCATGATGAGCAGTTCAAACGATCTTAGAAAATTACCTCAAGCCAGCAAACATTTGATCTGCTTATGAAACCAAGAGACATGGAAGTCAAAGACAACATAAGCTTAGAAGTCAGGCTAATTCAAAAAAACATTACAGAGG
Organism: Phalanger gymnotis; assembly: GCA_028646595.1. NCBI lineage: Eukaryota > Metazoa > Chordata > Mammalia > Diprotodontia > Phalangeridae > Phalanger > Phalanger gymnotis. The sequence continues at coordinate 73,348,429 of CM053626.1, forward strand.
AAGATGGTGGGAGATTATAAAAAGCATAATCTCATAAAACATGTGAAAAATGTAATAGAAGCAAAAAAAGTCTAGAAAATGCTTGGTGTGAGACACAACTGAGTCTTATCATCATTCCAAGAGCATTCATAGATGAATGTAGCAGGAAGATAAATAAAAGAGACAGAAAATGGAAGAAATTTGCCTGTATTACTATAGCAATCTATTTTCATCATTATTGTGGTAACTACAGATTTATGCTATAACACTTCAAGTCCCAATGTGCTACATAAGAAGTCTGAAATAATCACTTAGAGAAAGGCTGGACCAGAATAGGTACCCAATGAAAGTGTGTGTGTGTGTGTGTGTGTGTGTGTGTGTGTGTGCGCGCGCTTGCACACACATGTGTGTTTGGCAATGTAACAGTGAAAGAACTGAGGGGCTCTTTCAAAAACTTATATTGGAAAGCATGTTTCTGATGACAGATTATATTTTGTTTCTCAAGTCTAGCCCAGTTAAGTATGGAAAGGCACATCACCAGAAAGGTGACCATGTGATATTGGTCTTTGAGTATATCCTGTGGGGTCTTCCTACCCCTTCTGCAGTAATGGTGGCAGAGCAATGGAAAAGAGGATAGTATTTTAGACTGTGTATAAACATGAATCTAACTGCTGAGGCTCTAAATGTGAGAACCTTTTCCAGGGATTAACAAATTGTTAAGTTACTGGCAGAAATAAATCAAAGTAATATGGACCTTCTCACTATAAAAAAGGAAATTGTATCTAAATGGAAGTGTGGTTTAAAGGTTATCTTAGGAGGGTCCAATGCAAGAGACAGATTTGGTTTTATTGTGTAGAAAAGTAGTAAGAAATATCATTTCTTGGGATACTTTATCATCTTGTGGTACAGTGACCCTGGGGGGAAAAATTACAAAAAGATCACCACGAAGAAAATTGTAGTTTATGCATAAAATTTTGTTATAGAGGATGGCTAGGTAGTGAAATTAAATTATTCAACAAGGTCATATAAACTAAAACAACATGTATTTTAATATAGAGTTATTAGTGAAAAGATGGGCATTGGAAAATATGGTAAAATGTGTTAGAAAGTGTGTTTTAGGAATTGCACATGAGAATCCAACAAGTTTTTCTCGCCTGTGTATAATGAATACCTGTCTTCGAGAAAGAGACATGGAAAGTTTAAGACATTGAAAGCACTGAATTGCATTGAGGGAAAAAAGAATGTATTTTAACAGACAGCTTACTCATGTGGGGGTCATGTCCATCCACGTAAGTTGCCTGTATACCTCCTGACCTAATTTTTTTGTTACAATGATCCAAATCAATACCAAATTCAAATTAAGATGATATAGTACACAAATGAAGCAATTCCAACATGACCTATTTAATATTTAAAGAAGCTGCTTAATGTTAAATAAGCATAAAAAGTTTATGAATTCACCATTTATCTTGCCTGTTTTTATTAACATGTTCCTTGTTGAAGAATAGGACTAGGGATTTAAGGAGTATGCGTTGAATACCAAGTCCTTGCTTTCATGAATTTAGAGTTTTTAAAAGAATGCGTGTATGCAAAAGTAATGAATATTTAAGAGTAATATGCTTAGTTCTGTTCTCCAGTTGTAGGAAAAACACCCTCCATTAAAATCCCTGCTTTGATACCTCATCATAGCATGAAATGAGTAACTATGGGCTCACAATGGATAAGCCAAAAGAGCCGAGGCTCCAAAAGGTGGGATTAAGAGAAAAACGGCTTTCAATTATAGCATGTTGTATATATCACTGGAGGACAAGCCACCATTACCAGAATGTGGGTTACCAGGTAAAGTTTTAAAACCCTAGTATATCATAAAATATTGTGTCCTAAAGTATATTCAGTACTAAAACATCTACATTAGTGGAGGGAAAAACCATACCAATGAACTCATATAGGTTTGTAAATCGTCATTTTAGCCATTTTCAGTTGTGTATGAATCTTGTGTCCCCATTTAATACTAAATATACCAGCTCCATATTGCTGGTAAATTATGTTTATGTTTGAGGGAGCAGGGGTACAGCCTAAAGGCCACATGACCCTCTAGGTCCTCAAGTGCTACCCTTTGACTGAATCCAAATTTCACAGAACAAATCTCCTTTGCTGGAAATCTTGGTTAATACTCCCTCCCCCTTCCAACTCCATCCCAACAGTGTTTTGTCATCTCCTAGAGGTTTATGAAATATGCAAGAATAAATGATTAAAAAACACAATTTAAGTTCATACCATGTGATAAGTGCTATGCTAGGCCCAGGGGATTCAATGGCAAGGCAGTTTTTGCCCTCAAAGAGCTAATATTCTAATAGAAAGAGACTACACATATAAAGCAGTAGTCTCCAAGAAAACCACTTTTGGTCTTAGGAGTCAGAGAGATTGTGAGTTTACTGTAGCTGAAGATCTTGTCATGGTCTTTCCAGAAGCAATGGTAGTATGGATTTGATTACTATTCCCAAGGACAGAAGTGCCAATATGGGAGGGTGGGATTAAGGATGAAGTAGCCATCTTGCAGCAAGGCAGATAGGAAAGGTTCCATGGGAGATACATATACTGAATGAGAAGCATCATCTAAGATGGGCTAGAAATAGCTAGATACTGGCATCTCTGTTCACTCACTCACCCACAAACTCACCAATCATGGCACCTCAGCTCTAGGGCGCAGTTCCAAATCACCATTTGTATGTCTGAGCATCATGCTAATTGAAAGAATGAAGAGAAATGTTCATCCTCAGACTTAGAAACAAAGGCAAAACTCAGACAAGTCAGAGAATGCACATTGCCTGCCCCTAGGCAGTGAAGGGGTGAAAAGAAAACTCCACAGCCTAATCCAGAAAATGCATTAAGGTTAGAGATCTACTGTGGTAAAGGAGGAAGAGGCAGCTCAGAGTCACTCCATGATGGAGTCTTTGGGGGCCTCCTAGGTGGAGCTGTGAGGTCAGTGAAACAGACCCTGAAAGCTGATGAATCATCTCTCAGGGTTTGAAAGAGTCTCTGGTAAAAGAACCCTTTCCATAGCCCCTAGGCATGGAGCTTGGGGAAGTCTGAATCAAAAAGAGCAGAAACAAAAACAACAGAAGGAAGAGAAAGAACAGCTTCAGGAGACACCTGGGAATACTCTTGGTTGTGTTCTAGTGACTGAAAAGTGAGGGGCAGCTTCTGGACAGAGGGATGCCCATAGAGGTAGATCTGGGCAAGAGAAAGCTAGGAGGTGGCACTAACCGTGATTGACCATAGGAGTGGCGAAGCATTCCCCCAGTGACAGTTGAAATGATCAGGCACTTAGTATTCCAGCAGCAACGACTCACAGCAGTCATCCTTTCAGTGTTATCAGAATGTAAGCTAGCTAAGTTAGTTGTCCATTGGAGAGAGTGCTGGACCTAGAGTCAGGAAGACCTCACATGCTTACTAGATGTGTGACTCTAGGTAAGTCATACAACCACAGTTTCCTTAACTATAAAATGGAGGTAATAATAGCACCTAAGTGCTTAGCACAGTATACATAGTCAATGCTGATTCCCTTATGAAAATAAAGTGAATAAAATGTTGGTAACCCTTAGAATCAGAGACTCCATTCTTTACTGAGTTTATACTCCAAGGAAGCCATTGATAAGAAGAAATCACCAAAATATTTGTAGCAGCACTTTTTTATGATAGCTAAGAATTAGAAATAAAATAGATACCCATCAATTGGGGAATGGCTAAACAAATTGTAGAACATGAATGTAACGGAATATAACTGTCCTATAAGAAATGATGTATGTGAGAAATCTAGAGAAACATCGGAAAAATCGGTATGAACTGATGTAGAATGAAATAAGAAGAGTCAAGAAAACAATATAATCAATGATACAACAATGTAAATGAAAAGATTAAGCCATTCACTCAAAAAATCAAAAGTAAATATAACAAAGTTATAAAGATCAAGCAGGACTTTAAGGAATATGAGAAGAAACCTCCCAACCTACCCCCTTCTTGGAGGTGGGAGGTCTCACAGGGGTCGCACATTCTACATGTTTTTGGACTTTTTCAAGCTATCAATCTGTTGTGCTGACTTTTTATTTCCCTCCCTAAAAAATTCTATTTATCATATGTGATGGCTCTTTGGGAAGGGAGAAGAGGAAAGATATTGGGATAATTTGTAAGAAGCAGAAAATACCAATAAAACATTTTAAAATGTTTGTTCCCTTTCCCTCCAGTGGTACCTCCCCACTGACCTGGGAGACTCTTAGAGTAGAAGCGATCCCCCTAAGTTTATAAAGGGTTAAGAGCAATTTTGCTACTTTATGTTTTCCTGATGGCTCTGTTTTGTTAGTATGGTACAATTAGATGCTTTTTTCTTAAACTTTCGCATTGATGTGTGTGGTCTATGAGCAGAATCCACAGCGTGTTCAAGCTCTTATCCCTCATATTAAACCACAACACAGCAAAGGCCAACCCAGCTATTGTGGGATCCCTGTTACGATTCCAATGCTCCTCCAAGACCCAAGTGTCTCATCTCTGCGTCCTTGGGGCTGGCTAAAAAGGACAAAGGAAGGTGTTGCCTGCTATAAACTCTTTTGATTGGTGGGAAGGGATGGGCAAAAGACCATGGCCTGTAGAAGTGAGTAACAGATCTATAGAACAGTCCAGAATACTTGGTGCCCTTGTGTGACCCATTCTCTCTACTGAGGCCATGCTCAAACAGTACTCAACTAGATGTTAAGAGACCTGCGTGCTGCTCCCCACTCTTGGCGCTAACTCTGAGCTTCTATTTCACCCTCTGTGAAACGGGGTAATGTGAAATGGACAGAGTGGCATCTAGGGTCCTTTCCAGATTGAACAGCCTATGATCTACAAGATGATAACAGTTCAGTCTCAATTTCAGTCTTCCTTCTCTGTTTCCTTAGTAAAGTAGAAGAGTTGCATTAGGTGATCCTTAAGGTCATTTCCAGTTTAATTTGATACTTTAGGCATATTTGATTTGATGCCTTCCTTTTCACCCCACCCCCCAAAAAAAGTACAAAGCATCTCTCTGTCTAAGAGTCACTAAACAAAAAAAAGTCACTAGCCTACTCTTTCTCTTTACTAATCTGGTGTTTGCTTTTTTTTAAAAATGATAACAGTGCATAAACAACTGACTTTAGCATCTAGTTATCACCACTTAATTTAAATAGGAAGCCATCAATTGATCTGCTTTGTTGGGGGAGGAGGAGGAGGAATCTGGAAGCTTGCCCAGCAACAACCTCAAATTGTCCCAAGATTGCTATCTTCTCCTAAAGCCCAATGTCCATTCCCCCATACCTCTTTGCAAGTTCCTTACCCCAGGAATAGTTTATGTTGCCTTTCCCCAGCATAACCATTCTCTTTATGACTTTGAACCCCTGCAGCAATACACAGGTGAGGATGACAATTCTGTGATTCCTGATATGGGCAGAAAGGTTTGATATGAAGAGACAATGAAATTGGCAACACCAACAATGATATAAGCAATGGTTTTTCAGACCCATTTGAGTGAACCTGAAAAAGTATAGATTTAAAGTCAGTCTCAACTAAGCAGCTATTACAACTAAATTTGCAATGAAAGAATTCATTACATGATCTGTAATTTGTTTTTGTATTTCAGAAAATGACAAAGCCGAAACTCACTGAAAATAGATCGTTACAATTAAAATGCTTGTGAGATGTCAAACTATTTGCATTTATTTTTTTAAAGCTTTTGTACCCTTCCTGTCTAGCTACAGTATTACAAAGGCCATGTGGACATTTTAAAACACTGAACTTAAACATAGAAAAGAATAAAGGAAATAGATAATTGAGCTAAATGAATAGGGACCTTAAAGCATCAAAAGCTTCTCTCATGTATGAATCGCTGTTGTGCAGACCTTAATATTCCTTTGAAATGTCATCTTTTCCTCTTTGCAACAAAAGTTTTGATTAAACAGGCAGGGAATGGGGGGAAGAAGTTGTCATATGGTCATTTAGTTCCTAATTGGCTGAACCTGGCCAATATGCTTGGTTGGGTGCTTCCAAATGCTATCAATGAGGTGGAAGCACAGGGGTTAGTTATCACTGATGCTTCGAAGCTTTATTCACATGATCTGGTCTCAGGCTACAGAAATGCATCTTGCTTCTTTTCACTAATGGGCACTTCTCTCAGAATCATGAAATACTGAAGACTCTGGAAAATAACACCTGTTCACTGAGTGCCTAAATGGATGCAGAATACTGAAGTGAAAATTACCATGAGTGAGGAAAGCAACAAATATTTAATAGAGGAAAACTTCCTCCTAAGAACTATACATCCTAATTGAGTAACCCACAGCATATGAGTATGAAGAGACTTACAGACAATTGATTGAAAACAAGAAAACAAATGAGAAATAATCAATACTGAAGTTCTAAGTAGCACAAATTAAAATGAGCGATTAGAGCATAAAAGGTGAAATCCAGGAAAATTTTCTAGAAAAGATGATTACTAAATATGGTCCTGGGAAATGAAAGTCTTAAATTGGCAGAGAGGGTGGGGCCAAGTATTCTGTTCTGTGGAATGACACAATGCTGAGATCATAGACTCCCAGGCCACCAAAAATGGGAGAATACAAGAGACAGCATGGAGGAAGAATCAATAACTTTGGTTAACTATTGGCAAAGCAAGAAGCTTTGTCTGATTTCCTGGTTCCAAAGTAGGCAAGATGGTGTGTAACCATTGATGAAGATGGAGAGGATAAAAATGAGTCTAGTTCAATAAGGGACAGACTGAGTTAATGTTCAGGAAATGTATTAATTTCTTTGCTTACTCCTAGGGAAATTGGGTTTGGTGATTTGAGTGGGGGGATTGTTTTATTTTTCAATATGATTTGGTTTTCATTATCCTCACTTTGCTTTATTATCTCTCAAAGACATTTGCCACCAGGATAGTGCAGGCTGGACCAGAAAACACTAAATCATTATCGCTCTTTGTGATGAAGTACTTTCAGACCAGTGAAAATGAATAGTTGTCAAAAGCTTTACTTCCCAGGAAGAGTGTGATAATCGAGACACTTTTATAAGACTTTTAATAAGCTAAACTCTCCAAAGCACAGTTCTGAATATTGGTCCTTTCCCCTGTAGGTTTCAAGTACTTTAAAGTTTTTTGTTGTTGATATTAATAAGGTTAATCTACTATAAACTTCTGTGTCTGTCACCTTGATCTCTAATCATGCTGGTAAATCCAGGCAACCATGATTTAATAATGCCGGCTTATGGGCTTAAGAGCTTGCTTTGGTTTTTTTTTTTTTTTGGTTTTCATAAAGCAAAATCTGGTATTATTATATTTTATATCATGCACTTTGGCAAGGTCAAAGGGTTTTCCAATCTGATTTGTTCTTAACTCATCCTAGGTAAGTGAAATCAATTGTTTTGTCTCATTTTGTAAATTATCAAGGGACACAAAAAGGCCCAAGGAAGCTGCTGTACTAACCATGTGATTTTCATTTTAAAAAGGCAAGGTTTATGAATATAAAATGTTACAGGACAATATATTTTATTTTTGCTTAAGGTTACTAAGCTTTTGTTAAACTTGTTACTACTTTCAGAATGGTAGGTATAATTTCAAAGAATTTTCAAATTAGAATCAAGCCATAGGCCCATTTTCCAGTTTATTGAGCAGTAACAGTTATGATATATGTGAGATATGTGTTCTTGGGCATATAGAGGAAATCAGAGTCAATGATTAGATAAGCATTTATTTTGTTCTTGCTTCATGCCAAGAACTGTTCCAAGAAATTCAGATAGAAAGACAAAAGCAAGCAGCTTCTCCTTTCAAGAAGCTTTCATCCCAATGGAGAAACATGTAAACAACTAGGCAACAAAAATATGGCAGATGACACACATGTGTATATCTAATATATGTACATATATGCATATGTGATATATACATGTGTACATATACATATACAAATACATATATGTGTGTGCACACACATGCACACACATATATATGACAGATAGAGACAGAAACAGAGAGGGTGAAAGGTAATCTGAAAGAGAAAGGCATTGACAGCTGGGGAACAAGGAAGGTCCCTTGCAGAAACACTGGACTTGATCTGAGTATTGAAGAAAGCCAGGGAAACTAGGAGATAATAGGTAAGGTTGCAGAGCATAGTTTAAAATATAATTCTTTGTGATTTTTATTTATCTTACTATCTTCACTGAAGTTCTTTGATGACATTACTATACTAATTTTTAAATTTGGACTACTACAGGAAGCCCAGCAAAAAATGGAAAGGGACACATGAAGCCAAAACATTTCACTGTTTCTTTGTTTCCAGAAATGATGTGATTAAAACAAACAAACAAACAAAAAAAACATAGAAGCAGATCCCAGAGAGAGATACAGAGAGAGGACAATTCATTTTAGGTTAGTGCTTAGGTTTAGTATGATATTATGTATACCTAGAGAGGGGTGGAGAACAAGGAGAAGTGCACATTGGTAATATGATAAGGAAGGGAGAACAGCATTTTATCCATGTGAGTATAAATCTTTGCATTCTCTCTCTGTCTCTGTCTCTGTCCCTCTCTGTCTCTGTCTCTGTCTGTCTGTCTGTCTGTCTGTCTTTCTCTTCTGTCTCTGTCTTTCTCTGTGTGTGTGTGTGTTTATGCTCTGTGCCTACTCATAATGCTCTAAAAATAATATTAATGAACAACTCTGGTCTTTGTAAAGAGATATCCACTAAGGAAAAAAATAAGATGACTAGAATGAGCATTAGAATAATTTACAGAGGGATACTGCTACTGATATTTTGTTTTGTTATTATTGTTATAGATAAAAGACTATTTGCATTATCAAGATGGTTATTAACCTGATAGAAGTAGACAGATCCTTTATCTTCTAGCTCTGCCTGAGAGGCAACAATCCTCTTGAGTCTCAGCTCTCCTGTCCTTTTCTTATTCAAAGAATCCATGTTTAATTTTTATACAAAATGGAATATAGTTTTAGACCCAGAAGAAAGTACCTGTATGTTTTTTTTTCATTTAAAGTTCTACACATTTATTAATGGCTTACCAAAAATCTAATATTTTTGATGTTACTAAGTCACAAAATGATAGTAATGTGTTTAATTAAGACATACAATGAGCATTTAATTTAAATTCATGGGTGTTTTGTGTGTATTTTTAACTTTGTATCAAATTAAAGCAGTATTTCATGATGTATGCCAAACAGATTCCCCAAATCCAGTGCCATCTAAAATATTTTGTTTAATACCTATTATGCATCAAATTTGGAATCATAGAACTGTAGCACTTTAGTACTGGAAAGGATTCTGGTAGTCATCTAGTTCATACTCGTCATTTTAAAGGTAAATAAACTGAGGCCAAAAGAGGTTATGTGACATGTCTGATGTCACACAACTAGTTGGTGACTAAGCTAGACTAGACTGAAGTCCCCTGGCTCCCATTTTGATGTGTTTTGTACTATGCCCTACTAATCTAATTTGCAGAGGAAAGAAGATAATCTTTATGAGCTAATTAGAACCTAGGATGAGCAAACTTTCAGAAGAAGAGAGGGTGAAAAAAAAGAAAGAAATCAAATTTTTTTTTTCTGCATGCAAATCCATTAGAATTCAATTTAGCTCACCAGCTTTGTCTTGACTTCACCAAATTAACGAATCCCACTCTAGCTTTCCCCCACCTCTTTCTTTTCTGCAGTTATTTTTATGAAAGAGTAGGAATATCTAAAAAGTTAAAGAGAGCCCAAGTTAATTACTTACTTATAGTCCATGCATAAGGAAGCTTTCCAAGACTTACCCTTTCATTCCACTATCAGAGAGATTTCCATAAAAACAAAATAGTACTGAGGATTTGGCTTCCTGGCCTTTCATTTATTTCTGTTGTGAGGAACAAGTGAGATGACATATGTGTAAATCTTAAAGTATTGTTTATGCATTGTTATCACCATCGTTATTCTTACAATTTTTATTATATTTTTTCTTCTTGTGCTCTCTGTATGCAATTCAGGTAGCTGCCACCAGGAGAAAGGAGTAGAGAGGAAATGTCTAGACCCAACTGACAGGCTCTCTTCAGGTAAGAATAACTCTGGGGTCAAACAATCATAGTCTGCAAACAAAGGAAGCCTGTCCTGTTTCAACTGCTAACACTATTCCCTTACTAAGATAAGAGAGCTCCGAACACACACGCGGTTTTAGTAAAGCGATCGGCCAGAGTTCTGACACGTTTCCAAAGTTGATATAATGCATTATTAAGATTATGCATCAGGGGATAAATAATTAAAGTGTTTTGTGACAAAAGTCTTAAATGTGGAAAATGTTCAATTCTCTGAGCTGTGATTTTTATTTGTATTGCTTTGAAAAGGGTGTTCAAGGTTTGGGCAAAAGCAGAAAGAGCTCATCTTAATTCTTGAGCGTGGCCTGTCTTCTTGTCAGAAAGGTTCCAAGATGCAGGACAGTTTCAGTATGCTGAATGTGAGTTCACTTTTCTGAGCAAGAAAGCATTAGAACTGTGAAATTATCAATGCAGTCAGCTTATCTGTGGAAATAAAAACCACAAAGAGATGAGAAGCAAAACAAAAGATTTGTAAACAAAATTTAATCAAACAGATTCAGCTTGCATTTGTGAATCCGTATGCATTGCTTCCCCCCCACCCATTTAACTATTTTCAAGGAAACTATTAAAATGAAATATATAGCAACTTTATAAAAGGCCATTACTGCATTTTTTTAAGCCAGGATTTTTCAATGTTCAATTTCATTTGGTCTTCTGAGGGTCATTATTAAGTGAAGAGTAAATTTTGAATTGTAGGGATTTTTAAAAATTAAATTCCTCAATTGAATGGAGTGCATATGTATTCAACAACCATATTATCTTCACTAACTGTAACCTATATTTATCATATGCCAGCTATGAACAATTTCTTTTCATCTTCACAGCAAGGAACTGCTTTTTAAAAGTGTATTGTAAATGCCTATATGTGATTATACTATTGAATCGCTCCTTTTCAAAGTCCTTTATAGTATGCAAATTAACTTGGGATGTAATCTATTCAAATATGATGAAAATACCTTTTCTATTTATTTCATTCTACTGCACTGAAAACATGTCATCACTGAACTGCACAGCCACATTCATCGACAATTACTCAAACACTTGGCCCAATTCTTCTCCTCTGAAGCCTTATAGGACAATAATTACTACTAAATGACAAGTTGGAGATTTAGGCAGCATGAGCTTATGAAGACGAGCCATGCCCCCACTCACAAGTTGCCCTGAAATCTTTATTGATATCATGAATGTCTAATTATATCGCTGCATAGAAACAGAGATCATTTTGTCTCAGGAGCCATCACTCTTTTACCCCAGCCTCACATCATTACTCAGTAGTCTAATTTATCCTTTTGTCATCATCAGCCTAGTCCCTCACATGAATATACAGGAATAACCCTAGAAACCTGAAGAAAGTAATGGAAGTAACCATTCATTTCTTCATGAGCACAAAGACTGTCGCTTTCCATTTTACTATTTTAGTTTCACTGAAGAGTCCCCTTATTGTGTTAGGGACATATTATTCCTTGTAAAGAATATAGTCACAATAAACTTCTTTTGCCAAGAGAATCATCATTTAGATGTTTAATCACCCGAAAAAGCCATTTACAGCTCTGTATACACCTTCACTCTGAGTATAATCCCTTAATTATTAATTGGCTTCATAATTCTGGATTTGAATGCAGCTTTATGAAGTTCTGCTCAGCATGTTATGGCATATCTGTATTTTTAATAGCAACTCACAGCACCTGAACTTTTTTGTGTGTTTTGTGTTGTTTTGTTTACCTGAAGAACACTTATATCCTGCTTAAGTTTTGCTTCAATAACAAGTCCCTTTTATTTCTGGGTGAATTAGAAGTTCATTCTTGAGGATGACTCAGACTTCCTTTTATATGTTTTTATATACTATTTCAATTTTTTAAAAATTCACATATTTCTATGGGGCTAGACCAGACTCCTGTGTGATTGTGTGTGTTTGTATGTGTATATGATACCTCAAAAAGCTATGAAAGTCGACTCCACAAGGAATGTGAAATAAACAGCCTATGTGTTCATATTTGGATCTTACCCAGCAATGAAAACTAAGATGATCTCTAAGTTTTGAGCTTGTGGTATCCTTGATTAAAAAAAAAAACAGGGATACAGAGTCAGCTTGGATGAGAAGAAGGGAAAGAAAACTTATTCAAGTTTTGGAGATTTTTAAAAATGTTAAAGTAATAGTAGAACATTCAGAAGATATTGACATATTGATAACTAGAAACACAGAGCTGGAAGTCAAGACTAGAGATGTATATTAAAAAGTCACTGGCTTAACAATGGTAGTAGTTTGCATGAGATGCATGAAATTATCTGTCTTTCTACACACATATAAACACACATACACATATACATACTCTATATACGTGTGTATATATATGCATACATACATATATATACATATATATACATATATATGTATATATATATATATATACGGAAGGAGAGAGAGAGAGAGAGAGAGAGAGAGAGAGAGAGAGAGAGAGAGAGAGATCATCAGAAGGCCAAGGGCAAAGCTATAGGAGACTTCCACAATAAAGAGGAAGGAAGAGGAGACAATCAATCAGAAAACCAAGAAAAATGAGAACTGAGAGCAGACCATAGCTTTACTTATAGGTTCAAAGCACTGGAAGGGACCTTGGAAGTCCTTTAATCCAATCCTTTCATTTAAAATATGAGAAAACTGAAGTTCAATAAGGGTTGAGTTATTCGCCCATGGCCACACACATATTAAACAACAGAGCCAAGATTCAAAAAAAGGTCTCCTGTCTCCAGAGCCAATGCTCTTTTCATCACAACATCCTGTTTTCCATATGTAAATCAATTATAGAATAATACCAACATTTATTGCAATCTGTGGTATAAATTGCCTTGTGTTCTATACTAATTCTGCTTCTAGTAAATAGGACTAAATCTATCTAACTTATGTTCATTAGATTTGGCTATAAGGCAGTTCTTAGAGAGAAACCATCCCTCACTTGATATAGTAAGTACTAATACCCAACATTTATGGAAGGCTTTAAAGTCTACAAGGTGATTTCCATATGTTATCATATGTTTTGAGTGTTACAACAACCCTGTGACACAAGTGTTGTTATTATCTCCATTTTACAGATGAGGAAACTGAGTCTGAGAGAATTTAAATGTCTTATCTAGGATCACTCAGAAAACATGCCTGAATTACATTTCAGATGTATGTAAGAGTGAATGGGGTCAGTGAGGGTCACAAGAATCACTTACTGGCTTTGATTCACTAACTGTAAGAAAAGGGAAGACCTTTCAAGTATTAGATGTGATATACTTTTCAAAGCATTTTCATAGGAATTGTCTTGTACGCTTATGCTTACTGTTTACAGCACTTTTTTTATTTTTGAGAGTATTTTCCTTCAAACTATCTAATTTTATGTTTCCATAAAGACTTCTAGTCATCAATGGTCACAACTTTATGACAATTCCTTTTGCTGGAGGAAAAAAAAAGGATCAATGACCTTTAGGCTTGGTGCCCCTAACACATACCAAGAAAACAGCTGCCTTGTGCTGGTTGGGAAATGTTCTTACTGTTTTCTATCTAATTGTTGGTCTTAACTGGTCATCTTCATTAGTCTTATGCAGATTAACCCAAGGAAGAAAAATTAAATTATGATTGCCCCAATTTTTCCCCACCTCTTTGTCTCTATCTCTCATTCTCTCTATGTGTGTGTATATATATATATAATATATACATATATATACATACATATGTTTCTGTTATGTATGCATATATATGCAGGCAAATATACACAGATTTAGACAGTGAATATCAGTAGATTAGAAATGCAACTATAATATACACGCAAATTACACGTGTGTATATATACTTATATACACACATATGTATGAACACATGCATATATAGAGATACGTATGAGTTATATTCAATTTAACAGAAATATCTTACTCCCATGAAGAGAAAGATGGCCTAATAGCTAATTCGGGGCTTACATCTATTAAAAACCTATTAGAATTGCTATTACTTTCTTATACATGCATGGGAGCACACAGTAACAGTCATCAGAGGATAAGCGTCTTGGCCCACAAACCCCCTAGCTTTTTCCCTAAAGCATGTAAAGTGCTTTTGATTGTAAAAATGATTTTAACTTTTTTACTGCAATTCATAAATGTGGCCTTTGGGCCCTTTGTTTATGATGGTTGGAATAGCTCTGTTTGGACCGGCCAGCAAAGGCACAGTCTTTCTGTAGGTATTGACACAGCAGCTGTAAGCGTCCATCTGGATAGTATGCTTGTATCCACACTCTTCTACAGCAGTGGGCTTTGAGACTAATATCTAAAAATGTACATTTCAGTATAGTGGTACCACAGAAATAAATACCAATTTATTCATTAGCACTTCCAGCTACAACACATTTTAGAGCCACATTTTTAGTTTACGGTTTTAAGACTTTCCATAAATTCTTTAATGCCTATTTCATATACATTTGAAGCAATTTGTTTTATGTCCTCTGCTTTAGAGACTACCTTATGGTAGATGTGACATTCAACATTAATTTAAATATACTTTTATTTAAAATAAATTATGAATAAACTGCATCAAATATTAATCTTTGTTGTACTTATCTTGCTAATGTTTCTACCCTAAACCTAAGAATATATCTACACATGCAAAATAAAATATACAACTGAAGTAATTAGCAAGGTGATATCAAAAAGCATATCAAACTAAGTTTTTATTTAGCTGTCACTAGAGGCACTGAAAGAACAATAGTTCTAGAACCAAAGTAAGATTGTGGCTACTCAAAGGCCAGGTCAGGAAGTTAGCCAGAAATTGGCATTGCATTAAACAGAATGTTTCAAGTACCTTTCAAAAAAACATTGAAGCTATATATGTAGTAGTAACAGGGGTAGAGGGTTTTCAGTCTGAAACATAATGTTCAAAGCACAGGTGAGCAGCAATGATTTTGGTAAACTGTCCAGGCGACAA
This sequence comes from Phalanger gymnotis, assembly GCA_028646595.1. Taxonomy (NCBI): domain Eukaryota; kingdom Metazoa; phylum Chordata; class Mammalia; order Diprotodontia; family Phalangeridae; genus Phalanger; species Phalanger gymnotis. The sequence continues at coordinate 73,363,487 of CM053626.1, forward strand.
AAATCAATATATGGGTTAGGCATAGGGGTGAGAACCTGAGGCCTCGAGGCCTCATGTAGCCCTCCAGGTCCTCAAGTACAGCTCTTTTACTAAATTCAAACTTGTAGAACATAGCCCTTAAGAAAAGGATTTGTTCTGTATAACTTGGACTCAGTCAAAAGACTGTACCCTAGGACATAAAAGACCACATGTGGCTTCATGGCTGCAGGTTCTCCATCCTATATTTACCTTATAGGATTGCTGTGAAGATCACATGATATAATATATTATGAAGTGCTTTTCCAAACATAATACACCATGTAAATATTAGTTGTTATTCTTGTAAGCTGACTTGATAACTATCCAGGAAGCCTGCAAATCAACTTATTTGGCTTTAAGTTACCCCAAATATTCATTCACCAATAGGACCACAGCCTGAGATAAGGAAGAATGAGGGGGTAGGTGGTAGAGCTGTGATGGTGTGTGGCATCTATAGTTAACAAGGAAAAGTGCCTTTTTGGAGAATGGAATGTGGATGTAGAAGAACCATGTTGGGAAGAACCAGAATAGAACAATCATTTTTCATCCTTCTTTCTCATTCATTTCACAGTCATGTTCAATTATTTTCCAACTCTCATGAATACTTTCCCCATAAATTCCCTTATATCCTTCCCTTTCTCTCTCTTCCCTTAGCCACAACCCAAGTCAATCCCTCACCAGCTCTCAATGAGACTGGTACAATATGCCTCTAATTATTCTCCCTATTTCAAGTTTTCTTTCCAATCCGTTATTCACTCACCTGCTAAAATAATTTTCCTAAGTCACAAATCTAACCATGTCATGTTCTGCCTCTGAGTCTCAGTGATTATTTGCTACCTGTAGGAGAAAATATAAACTCCTCTGTGTAGCATTTAAGGTCTGCCACCACCTGGTTCTTCCTACCTAACATTCAAAGTTTATTTTATATGACTCCACTTCTCATATCTATATTTTAGTCAACCTAAATTGTTATGCCCCAAACTAAAGTCTCTATTTTATAATAGCATTTTTTCTATACTTTTTGTTTAAATTTTCCATTTGTTATTTAATTAACAAACATTTATTTTCTCTTCTACCTACCTAACATAGAAAAAATAAAGGAAATTATACTTGGCAATTAAAAGACTATTGATAACTTTGCATAGGGCATTTTCAGTTTAATGATAAGGTCATAAACTAGATTACAGATGGTTCAGAAGAGAGCAAAACACACAAATTATCCTGTAATTATTGCAGAAAGCCACAGAATACAAATCTTTCTTAGTGAAATATATCCATAATAGGAAAAAAAAAGTAAAATTCATGATAAATGTAAATTTCTTGGAGAGTGATCTGAAGCTGGCTGGGTGGGGCCAATTGAGTTAGCCCATCAATGTATATGTGTTAAACAGTTATCCATACTAGAGACTGAGGATGAGCTATTCCCAGAGGTAAAGAGGATATCAGGCTGTATCACAGTTGGGAAAGTAGATGTTACTTTGAACAATCACAGACTGCTCACTATTAGAAAAGGTCACCATTTAAAAATGAATGTTCTACTGATCCTACTTGACTATAAATTATCAAATATCTAAACCTCTTAAAATTAAAATTAAAATAAGCTAAAGGGTAGTAGAAAATGCGTGGTAGAGATAAGAAGCAAGATTTTGTTGTTGTTTGTTGTTTTTTAATCAAAATTGACTTAGCATTTGGTGGGATTTAAAGCACTTCCCATTATGGTTCTAGCTTACCTTTTTCCAATTGTATTCCAAATGATTTGTGTTCACAAACTTTATGTTCAAGCCAAAACAACCTACCTGACACTCCCTGAATCCCATCTCCTACTGGTTTGCCTTTGAATAGTGGATTCCCCCACACCCAATCCTATAGGAGGCTTATACTAAACAAACTTGCCTTTTATGTTTACCTGTGTATATTCATGTTGTTGTTCCTTGACAAATCAAAACTCTTTAAGAATAGAGATACTTTCATTTTTTCATTTTCTATAATGTACAATACATTGCACAATGAACTATATGTAAAAACTTTGAAGAATATATAATTTGTATAGCACCTAGTGGAATTCCTGGCGTAGGAGGTACTTAATACACTCTTGCCAGCTGATTGAATAATGAACAAAAATTGCACAGGATGAAAATGTTGGGAGTGACCAAAATATACATAAGTGGATAAATACTGTAGGCTGTCCCCAACTCAGGCCACTCTGGTTGGTGCTTTAAGTCTAGAATTTTGGGGGGAAAAGAAAGAGAAAGACTTATACAGCATCAGACAGTGAACAAACAGGTTTACTTAGCCCACCATGGAAAGGACACTAGTCAAGGATACTGTATTTATACAGTCAGACACAGCCTCTTTTGTACAGAAATATTTTGGGTCAGAAGTGGTCATTAGGTATGATAAATCCCAGGGTAGTAGGAACCTTATGGGTGTGTCTTTTGTGTTCTCATCTGTTAGGAAACTGTATCAACAGTTTGAGTATTACCCCTCTATGCCAGTAACAACTCAGAGGCAGTTTCCTGACTTGGGAGGGAAGGGTTGGGGGGGTGGGGCAGAAGGAAATTAGCCTGGCCTGAATATCAAATTATGTTCCCACCGTATTCCACACTTTGGTGACAAAGTTCTAAACATTTTGCAGAAGAGTCAAACTTGTGGCCCCTCTGAGTATAGACCAAAATGTAATTGGGGAATATTTAACAAAAAAAAAAAATACAATACAATATAGATTATGTTAATTTGTGTTTTTTTTCTAAGTCAATTTGCACCCTTCAGGGATCAATTTCTATTGAGTATGACACGACTGTGAGGATATTCCATCACTTAAATGGCTTTCAGAATATTATTGGAGAACCCTACTCTTGAGGACACAAGAAGGTACAGGTAGTTTTAGAAGAGGAGCCTAGAACAAAAAAACAAACAAACAAAAAAGAAACAGAAAGATAATAAAAAGAGAGAATGACCAATGTAATGGCCCCATGAAGGAATGACTGATTATGAGGGAGAATAAAAAAAAAAACAGACATAAATCCCAGTCTTCATCATCCCATTCATTAGGACTGAGTCCCTGATCTTAACAATCTGGCTGGGTTGTGGGTAATGCCAAATCTTTGCAGTTTTCAATGGTTTTCCTCATTGAAAGTGGTGAAAATCAGCAGAAGCAACATTAATAACAAGGCCACAGTACAAACAATGATCAAACATTACTACCACTGATCCTCATGATCCTTATAAGAGGTCAAGCCACCTCTAGTAACGTAGCTAACAGATCATTCATTACCTTCTTGCTTACATCCCATCTTATGATAATATTTATCTCGGTTAAACTTGGAAGGGAATGTAATGACTTCTAAGGCCCATGTTTTCCTTTCTCTTCATTTTGAAAAGAATTTCTCTTAGAAAAAGTTATAAATTCAGTCATAATTCAATCACTCTGAGCCTCCAGTTAGGAAAAGTTCTAACATGTAGTTCTAAGTTGTACTCTCTACTTATTAATTTTACTTTTATATCAGTGAGCATTTATTAAGTACCTACTATGTATCAGGCTCTTTGCTCAGCATTGGGAATATTTAGAAAGGCAAAAGACTGACCTTCCCCTCAAGGAGCTCACAATCTAATGGGAGAGACAACATGAAAACACTATGTACAAAACTGTATGATCGAAAGAGAGAAAAGCAGAGTGCTTAGGAAAAGCTTCTTGTAGAAAAGTGAGATTTTTAACTGAGACTTGAAGGAAGAAAGAAAAGCCAGGAGGCAGAGATGAGGAGGGAGAGCATTCTGGTCATAGAGGACAGTCAGTGAAAATTCCCATACTCAAGAGATAGTATCTTGTTCAAGGAACAGTGAGGAGGCCAGTGTCACTGGATTGAAGAGGAGATGGAGGAATTCAGGATGTAAAAAAGAAAAAAACAAAGTAAAAAAAAACTGGAAAAGTGTAGAGAAGCTAGGTTATGAGAGGCTTTGAATGCCAAATAGTTTTGTATTTGATTCTAGAGATGATAGGCACTTGAGTGAGTGAATGTGTGTGTGTGTGTGTGTGTGTGTGTGTGTGTGTCTGTGTGTGTGTGCACGTTTTCAAGATGGTCACGCCTGTACTTTAGGAAAATCACTTTGGTTGCTGAATGGAAAATGGACTGGAGTAAGGAGAGACTTGTGGCAGGCAGACCTAACAACAGACTATTGCAATAGTCTAAGCATGGAGGGATAAGGCCCTGTGCCAGAATGATAGCAGTGTCAGAGGAGAGCAAAGTGTACAGTTGAGAGATATTACAAAGGTAAAAATGACAAGCCTTGGCAACAGGTTGAATCTGGGGGTGAGAGAGAGAAATGAGTTGGGGTTGACCTTTTGCTTTGTATTTGAGGCAAATAGCAGTTTAGTGAAAACATTGGTGTAATGAAACAACATATTATATTATAGAATCTGTGGGCAGATATGCTCCTTGAAGGGATGATGGAGAAAAGAAAATTACAGATTTTACCCAGTTTAGGTCTCCTACTCTGAGATGTTTATAGAAACAATGACCCTCCTTCCCACTAACAGCTCTGTGATTTTTTTCCCATCGAAGCCATGCTAGAAAGCTACATAGTCCAATTTCTGAAATACCACTCCTTTTTCAATTTGCTTGATAATTTATCAATGATACTAGGAAGTGTGGTCAAGTTTTCCAGCCATCGGAACAAACTTATTATTTGGAATAATTTCACTTTACATAATAACTCACATTTATTCTAAGTTTTTTGATTTATTTGTTTATTTAGATAGATTTTGAATTAGTTAAGGTGTCAGAGCTAAAACAGTGTGAGGGTGGTTTCAACCTTACCCACATACAGGTGAATTCACATTAACCACAGTGATTTGGAGAGAGTTTCCCCTCCCTTGCATCATTAGAAAGCAAGATACTTCCAAAACAACAACACTCCCTTTCCCTCAAGCCCTTTCTGGGAAGAAGTTTTCTGAATCATGCCAGGGGAAAGGAAACTTGCCAAATGAAGGGGTGGGGTGGGGAATCTAAGCCTTTTCTAATCTACTTCTCAATAATAGGTGTATTTCTTTGAGGGAGCAGAGTACTTGAGAGTTAGGCAACTCTGTACCAGAGATGGAATAAAGAGGGTTCAAAAAGGAACAAATTGAACTATGTCCAAATGCAGCTTTATTAGGTCAGTTTTCTAAAAGGCTGGATCTAACAGACAGGTGGAGCAGAGAGTTCTTCCCTTCTGCTCTTGGCTTTGATTCATCACAGGCATTATTTCTGGGAAGTTGCACAACCAATTCCATTAGTCAAGGGCATGTTGTTGAAGCTGCTGTTTAGCAAGGGCAAACATCTTGCCTGAGATGAGGAAAAAGAGCCAGTTTGCCATTTGTGAGGACCAAGTGCTATGTAGATCAGTACTAGGGGCACAGTGGATAAAGCTCTGGGCTTGGAATCAGGAATCAGGAAAACCTGAGTTCAAAACTTGGCTTAGATATTCAAAAACTATGATCCTATCGTCAAATGAAATAATAAGTGCAAAGTGCTTTCCAAACCTTAAAGTTCTATGTAAATGTTAGGTATTTTTACTATTTAAAGCAATAGTAGTAGTAGTACTAATAGTAATAGTAATAGGAGGAGGAGGAGTGGGGTGGGGGGAGCAGCAGCACTCCAATGTTTACTAAAATGTTTCTCCAACAACTGTACATATTGAGATGTGTGGGGAAAATTCCTCCATTGATCTTGACTCCAAAGGTTACAGATTTAAATTGTCTAGTCCTATTGTCTCCCTTCTTCCAACAATTCAGACAGACCCATGGTCACCATCCAAACAGCAATGTCAATGAAGATCGTATCTGACTGGTCCCTCAAGTCTTTCTCAAACATCAGTCATATCAGTTGTAGCTGAGCTCACTGGGAGGACTTACCCAGACCCACATCCTTCAGGCTTTTATAGGAGTAATTGCAGGCAAAGTCCAGTTGTACATGCCTCTCTTGCAAAGAACAGCTTCGTTAATGAACTATGGGGGTGGACTAGAGTTAAAACCTGATGCCATTCGGGTGGTACTTCACCCAGAAAGTAAGAACTATTGCCCCTGGGGAAGACTAGTCACAGGTTGTGGCAGGCCTTGGAGGGCTGTCATAGGTCCAGTATACCAAACACATCTATTTTGCTAATATCACCCCATCCTGGCTGCAATGTGCAGTCATCTTTCTGAGACTCCCCATCTTAGTTATCCATACCAATAAAATCACAGATGATTCAAAGTATTCGATTAATACACAGTCTGTTTTTCAGTTCATTATAATTCATGAAAGTTTTTTTGGTTTAAAATTGGTTCCAAATATCCCGATTTATTCTATGGTTTCTTTTAATTATATTTCTTGCTCCCAGATGTTTTTGACCTTGCCAACCTTCATGTCATTCGTCTATTCTTAAAATATGAATGGGTAAGACTTACTTATGAAGGATGAAACTTCAAACACAGATAATTCATCTAAGCTCCTGTCATGTATTAGTCCTATACATCTAGTCAATTCCCCAGAAAGACCAAGACGTATTAGCACATGAAGGCAACTGTGACAGCAATCCAAGCCCTTAACTTACTGCCTCTGTCACCTTATATGGGCAAAAAGCTAGGGCAATCTGGTTGATGGAGGACTAGATACCCCAAAACAAAAAGGTTCAATTTTCCCAATATTCGCAAAAGGACAGAAATAATTGACTCATTCTCATCCCACTTCTTCATGAACAGGGCCACAGGCTGCTCTGGATAATTTTTCTTCTATCAGCTGGACTCTATTTTCCTCTCTCTCTGCCGAACACTCCAGGTGGAAACCCATTGTAGTTCACACACCTTCGTTGGTAGCCAAACAAACCTTCCCTCCTGCTGGTAAGAGGATCTTGAGATGGATTCCTCTAAGGCAGGCCTTTCATTTCAGCCGCAGCCACCCTATGAGTAGGACAGTGACTGTTTTCCCCACTAATCTTACCCTGCTGCTAACACACAGGAGAGGGATTGGAGTTAATTTTCGCTTTTCACTTCCTAACACTTGATAGCAACTGACTTAAAACAAAGATTTTCTTTTTTCTTCTTTTCTTTCCCTCCCAGAGTGTAAAAAGAAATTGTATTTGTGAAAATAAACAGAATGGGGCTGTAAACATTTCCTCTATTCCAAACATTTTCTGAGACTGAAATTTTTCACCTAAGATCTGCCTTACTGATCTAGTACATCAGAGAACTCCTAAAAATGCAGTGTCTTGAACGTATTAATAAGTTCCATGTAGACCAAGAACTACCCTAATTATATGGAAAATGTTATCATATGTTTGATCTACAAGTAAACAACTTCCATCTGAAAAGACTGGGATTTAAACTTGGCAGATAATGGCTTCCTTAAGATTCAACTTTATTTCCAATGTAATTTCCCCCCTACACACTACAACACTTCTTTCACTATTACCCCTTGAATCAAAAAGTTCCCTTTGAAGTAAATGGGAGCTTGGTACATGATTACGCCTTTTGATGTTGATTTGTGATCATTAATATAATCACTTCAGAATGTTCGGTTTTATTTTTTTATTTTTTTTTCTTTTAAAATAACATCGATTCAAATAGAAAAAAAAAAAGCAATTTAGAACTGGGTAATAGGGGAGTGGTAACAAGAAAGGTTAGCAATTTCTTGACCAAAATTTGATTTCAGGTCACTCATCAGGCTCCTGGGCTTCACGGTAATTTGTTCATCCTTGTTTCATTAAATTGCAATTACTTCTGCTATCTCTGGCTCCATCCCTTTGGCTGGATCCTGTATTAATTAGGCCTCAGGATCCTTGTAGAGATGAAGAATTCTCCACTGGACAATGCTCTGCTAGAGTCAAGAGGTGAGAAAAAGGATGTTAATAGTAAAGTTAAGAATTATCATTTAATTTTTTTAATGTTGGAATTACAGAGGTCATAACTTTCTTTTTCTATTATTTGAATCTCTCTCTCTCTCTCTCTCTCTCTTTCTCTCTCTCTCTCTCGACCTTTCTGTTCAAATTTGTATGCAAAAGTGATGATATCTAACTTCTGCCAAAAAATAAAATCAATCCATATGTTTTTTGTTGTTTTTGTTCTGGGAATTAAATATATTACTTATATCCATTCATCTGGAACTTTTCTATGGCCTCTAATTTTGAGGCCTCTCTGAAAGTAGCATCTCAATAATTAAATGAATAAAATAGAAAGTTCCCTGTCCTACTTCCAATGGGAAATAAGTTCCATGAATAGGCCGTTGCTGATTTACCAAAGGATGTTTTATGTGTGTGTGTGTGTGTGTGTGTGTGTATAGAGATATCTATATATCTGTATAACTACATAGATATATACATACACACAAATACATACATAAAACATTTGCATATGTATATACATACCTATACATATAAACATATGTATGTGTATATATGTTTATGTATATGCATATATACCTATCTATCTACCCATCTAATTTAATTCCACATCTCTACTTGTTTACTTGGGTTCATCAGAGAACTTGAAATGATTTTCCAGGGGTCATTTAACTCTTTCATACCTCTTCGGGTAGGGAGGCAGCCTGACACAATGAAAAACAAAATGTAGACACTTTCAGAACAAAATTGGATTTGAACCTTCAATCTGATACTTAGCCTATGGCCATAGGTAAATCACTTAACTCTTCAGTGCTTTAAACAATTATCTAAAATTTATCGTAGGACTGTGTTTAAAACCACCTTGGGAAGGTGGTTTAATTTGAAGAACACTGGAGGAAGACCCACAACTTATGTAGAATTATAGAAGCTTAGAAGTAGAAGGGACCTCATATATCATGTAATTTTTGTTGTTTAGACATTCAGTCACATCCAATTCTTCATGACCCTATTTGGCATTTTCTTGACAAAGATGTGGGAGTGGTTTGCCATTTTTTTCTCCAACTCATTTTACAGATGAGGAAACTGAGGCAGACTGGGTTAAATGGCTTGTTTAGAGTCACACAGTGTCTGAGGCTGGATTTGAACTCTGGTTCTCCTGACTCTAGGGCTAGTGCTCTATCTACTGAGCCACCTATCATGTAATAGAAGCTGAGCCCATACAATGTAATAGAAACCTACAATTTATTTTTAATTATATATTTTTTCAATAAGCAAAAGTATGCCTTCTTTCTCTCCTCACCTCCTACCCCTAGACACCTAATTGAGCAAGAAAGTAAAACAAAACTCTTTTTATGAATAAGAATACTCAAGCAAACTGGCCATGTCCAAAAACAAACAAACATACAAACAAACCTAAAACCAAACCAAAAGGCTTATTCTTTACTCTGAGACCTTTACCTCTATCAGGAGATAGGTATCACAGTTCATCCTTAGTCATCTAGAATAATGGTTGATCATTATACTAATAAGAGTTCCTAATTCTTTCAAAGTGGTTTATCTTTACCATATTGTTGTCACTGATTAAATTGCTCTCTTGCTGGTTCTGTTCACTTCACTTTGCATCAGTCCGTACAAGTTTTCTCAAGTTTCTCAGAAGCCAACCCCTTCACAATTTCTCACAGTACTGTAGAATTCCATCATATTTACATAACAAAACTTGTTCAGCCATTTCCCAATTTATGGATACCCCTTTACATTCCCATTTTATAGCTATAATTTTTTGTTTATTTATTTTTAGTTTTCAACTTTTACTTCCAAAAGCTTTAAATCCCCCCCCAAGATGGCCTGCAATCTGATATAGGCTCTACATATACATTCCTATTCGACATATTTTAACATTAATCATGTTGTATAGAAGAATTATAATGAATGAGAGAAACCATGAGAAAGAAAAAACAGACAAAAAGAAAATAGTCTACTTCACCCTGCATTCAGACTCCATAGTTCTTTCTCTTGATGTGAATGGCATTTTCCATCATGAGTCCTTTGGAATTGTTTTAGATCCTTGTATTGCTGAGAAGGGCTAAGTCTATCCAAATCAGTCATCAAACACTGTTGCTGTTATTGTGTACAGTGTTCTCTTGCTTCTGCTCACTTCACTCAGCATCTATTCATATAAATCTTTCCAAGTTTTTCTGAAGTTCACCTGTTCATCATTTCTTATAGCACAATAGTATTCCATTACATTCATATACCACACCTTGTTCAGCCATTCCCCAATTGATGGGCATCCCCTCAATTTCCAGTTCTTCTCCACTACAAAAAGAGCTTCTATAAATATCTTTGCACATGTGGGTCCTTTTCCCATTTTTATGATCTCTTTGGGATACAGCCCTAGAAGCAGTATTGCTTGATCAAAGGGTATGCACATTTTTATAGGCCTTGGGCATGGTTCCAAATTGCTCTCCAGAATGGCTGGATCAGCTCACAGCTCCACCAACAATGAATTAGTGTTCCAACTTTCCCACATCTTCTCCAAACATTTAACATTTTCCTGTTTTCTTATGTTAGCCAACTGAGATCATGTTTTGCTGCTAAGATCAGAATCACTAGGCTGCTGTTTGTTTCTAAACTTGTTCCTTTCTAGGTACACAGCCTTGTACTTATTGTCACTACCTACTTTGGAATGTAATCCCTGAATTTGGGTGCCTTCTTCAACCCTGGATCTGTGACTTAGAAGTGGGAGGTGGGTAGACTCCAAAGCTGCCAGTTGGTTATCTCTTCTTTCATAGCTCCCAAGTATAGACCTTAGACCTCCTTTTACCTTGATACACAGATTCTTCCAGTCCTGGAGTACTCCTCTTAGTCTGTCTCCTGACTCACAGTAAATTTTTCTTGGATTTCCCCACCAGGATTTAATCTGGTGCATTTTCCAAATCTGTGCGGAAGAGTTTTAAGGAGGAAATTACTATACTGTTTCCTGTTTTTTCTGCCATCATTAATTTGCTTCTTATCCTGTCCTTTTATAAACAAGGAGCTTGAGGTCCAGGGAATTTAAGTAGTTTCTTCAAAGTCACAGAGTTAGTGAGTAAACTGTACTAAACCTAGAAACCAGATTTCTTGATTTCCACTCTAGTGATCTTTCCACACTGACTATTATGTTGCATTTCAGTAACATATAATGATTTCAACATTTTGAGGATTCATAATTTTCAGATCTCCCTCCAGTCTTACAAACTACAAAACTTACATTCCTAGACAGATAGCCTTCACAAGATACTGTGGTGGAAAATCTGAACATTAGAATGTTCTATCGGTGGGCCTGTGTGAATTTTCCTAGGATATTATTTGGACAATAATCGTAGAGTAACCAACTCTATACTTAAAGCCTTTTGAACTTGGTAGGACCTATCAGGGTTTATGTTTCACTATTATCTCCTTAGAAAATCCAGGATAACCTTCACAGGAATTATGGTAAGACCTTAATGGACCTTTACTGTGTACAGAGTCTATTCTTCCTTGCAATAAAATCTCTCACAATAAAGTCCTAGTCCATTTCTTCTTTTGTTCCCCCTTTTTCCTCCATTTTTGTTTTCTAGTTAATACATATGGGCCCCTTAATCCTACTATTATCTCATGTAGTACTTTGTTCTCATCAAACCAGAGCTAAAAACATCAGCATCAATAAAGAGAACCTAAGAAACAATATATTCTAAGAGAGTTAAATGCATAAAATAGGATCTTTTATTTACCAAGAGTAATCAACACTTTATATACCAGGTGCTGGAGGAAAAACAGTCTAATAATCCACTGCTAAATGATGTAATGTCTATGATAAATATAAAAGAATGCAGAGAAGGGGAATATACCAATACACTCCTTTCTTCTCCAATCCCAGATTTTATTTTTATTTTTAGGATACAGGGTTTCAATGCATCTAGATATTCATGTTTGTAAGAAATTGGTTATACTTTCATATGAGCCTCCTCTCAAGTCAACTTTTAAACTACCTTAGGGATAAAACATGGAGACCTCAGGAAGTGGGAGGGCAAGAAATAAACAGTTGCTACTGCCCATCATTTCCAAGGCTTGAAGTGCATCAACGCTTTTGCTTTTTCAGTCAGTCGTATTTTTAATTAATATCAAGTTTCTTGTATTTCTTCTCTAGGCTTAAATGGATATTAAATTAGCATAAGAGAAAATAAAGAGAATGAGTTAATAGATTCTCAAGCTTTAACAAATTCCCATTTACTGTTAACTGTATATTCTTCTACAACTGCCATTTTTATATTGCTTATGATCGTACCTACATCTAATGCTTATCTATGGAACCTCTCCACATAGTGTTACTTCCTTACTCAATTATTTCTTTCTTGGACTCTCAATCATTGTTCTGATTTATTCTTTCTGCTTTCAACACTACAGTAGCAGCAATTGCCTCCAATCTGTAGAACTCTAAATCACTTATTAAATCCATGTAAATTTATCTTCACAACATCTGGTATAGTGTTATAATTTCCAATTGGGAAGTTTTTTTGTGAAAGTCATGCAAGAATTTTGTATCAAAGCTAAATAGAAATTGTTTCCAATTATCCTACTTGAGTAAATGTCTCTGAGAGACAGTAGTCAAAGAGCTCTTGTGCCTGATAATTGCCAATAGGTAAGGGGCTTGGGTATTAAGGAGCTACCATTCATGGTCATAACTCAGCTAGTGATAAGCGTGAAACTATTCTTCATGCTTCTATTCTGGGTATCTCCTTTTATGACTGATACCATATTTCTGGGAGCTTCCCAAAAGAACATTCCAGTTTTTCTCAACCCTAATCACAAGTAAAGGCACAATGAAAAGAAAGTTAGATTTGGAATTGAAAAAAGTATTCCAATCCTGCCTTTGCAATCTACTTTATATGTTATTTTAGGCAAGCCATTTAGCTTTTCTGTGCCTCAATTTCCACATCTGAGAAATGAAGCATTTGGACTAGATGATCTCTCACATCCTTTAACTTTTAAATCTATAATTAAATAGTCTATGAGCCTACAGAATATTCTCTTTTAGCTTTTGAATAACATATTATTGAAGATAGCCTCTTAATTCTATCAATTTTAGCTATCTGAAAAACACACACACTCAGAATGATTGAAATCACTGAAAATATAAAGAAGGTCAGGAGTGGTTTAAGTATATATTTGCTAAGAGCTCTGTCGTGTAATATTGATGCATTGTTCATTTTTTTAGTTCAAATTCAACTTCAATAAACATTTCTTAAGCCTTCCATAATGTCCTATGCACTTTAAAAAATTGGATATGGTACCCAGGAACCATTCTCACATGTGAAGTGCTTAAAAGCTATTTGATGTTTTAGGCACATTGTAGGCCACTTAAAATAGATCTTCCTCATTTCTTAAGTATTTCTTTTATCCATGGTAAGAGACCATATAAGTTTTAAAGAAAGACCCTTAATTCAACATCTTAGTAAAATGAATGACAAGAAAGATTCCCCACCATATACATCATCAATCGATAACAATTTATTAAGAGCCCACTATGTGCTAGGTATTGTGGGATAAATTCTCCCATAGATTACCACACAAACTTGTGGTAGCTCATACTTTTTAGGTGGCATACTTGTCGAAGCCCTTTGGGGTCACTGTCACTTTTGTTTATTCTCCTATGGGGGTTATGGGTGTGTTTGCTAGTGATGATATTACTTGCTATAAGTTATATAAAGCTTTAAGGTTTGCAAAGTGCTTTACAAATATTATCTCATTTTATCTATAAAACAACCTTAGGATATAAGTGCTAATATAATCCTCATTTTATGGATGAGGGAACTGAGACATACAGACGTTAAGTGAATTGTCCAGGTTCCCACAGTTAATAAATGTCTGAGGCTGGATTTGAACACAATGTCTTCCTGACTCCAGATTCAGTGCTACATGCACTGCTCCACCAGCTGCAAATGTCATCAACAAATTTCATGCTCCATTGAGCTGGAATCCCCTGCTAACCTGGGGTCTTTTGTCATACTCCTTGCTGTGGACAACTCTGCTGAGCTATTTTCCGATGACATCTACTGATGTTTGTTTACTGTGAGGCTTTCAGTTCATTTGGTCCATTGCCCTAGAGTTTAATTTTTTAACTTTTTTTTTTAATTTCAGATCGTAGATAGTTACACTCAATCAACTTTCTAGAGTAGCCTTCAGACCTTTAGGTTTGACTATTAAAATTGAGCTCCTCTGGTATTACTTGTACTCTTTAATAATAAATTTTAACTAATAACTCAAATGCTGAGCTTTGATTAGGAAATTGCTTTTAACTCCTGTCATGATGCTTACTCTCAGTCAGTCTGTATGTGTCACAGACATAACTTGAAGACAGGTCATCCTGAGAGCAAGTCTGGCTCTCTGTCTAATACTTAAGGCTGCTGCAAATCTAAATTTAATAGCAAGGAAGAGTCCACCCACCTTCTCTAACAAACTACTAATCTGACCATGAATTCTTAAGTAGACCAGTGGAAGAAGAAGGAAGGGATTTTTACAAATGGTCTTTCAGGCAAATTCACCCATATTGCATAATAAGTTTCCCTAACACCACTTAGGTCTCTGCAAATCACCATAGGGGTTCTACTTAAATCGGTGAAGGAAATTTGTAGAGCTGTGAACAAATCAGCTAGGAAGCAAAACTAGAAAGCAACTGGGTAGAGTGGCAACAATTTGCCATAAATCCCTCCATTAATAGCTGTTCATCTTTGTCCTACTCCACTCAGCAATGAAGATATCTTAGTGTACCACCTTTCACTGAGATAGTGCCAGGAAAGTCCAGAGTACATTTGGAAGTCCAGATACCTTTGCCAATAAGAGAAACTACATTGAACAGACCATTCACTCTCTTAAAAATCTGTAGAGATGAGGCCTGAAAGGTACTTCAAGATAGTTGGTTTTTAACTTGTTTTTAAAAGCTTATAAATGATGTTAGCTCCCCAGAAGGAAATTCAACAGACCATTATTTTCATTACTACCACTAATAATAATACTGCCACAAAAATTATTTTCTATTAGGCTGAGATCAGTACAATCAATGGGTTCCCTTATAATCTTGGATACAAGTAGTGCTAATCTATTCCATTGCCATTTTTCTACATTTGGAACATGAGAATTTGGAAGTTTATTTAAGTTGCTTCATTACCCTGACTATTTCAAACAGTTGCCATTAACTATCCTAATCATTTCTTTTTACTATGGTTGAAAGAAAAGAGTCATAATTCTCTTCTCAATTATTAATCAATTTCAGTATTCACTTACTAATAGAGAGTGCTTAATAAACCACTGTTCCTCTCTCATTGACATTTTCCCCTTTCAACGAGTTTGATGGATGAATGAGAATCAAGTGACAGACCACTGATGAGCTAAGAACTTCTAATCATGTCATTTTGGAATGAGGGTAATTTATGCAATAGGATAATAATTTCTTTATAGTCAGGCACATTCTGAACAATGATTAGAGGATATAATTCCAGGAATTTTTTTTTAAAAAATCCTTAAGAATGAAAAGTAAAATTATGAGAAAAACTGTTCATGTTATATCCCTTGCCTCTATGTCTGGTCATAAGGATGATGAGATTTTCATTTTGGTAAAACAAATACTTTGCATGGTATCAGTGCTGGGATTTGAGATATCAGGTTCAGTAGAACCTGAATTGTCAGACAATGGGTTAACTGTAACTTAGATTTTAAAGATTTAGAGTAGATAGGAGGTCAAAGTCACTTTGCTCTCTTTCTCATGCCATTTGTTCAATGGGTCTCAGAATTTCAGAGCTAGAAAGTAGATTTGAAATTATCTTGGCTAAATTTGTACTTGATAAACAAGGACGCTGGATCCCAGAAAGATTAAGTGATTTGAGAAAAGTCACAAAGCTGCTGGCTGGCAGAGTTGGGATTAGAACTCAAATTTCTTGGCTTGCAGTCCAGTGTTCCTTCTATTACCCTATGCTATAATTCTTTGATGATGTTTGTACTTCATATAAAATTATTACAGCAAGACCAGGATTGCCCAGAAGACTGGTACCTTCAATTAGTCAGAATCATGGCTAATCCATGAGTAAGTAATCAAGTGAAGTTGGAAAAATCTTTATGCATGCTGGTGCAAGCATAAATGCAACATGGATTCAGTGATCTTCAGGGTAGTTTCCCCAAGGTCCACAAGATGTCCTTCAAGTAGTGCTGGAGAATTAGAAAGTGATAAAGTTGATTGGGAGCTTCGTGGACAAAAATAAGTGGAGAATGCTAAAAGCACGAAGAACATTAATTAAGAGAATTCATTGTTTTGTGAGGAGAAAAGATCAGATCAGTTTCTAATTCAATCATTAATTTGTATTAAAGCTACTACTACATGTTGTATGTATGGCCATATAACTGGATATATCATCTACCTTTTTTTTTGGAGGGGGGAAGATAAATTATAACTTATCAAGCTGATAGGGATTTACCTAAAATGCAAATTCCCATATGTAGTCTATTATTAGCATAATCTAATTGCCATGGTACAATCTAGCCATGTGGGGAATTTGATACTTTTTTCTTCCCTTTTGTCTTAGGCTTCTTAGAGTATATTTTCCTTTTAACCACAATGAAATTTGGAAAAACATGACAAAATTTAAATTTAAAATTCAGCAAGGCAAAAATTAATTACAAATAATAGAACTCAGTTTTCTATGGGAACAAAGCCACGTTTTTTTCATGTTCATCATACGAATGTGCTAGAGTCTCTCTATTTTTGAATTGTATGGCACGCCTATGTCATTGGGATGCTCTTTGTCAGGTGAGTGCATCACTGACGTAAATTGTCTAAAAGTTCATAGGGTTTTTGATTTTGAGCTGGGAAGGACATCAGAGAATATTCAAGTCCTATTTCCTCATTGTACAGATAAGAAAAGCAAGGCTATCAGAAGGTGAAGAGACAAATGAGTGACTAGTGGAACCAAGATTTGGGCCCAGGTCAGTGGTCCCTAAATACAGCATTCTTTTCACTACAGTTTCTTGTTTTAGGATGACTAATCTGATTTAATCACATGTCTGGGTTATAGACAACTTTTTCTCATGTCTTCTTGCATAGTCCTTGGGAAGGGACACGATGCTTTGGAGAAAGACCTGAGAATATAGATTGTCTCAGTAAAGCTATAACATGTAAGCAAGAGCTGTGGGTAACTGAATATGCATCTGAGGCAAATTTAGTTGGGGGCAGAAGATATGGATTGGCAAAAGAGAAGATGACTGTTCCACCAAAGATAGCATTGCACCAGCAGAGGGTAATTGCCCTATCCCTTACCCTTGAAGAAAGGGGTGTAGTGGGGCAGGCTCCAGAGATACTTCAGGGGAGGGGCAGATGGTCAGATAAGGCTGGTCAGAGGAGACTATGACCTTGGTCTCACCAGGAAGTGAGTCTGTGAGTCCCTCAACAAATATTCATTAAACTCCTATTATGGGCCACACACTGTGATAAGTGCTGGGGATACAAAGAAAGGCAAAAGTTAGTCCCTGCCCTCAAGGAGATCATAATCTATTGGGTTACTATTGGGGGCAAGCATGCCCTGGCCACCATTTTACCTATGGGTAATTTCTATTTGCTGTGTGCTAGTCGTGACACCCCAGGTGAAGCAGAGCTCCACTATGGATTCATTCAAGGTGCATCTTAAATTTGTTAATAACTTCAATCTGATGAGGAAACAATTTTCCAAGTCAGGTATGAATGTAAATAAAGCTTCAAACAAAGAAAAGCTGCAAGATCAGCAGATGCTCTTCTCTTATGGGTCATTAAAATACATAATGCCTTTATCTTTAATGTTTGAGTATCCACAAAACAAAGGACTTGGGACTTCACTGATGTAGGTGAAGGAACACCCCCTATCAGTACATACCAAGAGCTCCTCTACAATGTAAAGAAAGTTACCTCAGGTATCGAGAAGTTAAATGACTCATCCAGGTTCACACCATCAGTGTGTGTCAGAAGTAGAGCTTGAAGGCAGACTATCCATCCAAGGTCTCTGTCCACTACCCCCAGGAGTTGAGACCAAAAAGCCAAGCAGAACACACACTCCCTGTCCTCTCAGTCTATGACTCCATACATGAATTCCCCAATAGACTAGCAACACAAGAAAGATTCACTTCTCACATATTTCGCTTCTATGGCCACATGTACGTTTCATATTTTTTTTTATTTCACAGTTTTGCTTTAATACCCCCTTTGTTTTGTTTGGCAGCTAAGGTAGAAGCGTCTGGCTTCTGGTGAGGTATGCGTGTGAAACAGGCTGTCTGTGGACCTTGGAAGGCAAAGGCATCACCCCAATCCATGCCACCCAACAATGCTGCTACCCAATGTCCTAAGCCTGTTTTTAAATTAGAATTTCAGGAGGCATGCCAGCCCCATGCCCTGCCAGCCTAGTTCCATCAGGCTGGTCCATATTGATTTGTTTGGATGCATCAGTTCCTTGGTTTTCTGTCAGTTAGCTATACTGTCACCTGCTTTGATTCCTCATTACCTCCATTGTGAATTCTATGAACATATATCATCAAGCAGCCAGTGCGCCCAGGATTTGAGACTGAGAAAACAGAATCAATGTCTCAGGGGCACAACCCAGAATTTCAATAATACAATTAAATTCCTTGAATACTGGATACATCCAGATTGTCAATCCTGTATTTTCCCCACGTTCAGGGCAGGAAGCAGCCCCCACCCAGAACCTGTGTGCACTGTTCCTGTCAGTGAGTAATGAAGGAAAAAGACTCGATGGAGAACCTGAGGGAGAGATAATCAAATGTCGAACCTGCTGAGCCTGTTAGATGAAACTGTTAACAAGGCTTGCTCAAATCCCTGGGGGAATGCTGGGCAGGGAGGAAGATTGGGGTTCAGAACTGAAATGTGTAAGCAGAGTTAGGCTGGCTAAGGAAGACTCATTCCTTGTTGCTGGATCTGGGTAAGCAGCCTTCAGAAGGATTTGGAGGGTCCCCCAGGAGTTGCTTGGGCACATTTCCTCACTTGAATCAGCGAAGCCTAAAGCTTCAGAGGGAGGGGGTGGTCCAAGGAAAGAGGCTCTGGGTTTGGAATTCTCATCTGCACCGTCATGGAAAAACCTAAAATGATAAAATAACAAAGCTACGTGCACAGTACAAGTGCCTTGTGTGCATAATGCTTATGCGTGTGCATGCACATATATATATAGGAAGGGGGTAGGAAGATGGGGAGAGATTTTTAGAGCAGGTGTTTCTCCCTCCTAATAGGGAAACAAGATGGGAGTCCCGAGGTTGCCTTAAGACATTCAAACTCCCTTTTCATGATGATCACTGCCGACCATTTAACACCGTGGTGCTATGAAGAAGACCTTTGGTTATAAACTGTGAACTTATGTCCATGTCCTATGAAAATTGCTATAGGGTTGTGATGGGGTTGTGGCAAAGTTAGTGGACCAATTCATACTTCTAGCAAAGGGGTTGTGATGTATTCTAATACCTACTGAGGAAGGGAATTCTATTTTATTTATATTGAAATACATTCGTAGAGCCAGAGTTATCACTTTTTGGACAACTTATTGCAACTTTCTGGTCCATGTTTGCTCACCTGAACAAAATGTAAAGCGCTTCAGAGTAGGGATTGGTCATCTTTGTCTCTGTATCCCCAGAACTTAGCATAGTGCCTGGCACACACTCAATAAAGTTTATTGAATTAAATGAGTCTGAAGAATGGCATGAGGAGAATTGGTTAGTGTGGTTTCTTTTAGCTCTAAGAACTAGATCACAAGATCCTTTGTTAAACATGGTATACTTTATGACAATATATCATATAG
>CM053626.1:73383695-73403935 GCA_028646595.1 Phalanger gymnotis
GAAATGGGGAGAAAATTTGTAATTCAAATGCCTGTGAAAATCAATGCTGAAAACCAAACATGTCAAAAATAAAGAAAAAAAATTAAAAAATATGAGTTATAAATATTTATATTTACAACATTAGAAGTTAAAACGCCTTTGCACTATTATGAAAGGGCAGCCAGGTAGCACGGTGGGTAGGGCCTGGCCTGAAGTCAGGAAGACTCATTTGCCTGAGCACAAATCTTATCTTAGACCCTTACTAGTTGTCAAGTCACTTCACCCTGTTTGCCTCAATTTCTTCAACTGTAAAATGAGAGGGAAAAAGAAATGGCATACCACTCTAGTATCTTTGCCAAGAAAACTCCAAATGGAGTCACAAAGAGTCAGACAAGAGTATAATGACCAAACAACTATAACAACTATTATAAAAAATAGTTTTAAATTTGGGGACCGCTAGAAAAATCTCAGGGACCCCAAAGGTTTCTCAAATCACACTTTCAGAATAGCTCTTATAATTTAATGTCAGATTAATATTGTAAAGTGTGCATTAATGGAAACAATATGTAACCATTAAAATTTCATGAGGTGAAAAGATGATATCGAATATATAAACTTGATAAATATATAAAATGCTATATTTTGAAAAGGATAATTAATAAAGGGTACGCTTAAACACGCATGTGATTTCATTCATTTTGGGATCTCTCAATGAAGTTTCAATAAAGATAGGCAACTTTTCTGTAACTTATAGTTTTCCAGACCTATGTGCTCACTTACAGGTTAAATAATTTACCCAGGGTCACAAAAGTAGAAAATATAAGAGGCAGAGCATGAATCTAGGTCCTCTCCATCCACTGTTCCAAGTAAGCTCTCAAAATTATGTATTGTCCCACTTGGGGAGAAAAAGGGAAGCTTAACCTCAAACCAGCTAAATATGGTACTTTCTAATGTGATTCCCCTTCAAAAAAAATTATTTTGCTTACTCATTGTTTAAGGTCTCTGTTTAAGGTTTTCTGTTATTGTTAAGGTCTCTTGAGTTCTATTCCTGAGCCTCTTTTTATTTTAGAGGATATCTATGGTTCTTGAAAGATTTGCCTTTGGAGTATAAGCTATTTTAATTTTTATCAAGTTGAAAAGGGTTTAAACACAGGTTTGGTAAAAAGAATATTTCTTGTCTGGAGACAAGTTCAGGCAAATATAGATTCACCCCCAGAATTTTGACCGATAGGCGAATTAATAAGATAAGTGGAGGAATTGTGGAGGAAACAACCACACCACTGAATCACAGATCTATTAAAATTAAACATCAAGGCAAGCTAAGCATTTTGTCAATGGTATATTGGATTGAGCAATAGACTTGGTATCAAGAAAATAAATTATGGAAAAGGCTATTCACAACCAGAGAAAGAATTATGGAATCTGAATGCAGATTGAAGTAAGCTATTTGCTCTATTTTTAATTTAATTTAATTTGGGGTATGGTTACATATTTCTCATGGTTCATTTCATTGGTTATAATTCTTCTTTACAGCTTGATTATTGGGAAAATAAGTGTCATGTAAAGGTATATGTAGAACCTATGTTAGATTGCATACCATCTTGGGGTGGAGAGAGGAGAGGGGAAAGAATGGGAGAAAATTTGGAACTCAAAAACTTGTGGAACTGAGAGTTGTAAACTAAAAAAAATAATTAGTTTAATAAAAAATACATTTGAAACAGCTTTATTTCTTGTTAATTGCATGAATTATGGGCAAATCTCTTAATCACTCAGCCTCAGTTTCTTTATCTATAAAATGTGGATAATACTTTAATAATCTATAACACTAAGTTAAGGAGTAAAACAATTTGCACACATTACTCTATGAGAGTATTTTTCAAAATACTGTAATGAAATCGTTCTTACCTGGTGCCTTATTAAAATAATAATAGACCAATGTTTTATATTCCAGGGACTACCTACCTGGAGTGAGGATCTTCAGAAGAAACATAAATTGTGGATTATTTTACATTCTCAAACAACTGAAAGTTGGTGATAAAATCAAGGAAATACAAAAAATATAATATTAAAATACTAGAAGAATAACCTTAATATTAATTCACATTGCTTTTTAGATCCAAAGTCCACAAATAAATTATTCTTGTGTTTTGTACCTTTCATGCTGATTCTATTTAAGCACTCTCTCTACCCAGCTTTATTGTTTGCATTTTTCTTTTTCTTCTATGATTCTCCAGAATTTACATTCAAGGAGAAATTCGTAGATGCTGACTGGTTGAGTTCCAAAGGCTTTGTTTTGGGGACCTGTGCTTGTCTTTATACTTGGCTTATGGAAGTGAGGCTTATTCCCAATCTGCCATTACCACATGTACACTGGTCATAAGGAGCATGAAAATCACATCTGAAAGGCTCTTAATGTTTATAGCTTTCAATTTCAGTGAACATCCAAAGAGGCAGCACATATTTTTAACAAGTAAAACAAACAAACAAAAAAATCACCCCAATAGCCTTTTTAAGAGATGCTATCACAAGTTACTTAATTTCCAATCTCCAGATGACAAATTTACCTTCCAAATCCAGTATGCTGGTAACTATGCTTGGTTGAAGACATTTTAGCTACTAGACATTTTGTCCGTGATTACTTTGCTATTTTGTATAGAAAATGCTTCTTTTCCTTATTGCTTATGTTGTTGACTCTCTGTATGTTCAATTTTCCATTTGTTAATATTTTCTTCTACTTATTTTTATTATTTATAGTATTAATATTTGCATCTCTATTAATTCTTCTTACAAATAATTATGTTAGAATCATAGGGCTGGAAAGTAGGTTGGCAAGACATCTGGTTTTTTCTTCTGCCTCTGGGAAGGAAATCTGCTTTTTAAAACACTCCAGAAAAAAATGAGACTACCTTTAAATTAGCATTTAGCTAAGTACAGATAGAAAAATTGCCTTAATTTAAAAGTCACAATTTACTTTTGGTAATGGGGGGGTGGCAATGCCCAATGATTGATATGATATTGAGAAGAACAAATAACTAAAGGTCTTAATAGCATGTGAGTGGATGAGTGCATGCAAATGAAATAAGAGAATTTTAGAAAGTCTGACCTGCTATGGTTGCTTTTCAATGCAGACCAAATTAATGGAGAAAACTAGCATATGTACATGTTGAAAATGAGAAGAGTTTCCAATTATGGAATAATTTCCAATTACAAATAGAGATGAGATTATTAATGGTGCTCTTTTAAATGATTTTATCAATAGGCAAATAATAAACATAAGGCCTTCTTCCCTAGTTACTTTAAAAGTATAATTACACTTTTAAATATAATGATTTTTCATTTTTCATTACAGAGGTCAACTGACTGTCTCTCATACTAACAGACTGCAGGTATTAATATGATTTGGTTATTTCTTCACAAGGATCGCCCAATTAAGTACCAAAAAAAAAATGAATCATGCGAATCAGACTATTAAATTTTCAATAACAAACCTAGGTCAAACCAGAAAGAATTCAGTTACATTGAACTACTGGAGATCCATAAGTTTATAGATGGGGGGAAAGATATAAGATCATGTAGGGCTTAAAAGAAAAAAATGAAAATTTGTTCAAAATCTGTCTTTGAATGCCAAACTATTATTATTTTTATCAGTGTCATATTTTATAGATTTATAGGTTACAGGTTGTACTTAGTCAAAGGTCACTTATTAGAGTATTTAAATGCTATACTTGACTACTAAGAAGTAAATGATGTTGAAAAAAATGATTGCTCTACTTCTGTAGCAATAACTGATCATCCTATTAGGTAAGCTATTATATAAGTAAAAGGATTCTGGGAAGTGGAATGATTACTAGGCAGTGGGGCAGGTGGAAGGCAGTGGAGAATGAATAAAAAGGGACAAGACAAACCCACTGAGCATTATTCATTCATTTGGGAAAGGTTAAGGTCATGGAACCAAGTGTTTATTGGATTTTTGACCTTGAGTAGTTTGGATATTTCAGTTTACAGCCACTATAAAATGTTAATATATTTAAAAAAAAAGGTTATGGGAATTTTGTTGTTGTTGTTGTTGAAGGAGAGGATAGAAATATTCCAATCTAAAGGTGGAATCAGGAATGAAAAACCAAGGGGGAAATTAAGTAAGTGGTTATTGTAAGAAAATCAGTATGTACGATTAAAAGGAGTCTAAGGTAGTTAGATTCAGGGAATTCATGCCACAAAGATGAGCCATACTCACCTTAAACTGACTCTACATTATATTGAAGTATAGTATGCAAGCTATAAATGGAATGTTTCCTTATGCAAAAAAAATAAAGCATAACAAGTTTGTGGTCTCCACCTCACTGCAATCGTCAGTGCCTCTTTGTTTGAAACTATATTTAAGTGTAAAAGAAGCAACATGCTAAATCTCTCCACCTACGCAAATTAGGCTAGTTTTTCCTTAAAAACGGTATTGAAAGCATCCTTGAGAGGCACTTAACTCAAGGGCATTACTTGGCATCACTTCCTGATCATCACCTGAGTATGAAAGGACCATAAGCTGCTCTAGGCACTTTCCAATGCTTGACTGATAGGCCACCATGAGCAACTTAGAAGCAAAAAGAACTTAGCTCAACTGAATCAACCCTGTATGTCTTTGATGCATATCTTTGCTGAACATCCTCCTCATGGAATGCCTAGGCAAATCTTTTATTTAATGTTGAATGCCTGATAATTGTCTCATTTCATTACAATATCAGACTTAGACTCTCAGGGTATTGTCCTGAGAACAATGAGGCTCAGAACAACGAGGAAGCCAAGTCCTTCACTTAGATAGCTGAGTCCCTCCAAAATCAGCTCTATCCAGAATTCTGAACGATTTTGAATGACTAGTAGAGCTACTGGAAAAGACAAAGGGACCTGCATGAGAAAAATGCCAGGTGATTTTGAATCTTCTGATCATGAGCAGGTTAGGTCAGCTTTGACCTAGAGGTTGGTTCCAGAATCGGGGCCTACAATTATGAATATCTATCAGTCATTCTAATTCTACGAACATATATCT
Organism: Phalanger gymnotis; assembly: GCA_028646595.1. Lineage (NCBI taxonomy): Eukaryota > Metazoa > Chordata > Mammalia > Diprotodontia > Phalangeridae > Phalanger > Phalanger gymnotis. The sequence continues at coordinate 73,388,713 of CM053626.1, forward strand.
TTGACCCTCAGGGTGAAGGGAATGATCTATCTCTCTGAAGCTGAAGTTGTAATTGTTTTTGCTTCTTGAAGGTACAGCAGTATCTATTACACTTCCATTAGCTCCTCATTTATTTCCTTGAATACCACTGACAGGATTTAGATGTTGGGGGAAATTATGCTTTTAAACATTTTACCCACATTTTAAAATCAATCAGAAAAAAGATGTATCAAGTGCTTACTATGTGGCAGGCTCTGTGCTAAAAATACTGAGGATGCAAAAAGAGGTAAAAGAGTATCTGCACTCAAGGAGCTTCTAATCTATTGGAGGAGACAACCTGGAAATAAATATATACAAAGCAAGCTACAAACAGGGCAAATAGGAAGTAATTAAGAGAGTGAAGGGACAGGAACTAAAAGGGGGAAGGATTCTTAGAGAAGGTGAAATTTTAGTTGGAACTTAAAGGAAGACAGGAGGTAAGTAGTTGGATTGGATGAAAGGGAACTAGGACAGCTAGGGACAAAGCTCAGAGTTGAGAAATGGAATTTTATTTGTGAAATGGCTAGGAGACCAGTCACTGAATCCAAGAGTACCTTTTGTGGAGTAAGGTATAAGAATATTAGAAAGGTTGTAAGGGGATATAGCTTTGAATGCCAGAGTGCTTTGTATTTGATTCTGGAGGTAACCAAAGTTTCCCAAGCTTTTCTACTCTCCCATGGACACACTGGCTACATTCTCACAGAAAATCAAACGACAGACTGATGATGCAAATCATTTTTTTTTTCCTTTGAAAATCTGTCAGAAGAATAGCAACAGGTGAAAGATAAGTTGAAATAAGAAAAAAATATTGTAAGGAGAGTCACAATATTGTGAGGAGAGGCACAATAAAGTTTGTTTCTTTCTGCAGAATGTGATACTCTGTGATGAATTCAAGATAGCTTGTGATATGCATTCCTAGAAATCACTGTTTTAAAACATCTTGAAATATTCTGCAAGAATGCAAATGTCTTGAAGATCTTGGTCACATGATTACACAGCAGATAAGTTATGATTTGGTGATAACAGGGAAGTGAAGTAGTTACTCTGATGTGCTGCGCACAGAACACAAATGAGATTACACACATGAGTCTGACCATCCCTCGGCCTTTATTGTGGAGTACTGGTAGAAGTATGGAAACAATTTGATGATGGGTTGAGAAACATTAAAAACAGGGGCACAGTGAGAAGAGGTCAGATTGTTTTAATCACTTGTTGATCATGATGGTGCTGAATTGCTCCAGTACAAATGCACAAAGGATTCTGGGAAGTGGGATGATTAGTAGAGAGTGGGATGAGCTGAAGGCAGTAGAGAATGAATAAAAAGAGATAAAACAAACACACCGAGGATTATTCATTCATTTGGGAAAGCTGAAGGTCATGGAATCAAATAGTTATCAGATTTTTGACCTTGAGTAGTTTGTATATTTCAGTTCACAACTACAAAATGTAAACATATTTTTTTAAATCAAATACATATCTTCAAACACATGGCTGAATGTTTTCACTGAGGAAAGTATATTTATAACATAACTGGGTAATTACTGCTTAAGGTGCTATTAAACAATTTTTAGCATAAGCCCATTAGACCATTGTTGTGAAACCCCAACGGGTTCAAAAACCACTAACTAGGAACTGCTATTCTAAACCAATTTTCTCATTTTATAGTTGAGGAAAGTGACCTTAAAAAATGAAGAAATTGAGAAAATACAGGCAGGATTCAAACTCCAGAGCCAGTGTTCTCTCTACTACATAGAGTACCAATCAAGAGCAGGTGAGTGCCATTAACACCTAGACTTACTATGGCTATAAGAAAGCTATGTGTTTACTGCACTGCTCCTTCCCTTTTAGTGAAATAGGTTTCTGCCTTTTCTCCTAGCTTTTCTTCCCCCCCCCCAAAAAAAAAAACCCAAAGATTGTGGAGTCCTATATAAATCTAAAAACTCTTTATAAATTCAGTTAATGAATGCGTCTCTAAGTATAAATGTTTTCCTTGAGCTTACTTTTCACTTATTATATACTTTCTACTTTATTCTATCTTATCATTTTAAAATAGCTTTTGTTTACCTGTCATTATTTCCTTTCTGACTCCCAGGACCAATTAATTGACATTCTTGCAAGTTCTTCCTGAGTCTGTGTGGGTATGAGCTACATAATGGCAGTCTTGTTCTCTTGGATATAAACACTCCATTACCACTATATTTTAATTAGATGCTCCATAAAGCACTTTGGGATGTTGTATAATTTTTAGAAGTAGAATCTCAAGTCATTAGAACCATATTTCTTAGAGAGATGAACATGGTACATACATTTGCATGGTATATTTTATTTTTTGTGAAAAAGATGATTAATAACAGTCTGCCTTTCTGCCAATTAGAACCTATTTCTGAAACATATAATGCATGTTTATATATTCCTTTTATATTGAAATTACCTCTGACAAGTCTATTTATAGCATTACTCTTACTGGATTTACTTACATGGACTGCAAAATACCATCCGTTTCAATATATTTTAACAAAATAGTTTGCATTTATTTCTTTCACTTCAAAACCACTCTTTTAAAATACGTTTTTCATTTCATTGAATATTGCAGATTGAAGAATATTTTTTTAAAATTTTTTTCCTGTTTTATTTTGTGTTTTCTTTTGCAACTTGATTAATGTGGAAATATGTTTTGCATGACTTCACATGTATAATAATTATCAAATTGCTTGCCTTCTCAAGGTGGGGGAAGGAGAGAGGGAAAGAACTTGGAACTCAAAATTAAAAAAAAAAGATTGTTAAAAAATTTTACATGTAATTGGGAAATATTTAACAAAAAGAGAAAAATATTTTTAAATGATAATTAGAATACTTGTAAAAATACATCACCATTCAGTAACTCATATTTGAAGAGTTCTTTGAAGAGAAGAGAATTTAAAAAAAAAAAGAAAACAATACAATCAGTAAACCCTTAATCCTGCCCCTTTGTTAGGGGATGCTATTCATATTTTGAAAGTTGGAAGTCATCTAGTCCAAACCCCACCCAAAACATGAAACTTTTTCTATCCAAGATAAATGATTATATTCCCACTGCTTGAAGACTTTCAGAATGATAATTTCACTGTCATTCAAGGAAGCCATTTCTTTTATTTTGGAAGAACTATTAAATATTTTTTCATCATTTTGACCAGATATTTGCTTTACTGTAACTGTTATCCATTATTTTTAACTATAGATCTCGATTAAAGGCTGAAGTTTAAGCTATAATCAACATTAGATCTCTTCTAATAGTTTAAGTCTGATATCTTCCTTTTTTAAAGTCTGCTCTTTTCCAGGCTAAATGTCCATAGTTCCTTCAAATGATCTTCATATACCATGGTTTCAAATTATCTTACCATTGCTGTCGTAGTATTATATATTTAGAGTCAGAAGGAGCTTAAGATAACACTAGGTCAACCCCCTCATTTTTCCTTAAGTTCTATTGATGCCTTTTCTTTTTGTAGTTATGTTGCTTTCCCAATACACTCTGACTTTACTGTACAACATTGAACCCTCCCTTTTGATTAGGAAACCCAGTTGAACAAAAACAACAAATACAGTGACTGTGTATGACAACATTCTGCTGCTATGTTCCCCTATTTGTTACATTGTCTGGTCTCGGAGACCAAACTTGATCGTTATATTTACTCAGATTCAGAATTTCTTTTAAATTCTTTTCATTGACATTATTGTATTATTCTCATTCAGTTTTCTTGATTCTGGAAAAGTTAATAAAAACCTTCCCATATTTCTCAGCAGTACTCATATTTGTTGTTCCTTACTGAAATATAATTTCCTATTATGTTTATATACCAAATTTTGTTCAGACATTCCTCAGTCAATGGGCACTCACTCATAATACATATTTAGAGCTATCTCAGTCTCTATCTCTCTTCATAGATATGTGTCTGCCTATCTATCTACCTATTTATCATCTATCTATCTATATCTCACTATATCCCCATATAGTTCTCTTATTTTTATATGTCTATATCTATATCTACATTGTTGAGTCTTCTCTCTGAGAAGAACATGTCAAGATATATGCATATATATATGTATATATACATATATGCAGATCTATATATCTGGGAGAGATTTATTTCTATCCCTATGTCTAGCTAGCTAGCTAGCTAGCTACCATACCACAGACAAAATTGGTATGAATTTGCTATCAATATTTTGATATGTATGAGGCCATTTTTATATCTTTGACCTCCTTGTGGTATATGTTCCATAGTGGGATTACTGGCTCAAATGATAAGAATAATTTAGTGACTTTTTAATATATAATTCAAAATATCTTCCAGAAATTAACTTTTAGTGTTATGTAGATCATATAACTGATTCCCACAAAGGTTACATTATTTGACCAGGGTCATCAATATAGTAAGTAGCCAAGTTGAGATAGAAACCTAGGTCATTTGACTGTAAGGCCCTGTGAACAATCCATAGCTTGCCAATTGTATACCCAGTGTGGTACTATCAGTGTCAAATTAACTTTTGAACTCATTGCTTGTATGTCCTGAGGGGTATTGGATTACTCATAAAATTCTAGGAGATAATCCTGAGGAGTTATGAAACAGATAAAATTATAATACACATTTCTAGAGAATGAGGAAATGCTGCTGAAAAGTAACCTCTGCCACTGAAGCAGGTAGATCATTGAGTTTTCTTTGTTTCATACAAAACAAAAGGTTTTGAAGTGGCAATGTCGTCCCTGGTACCACTGCTAGTAAAAGTTTAACAACCGGCTCTCCAAAAACAAAAAAGAAAAGTAGAGACAACATACTTTTAAATTTAATCTACATTGCCAACATTTTTTTCCTATTAATTTATCAGGTCTAGGCTATCAACCAAACAAGAAATCAAGTCCTGATTTGCGGCATTTGCTGATTTCCAAAGTGCAAATCCCCACACTGAAAATTTAGCAATTGACTCTTGCCCTACATTTGATAAGCCAAGAAAACCTTCTTTTATATCCTTTGCTTGTGTTGGTTCCATCAGTCTTACATACCATGATCATATCTGAGCTTATGATTGCTGTCAGTAGCCTTCCTATGACAAAATGGAATGAAGTTTTTCCCCTCAGAAATACTAATTCACTTCTTATATTTTTCTTCTAATTTTTTCTACACTTTCTCCCTTAGATCCAGACTTTAGCCTACTGATGCTCTTTTCCATCTCGCTATCACTTCATGTGCACATTTTACAAATTCTCCACATTTTAAAAATTTCCCACTCCCAATTCTTGTAATTCTCTATTACTAGCCCCATGAAACTGGACATTTCTTTTTTTGTTCTTTTATCAATACCTGAAAATATTTAACTTTCAACTTGTATTATTTGGGGTAGTGAGAGAATAGGGGCCTCTGGGAAACATCTTCTACCATCTTCCCAGGATCCCCTATTCTGTCTTCTCTAGGAGGCAGAAGAGTGTGTAATGGGAAAAATTATAAGAGGAAGAGTCAGAGGGCTTAGGTTCGAATACCTGTTCTAATAATTACTAGCTTGCTCTGTGAGCTTAGGCAAGCCCCTCTGGGTGTTGGGTTTTTCTTCTGTAAAGTTGGGAAGCTTTATTACATAGCTCCTAAGGTCCCTTCCCCTTCCAAATCTATGGTTGTAGTATTGGGAATGTGATTGAAATCCTACTGAGTCTTTTCTAACTCACTATTTATTACCCATGTAGGAATGATGAAGCTCGATAATGATGATGATGATGACATAAATAGTAACAAAAATCATAATAGCTAGCATTTGCATACCTCTTAGATTTTCAAAGCACTCTACAAATATTATCTAATTTTATCCTTGCAACATCTTTATGAGGTAGGGGCAATTATTCTCCTAATTTTTAAAATGAGGAAACCAAGGCAGACAGAAGTTAAGTGACTTGCCCAAGGACACATAGCTAGTAAGAAACTGAGGAAGCATTTTAATGTGGGTCTTCCTGATTCCAGGTTCTACACTCTATACCCTGTACTGTATGTACGAGTATGTGCATGTGTGTGCGTGTGTGTGTGTGTGTGTGTGTGTGTGTGTGTGTCGGGGGCAAAAAAGAACTATGGAATATTAAAAGTCCTAACAGGAAACTTAAAAATTTATAGGCCCATGTGATATTTTTATTACTGCTGCTCAGTGAAAGTCAAGATGTCGGAAGAGAAATTGAGAATTTGTAAAAGGAAGTGTGCCTGAGAAGATGGTGTCGGGGAACAGGATTTGTTTTTCTGAATAATGGCTTGAGATACAGGCATAACTCATTCTAGTTCAGGTAAGGTATACATCCAAAAAAGGCTGGGAACTATGCATTTGTATGAATACTTGGAAGATATGTTTAAGAATATTTTACATAAAAAAGTAAGGGGAAAGGTGAATTGTTCAGATATAAATAAATAGGACACAGTAGATGATAACAAGTATGGTATTAGGAGGATGGTAGTAGAGTTCCATTGTAGGTCTGGGATTATAAGACAAACAGCCTCAGCTTTGCCACATACTACCTATATGACCCTAGGCAAGTCGGTTAAACTCTAAGGGCTCAATTTTTCTTATCTGTAAAATGAGAAATTGGGACTCAATAACCTGTAACATTTCTTCCGGCTCTATATGTATGACCCCATGATCCTAACACTCAAGTGCTCTAATAATAATGATTAGTGATAGCATGGAAACTATTAATGTAACACTCAGTAAAGAGTGGTGGAGAAAGTCATGTGTATCCCACCTCCATCCACCAACATTACAAACTTAGATTTGGGGGGAAAGGGTATAGCGTGGCAATATTTCTCCCTTACCAATAGAGTTTGCTTCCTTACAAGAATTCAATACCTTTTCCAGCACCCAAACTGCCAAACCCTACATATCATATGCCATATTACCTCTCTTCAGGAGCTGCATTTCGAAGTCCCATCCATTGCCTGGCATAGAATTTCCTGGAATCAGGATGTGGAAGAAAGAGTCAGCAAGGCTGGGGATAGGTAAAATTAAACAAAATCTTGAAGTAGCCAGCTTGCTTCTTCTCCACACCATTCAGTGCCCTCTGCCTCAACCTACCTCTCCTCCTTTCCTTACCCAGCACTTTCATGTTGCCTTGACTCAGGATTTATGAATACAATGCCTCATATGGCATTTTTCTAATCTCTGAAATACTGCCTTGTATAATATTCCTTTGGGACCTGGTGTCAACTAGTTAATTTAAAAAAACTCATGTAAATATGTGCACATAAAGTTACCTTCCATTTGCTCAGTATTTCTTGTATGTATTGAAAAAGAAATACAAACAGATGAATATAGATAGATAGATAAATAGAGTTTCCTCTATTAGAATGTAAGCTATTAGAAAGTAGGTACTATTTTGCCTTTTTTTTGTTGTATCTCTGGTGCTTAGCACAGTGCCTGGTCTATAGGAAGCATTCAATAAATGCTTATGCATTGATTTATTGGACAATGCCTACTTTAATAATTCAACCTAGGAACTCACAGGAGGTTAATGGAAAGAAGGAAAAGAAGGAAATCTAATTCAACTTTTTACTTATAGAGAATCTAAATTGTGCATAGCATGACCTTAGATACTGTGAGAGGCACATGGAAGTATGAATGGGATGTCATCACCAAAGAAGCTTCCATTTCAGAGGAGAGACAAAAAAAAATCTATGTGTCAAAGGTTAAAGAATTGTACAAGTCTAATGAAAGATAATGTTATAAAAAAGGTAATAAAGCAGCATGTGATTAAGTGACAAATTAGTAATAAACCCAGTAAATGCTATAAATCCAAAGGAAAGAGGACCCAGTCAGCTACAGTACAAATATACCAGATTTTATTTTGTTCTGCTTTATTGAGCTTCACAGATATTGCATTTTTAAAAGTGAATTGAAGGTTTATGGTAACTCTGCATCAAATAAGTCTATCAGCACCATCTTTTCCAACTGCATGTACTCATACCATGTTTCTGTGTCACATTTTGGTAATTTCCACAGTATTTCAAACTTTTTCCTTATTATTTTATCTGTTATGGTGATCTGTTATCAGTTATCTTTCATGTTACTATAGTAATTGTTTTTGGAACATCACAAACCTTGCCCATATATGATGCTGGTCTCATTGCTCCACAGACCAATCATCATCATTCTCCCCCCGCCCCCTCTCTCTCTTTCCTTGGACACCCCTATTCCTTGAGACACAACAATGTTGAAATTTTTTGTTGTTCAGTTGTATCCAACTCTTTGTGATCCTATTTGTGGTTTTCATGGAAAAGATATTAGAGTGGTTTGCCATTTCCATCTCCTATTCATTTTACAGATGAGGAACTGAGGCAAGCAAGGTTTAGTGACTTGCTCAGGGTCACACAGCTAGTAAGTGTCTGAGGCTCAATTTGAACTCAAGATGAGGTATCTTCCTGACTCCAGACCTGGCACTCTATCCACTTTAACACCTAATTACTCAGTGCTGAAATTAGACCACTTAATAACTCTATAATGACCTCTAAGTGTTCAAGTGAAAGGAAGAATCCCTCTATGTAGGAAACTTCAGGCACAGAAGCATAGGTTGTCCTTGAGAAGGTGATGAAGACAAACCTGCCGGTATGAGAAGATCCTTGTAGAGTAACAGATGAGCAAATTGGGCCAGAATATGAAGAACTTTGAATATTTAGTCATTCAGTCAACATTTATTAAACTTTTAGTACATTCCAGCCACTGTGCTAAGCCCTAAGGACATGAAGAAAGGCACCTGACAATTTATTCTTACGGATTTCATGTTCTAGTGGGGAAGATATTATGTGAACAATTATATACAAATAAGAAATACATAGGATAAATTGAACATAATAAATCAACAAAGAGAACGTTTATTTTTTGTTTTTTTTTTAAATAAGAGAGATTGGGAAAGGCTTTTTGTAGAAGATGAGATTTTATTTGGGACTCGAAGGAAGACAAGAAAGCATGGAAGCAGAAATGAGGATGGAGAGAATTCTGGGAGTGAGGGATAGTCAGCAAAATTGCCAAGAGTTAGGAGGAACAACAAGGACAACAGTGTCATTGCATTATTGAATATGTGGGGGTGAGTAAAGTAAAGGTGTTTGGTCTTTTTTTCTGTAGATAAATGGGATAAATTGAAAGTTTCCAGGCCAAAGATTTATACAAGAGGTATATGTTTTAAGATGTTTAAGGAGATAATTCTGTTGGTTGTATGGAAGATAAATGGAAAACATAAGGACCAATTATAAAGTTAGTAACATAATCTAGTTTTGACATGATGAGAGCCTGTACTGTATTAGAAAAAAAGAAACCAATGGGAGAGAAATCAAAATGGAAGAAACAAAGGCTGTTACTGGATTGCTTGGATATAGGGAAGCAGTATAAACCTAAATTCCCCTATGTGAAATCTGTTTTTCTTAGTAGATAAGAAAAGTGAAAGAATTGTCAGTCTTGTCAATTATACTGACAATAAATTGCAGAGGTAATATAGAATTAATTTTTCTTGCTTTCTATTTATTGAAATATATGGAGGTACTAATACTATGCCTTCTTCCCCCTGTCATGGGATTCTAACACAGATTGAGAAAACAAAACATGAGTTTAATTCAGATCTGTGATATATGTTACTTTTAGTGGTCTCTTCCAGTCCAGCATCTTTCACACTGTTCACTGGTCCCTGATCTTTCAGCACAAGCAAATATTCTTTTGCAAACACTGCTCCCAGTTTGAGGGGCAATTAGTGAGAAATCCACTAGAGAGGTTGTTATGGTTGTTTTCTAGCTGGAACCCTCTGAACAAGAGAAGGAATGCTGGATATTGTTTAGGGGTTAGCAATTGGCTAAACACAGAATATATTTTTCTGAAAATAAGACTGGCAAACTGCGTCCACAGCCAGACCTACACAGCACGCTGTGTGTTTGTGAAAGGGCCGCATCTGGCCTAAGTCTTTCTCCCCTTATTGCATGCAGAGATCTGCTGGAATTTTAACCTTAAGCAGTTTTTCTTTCCAAAGGCCATCATCTGGCCATGAGACCATCATGTGGATTAATTATGGTCTGCAATGTTCCCTTCATCCTAACCTATTAAATAAATGTACCCCAAATTACTCATTAACACAATGGATCCAAACTATGTTTTATTTGCCAAAACTCAGATATTTAATACATTTGACTTTCTTCTTTTTTTAAAAAAGCAACATCAAAGTACCAGGACTATATATAAATGCTTGAGAAAAGGGGAGATAAAATTCTATAAAGGCAAGGATGCTTATGGCAAAGAAGAAAATTCTAATGAAAAATCTCTGAATCCTTTGGCTCTTGTTTCACTTTTTATTTCAAAAATCCAATTCAATTTAATTCAATTCAGCAAAGCATTTGTTAAGTACCTACTGTGTGCCAGGTACTGTGCTAACTACTGAGGAGAGAAAGACAAAAAAATTACACAGTCCCTGTTTTCTAGAATGTCTATTAGGAGGAAAAAGCATGTATACAAATAAGTACATTAAAATACATATATAAATTAATTTCCAGGGTGGTGGGAAAAAATGGTGACGTGAAACTTGGGGCATTTCTTTTATTTTTACCAAGCCCTGAACTTTTTTGCTTAGCTTTTATGAGTCTTAACTCTTTAATTTTGCCTGGCTGATATTGCCAGTGAACCCCCAGTCTCTCATTCTGGTTTTGTTTCATTTGCTTCAATCAAACTCTTTCTACTCATCCTGCCATTGTTTTGCACCATAGTCTGAATCTAATTGTGACGTACCCCTTTACCCTCCTCCCAGTAACTGGTATTAGTGACTTAGAACAGGTATATCTGAATTTTTAATTCAGTGGCGGGTTTCTCCTCTGCCTAGCTTCATTCCTTCTGTTTTTTTTTTTCCCTCTTTTTGTTTCTCAAGCTACTGTTCAGCTCCATCATGCTGCTTTTATAGTGTCTGTTTAATGTTTAATGAGGACAATCAATGCTCGCTCTGCCTTTAAAAAACACATATACAGGTCTCGTTTGTGCAATAGCCAGGAGGCCATGGAAGAGTATGCAGTGGGGAGGAAGGTGTAAAGGAGAGTGGAAAAATGAGGAAACTGTGTACCAGGAAGATGAGGTATCTGTTCTGAGTTCACATAGTAAGTAGTAAAACTAGGATTTAAATTCATATCCTCTGATTCCAGCTTCAGTGTTCTTTCCATTGTATTAGAGTATACCAGCTTGATCAAAAGCACAAGATAGATGTGGGTTAAATACCATACAAATTCCTGAACAATTAGTCTTAAAGTGAGGCTTTTGACAGAGTTCAGCTATGGTACCTTTCAAGTGGGCCTGGGGAGGAAGAACTGGTGGATCTCTGTGGCAGTGACCTTCTACATTTCAGAGACAAAATACAAAAAGTTCTATTCAAAGAGAATTCATGTAAAGTTGCCATAAATATTTACCAAAGTGTCACTGAATTGAAAAGATGTATCTTTTCCTTAAAAACCAACCAAAAAAAAAAAAAAGACATGCTCCAGACTGAGTATCCCAAAAGGTTTAGAAATATAATAAAATGTCTTTCCAGAAGTCATGGCATTTTGAAGAAACTGCTTAATGGTAAGTGCTTCCTTTCAGATGTAAACTACATGCCTAGTTTCCCTAGGAAGAGTCCTTTAGGTATTAGATATTAGATGAAACAATAATAAGCAAGAAGAAAGTCTTAAGCTTAATATGCTGTGGCTTGTGCCCATGTGGAGTTTGGAGCTGGATTAATCATTAAAAAAAAAACAACAAAAACCTGAACATTATCCTTCAGACAGTAATCCCAATAAAATATGTCTTAACTAGGTCTACTAGAAAGAGCTATAATTGGCAGTATGAAGATAATAGCATTTCTAAACATTCTCTAAAATGTGGCCAGCCATTCTGAACAGTATACATCAATCCAATTGTTATGTCAGGGCAAAAGCTTCTTATTTTAGTAATTTCATTGTATTATATGATTTCACAACATTCAAATAATGTTATAACATGTTTATGAGTTTTTTAAATCAATATCTCATGTATTAGTTCCTCAGTGTGGGGGGAAAAAGATTAGCTCAGCTTACATAAACAAAACAAAACCAAGATCCCAATCTAAATAAATTAATAAATAGTTGATTAAATATATATGTACATATATAAATAAAACAAATCACAAAAATTAGAACTCAGAAATTACAATGTCCAAAAATTTCCGTTTGAGTAAAGACTAAAATTAAATTCTTGAATGAACATTATCTTTCAAATTTAGTATCTTGATTTATAAGCAACTGAGAACCAAATTTCTTTGCTTTGTTTTGCATAGCAAATTGCTATCCCAGAGTAGTGACCTTGCTTTAACCAACAGTTTTCAAAACCATTTATTCATTTTCAACCCTGAGGTGACTACATATGCTTTGTCTCCCGTGGGGACATCGGCATCTGTACTGCTCTCTTCAAGCTTCCTCTGTGGGCCTTTCAAAGCTAGAGATTCAGGACTAAAAACAACAGGTGCGATCAGAATCTTTTTTATCAATGATGCATTTTCTCCTAACTAAATTTGTCCTCTTAAAATACATAAAAAGATGCATACACATTCCATTAACATTTTGCTTCTCTGTATAATTATATCCTAGGTCTAATTGTTCCTTGCTTTTAAACGATAGTTTTATTAAAAGTGCATTTTCCCACACCAGCTCATAGTACCTGGGTAGCTCAAAAGATACCCTGAGTAAACTTTATTTATGTGTTTATTTGCTTGTTTTGGTGAGCATGAGATTGTGAATGAGAATTTGCTGTTGCTACTTCATTTGAGTACCGGGGGACTATGTCGAGTCCATTAGAGTGCTGTCTGCATATAGCACTAAATATAGTGATGAAAAGAAGCATCAGCTCAGATATTTCATTTTCTATCTTTTAATGCAGTGATATGATATAGTCAGGTACCCTTGCTGATAGCTGCATGTACCATTTTGGGGGATAGAGGGGACTGCAATTCTTCCACTATTCAGAATTAATTCTTACAATAGGTTTTTATATCTAGAGAAAAATGACTTTTTTTAGGCAATGAAAGGTTATAGAATATACACCACTGATCATAACAACTTTTTGTCTTTAATAATGATTCCAGGTTGTGTTCGAAGGGAACAACAACCTCTTCTATACCACGAGAATGAAAAACACAAAGAAAAACCACACATAAACGACCTTTGTAAATCATAAAATGCTTAGTAGGAGGTGTACTTGGGTATTGTGGAATATTTCAGCGGAGCACAGCTGAGAATCATCATAAATACACATGGAAGGTATAAATACAACCAGGAGATCTTTCTTGGGATCCCAGGGATTTTCTTTTCTTTTTTTCTTTAGCATATAATTTTTCCCTGACTACATATAAAAATATTTTTTAACATTTGTTTTTAAAACATTGAGTTCCAAATTCTTTCCCTTCCTCCTTTCTTATTAAGAAGGCAAGCAATTTGATATAGGTTATATATGTGTAGTCATGCGAAACGTATTTCCATATTAGTCATGTTGTGAAAAAAAACAGACAAAAAAACCTCAAGAAAAATTTTAAAAAGTTAAAAAAGAAGTATGCTTCACACTGTATTCAGACATCATGAGTTCTTTCTCTGGGGATGGATAGCATTTTTCATCATAAGTCCTTCATAGTTGTCTTAGATTATTGCTGAGAATAGTAAGTCATTCACAGCCAATCATCTTACAATATTGCTGTTACTTTGTACACAGTACATTTCACTTTGCATCACCTCCTGTAAGTCTTTCCAGGTTTTCCTGAGAGGATCCAGCTCCTCATTTCGAATAGCATAATAATATTCCATCACAATCACATACCACAACTTGGCAGCCATTCCCCAATTGATGGACATTCCCTTAATTTTCAGTTCTTTGCAATTGGAAAAGAGCTACTATAAATATATTTGCATATATAAGTCCTTTTCCTTTCTGTTTTTTTATCTCTTTTGTGAAAACAGACCAAATAATGGTATTGCTAGGTCAAAGCGTATGCATGATTTTATAGCCCTTTGGGTATAGTTCCAAATTGCTCTAAAGAATGGTTGAATCAGTTCACAATTCCATCAACACACCATTAATGCCGCATTTTCCCTGTGTCCCCTCCACCATTTGTCATTTCCCTTTTCCATCCTATTGGCCAATCTAAAGGATATGAGGTAGTACTTTAGAATTGTTTTAATTTGCATTTCTCCAATCAATAGTGAGTTAGAATAGTTTTTCGTAAGGCTATGATAGCTTTGATACCTCATCAGAAAATTAATTATATCTTTTCATCATCTATCAATTGGGGAATGGCTCTTATTTTTATAAATTTGACTTAGCTCTCTATATATTTGAAAAATTAGGCCTTTACCAGGGGAACTTGCTTCATTTTTTTCCCACAGTAACTATTGCTAACTATATTTCCCTCCAACCTATTACCCCACCCTATTTATTCTATTCTCTCTCTCCTTTTACCCTGTCCCTCCTCAAAAGAATTTTGCTTCTGTCTATCTCCTCCCCTAACCTGGTCTCCCTTCTCTCACTTCCCCCCTATTCTCTTATCCCCTTCCCCTCATACTTTCTTATAGGGTAAGATAGATTTTTATACCCAATTGAGTATGTATGTTATTCCCTATTTGAGCCAATTCCAGTGAAAGTAAGATTCACTCACCTCCCCCATCATCCTCTCTATTGTAAAAGCTTTTTCTTGACTCTTTTATGTGAGATAATTTGCCTCATTCTATCTTTCCCTTTCTCCCAGTGCATTCTGCTCTCATGCCTTAATTTCTTTTTTTTTTTTTTTTCCGGCTACCATCTCTTCATATTCAACTCATACTTTTGCCCTTTATATATACTTCTTTTAACTGCCCAAATAATTAGAAAGTTCTTATGGATTACAAGTATATTCTTCCCATGTATGAATGTAAACAGTTTAACCTTTTTAAGTCCCTTATGATTTCTCTTTCATATTTACCTTTTTTAATGCTTCTCTTGAGTTTTGTATTTGAAAGTCAGATTTCTTTTCAGAGGATGAAATTAAAGATATCTATAGGCATATGAAAAAATGCTCAAAATCACTACTGATTAGAGAAATGCAAATCAAAACAACTCTTAGATACCACATCTCTCCTGTCAGATTGGCTGAAATGACAAAACAGAAAAATGATAAATGCTAGAGAGGATGTGGGAAAATTGGAACATTGTT
>CM053626.1:73404435-73419726 GCA_028646595.1 Phalanger gymnotis
TAAAAAATCTTAATTATGAAAAAAAGAAAGTCAGATTTCCTATTCAGCTGTGGTCTTTTCATCAAGAATACTTGAAAGTCCTCTATGTCACTGAATATCCATTTCCCCCACGCCTGAACAATTATACTCAGTTTTGCTGGGTAGGTGATTCTTGATTGTAATCCTAGCTCCTTTGCACTCTGGAATATCATTCTAAACCCTCTGATCCTTAAATGTAGAATCTTCTAAATCTCGTCTTATCCTGAGTGTTGATGAATGATGCTTGAATTGTTTCTGGCTGCTTGCACTATTTTCTCTTTGAACTGGAATCTCTAGAATTTGGCTGTTTTCGTTTTGGGTTCTCTTTCAGGAGGTGATCTATGTACTCTTCTGATTTCTATTTTACCCTCTTGTTCTAGATAGAATAGCAGTATGGTTTCCTTGATAATTTCTTTATTTTAAGTCTTTTTTTTTTCTTTTTGGAGGGGGGAAGACAGGGCAATTGGGGTTAAGTGACTTGCCCAGGGTCACACAGCTAGTAAGTATGTCATGTGTCTGAGGCCAGATTTGAACGCAGGTCCTTCTGACTCCAAGGCCACTGCTCTATTCACTGCACCACCTAACTGCACTCTTGATAATTTCTTGAAAGGTGACATCTAGCTTCTATTTTTTTGACCATAGCTTTCCAGTATTGCAATAATTTTCAACTTATATCTCTTAAATCTATTTTCCAGGTCAATTATTTTCCCAATGACATATTTCACATTGTCTTCTATTTTTTTCATTCTTTTGGTTTCATTTTCTTCTTTCTATTTGCTCAATTCTAGTTTTTAAGGAATTACTTTCTTCAGTGAGTTTTTCTGAGCTTTTTAGGGAGTTTCAGTGAACTTTTTAAGGAGTTTTTCTTCAGTGAATTTTTGTGCTCCTTTTTCCATCTGGCCTATTTTGCTTTTCAGTGTACTCTTCTCCTCACTGGTTTTTTTGTACCTCTTTTACCATTTGGCCTAGTTTGTTTTTTAAGGTGTTATTTTCTTAAGTATTTTTTATGTTTCCTTTACCAAGCTTTGACTCCCTTTTCATGAATTTATTGTACCACTCTCATTTCTCTTCCCAATTTTTCTTCTACCTTACTTACTTGATTTTCAAAATCTTTTTTGAGTCCTTCCATGGCCTGTGACCAATTCCTATTTTTCTTGGGGGCTTTAGTTGTAAGAGCTTTGACTTTGCTATTTGCTTATGAGTGTATGTTCTGATCTTCCTTTTCACCATAGTAACTTTATATGGTCAGAATTTTTTTTCTGTTGTTTGTTCATTTTTCCAGTCTATTTCTTGACTTATATGGTCAGAACTTTTTTTTTCTGTTGTTTGCTCTTTTTTTCCAGTCTATTTCTTGACTTAGTTAAAGTGGGGCTCTGCTTTCAGGCTGAAGAGTGCACTGTCCTAAGCTTTAGGGTTTTGTGCAACTGTTTTCAGAGATACTTGTAGGGGTCTACAAGTTTTCAAGACTTCCAGGGTGGTATGATCTAAGGAGAGGTGTGTTTGCTATTTTTCTGTCCTGTGCTCTGATTTGTGAGCAAACCACAAGCACTCTTTTCTGCCCTGGAACTGTGACAAGGGTTCCCACTCCACTGACATCTACAAACTCTGATGTGCTACTGCTCTTCCTTGCCCTAGGACTGCCACTCAGGACTGTGACCCAGATCTGAGTATGGGCAAATCAACAGAGTCTTGCCCTCAGTTCCAGTAAAGAGACACTTGTAATTTCCTTCTAATTAATTGTTTGACCCCCTTACTGTCTGTGGACTAAGAGTTCTGGAAGTACTTGCTGCTCCTGCTGATTCACTGGCTCCAAGGCCTGTTCCTGGTTTGCTGAGGCTTGGTCTGTGCTGGCACAGCCTGTGCTGGCCTGTGCTCCCCTCCCACCCTGGTATGACAGACATTTCCTGCTGACCTTCTAAGTTGTCTTTCATTGGAAAATCATTTAACCCTTTCCTTTTGTGGGTTCTGCCATTCCAGGGATTATTTTATGGCATTAGAGGTGTTCAGAGCAGTTTTGGGCAGAGCTCAAGTGAGAAGCTGCCTTTTTTCCACCATCTTGGCTCTGCCTCCTCCATGCCGAAGAATTATAAAAGTCTGTGTTAGGCTTGGGGTTTCACTACATAAGTTTTTTTTTTTCTTTTGCATTCTTTTGCCTGATTCCTCATGTTCTTTAAAAAGACCTCCCTGCTTTCCCATGATCAGATGGAATGGAATGGTTGTAAGAAGGTTGTAAGGGAGAAGATTAAAAGACCCAGGTAGTTCCTCTGTAATATGGCCCTTCCTTTGTACATATCAAGTATAATAAATGTTTGTTGACTACTAGTGGAGTATTATCGAGATTATCCCCTTGCAGGTATTCTGATCATTTTCTGAAGCAGATAAGCTCTCTCTACAATGAGAGTGTGTAACGGGGCAGGTGAGCAGGCATCAGCATACTTGGCTGATGCAATCTTTCATGTGAAAGAGGTTGGAGAGACTATTTTCAGAAATACCACATAATCAGAATGCCCTCAGGAGATTTGGAGTGTAGTTAGACATTCTTTACTTGGTCAGGGTCAAGTTTGCTAAACCCTTGGTAAAGAGAAGTTTCTTTGATTGACTGTGGAGCAGGGATTATGGTACATTTGAAAAGGCCCTACAGTCAGGGCCACTATCTGGGTGCTGGCTCTTTCTAGACTTGCTGGTATTGGAGAAGACTAGCTGAGGGACTGTGAGTGAGAGAAGGGCCTAAGTCTCTCTATTACCCAGAACCTGAGGATTTAAGCAGTGGTAGTGGTAGTTGTGGAAACATGCCAGAAGTGGGGATTGGGGTGGGTACATTAGATAAAAGTTACCCCATCCCTTCAGGGCTGTTGTAGAAGCTTGTTATATAGATAGCTTGGCCCTGAAAGACTAAGACCAGAGTAATCACTAGACTCGAATAGAGAAAATCTTTATAAGTCTTTGGCTTCTTCAGAGTTTTAGGAATTTAATCAACTGGGATAATGAAAGGCTTCAGGAGGGGAGAGTGTGTCCTCCCTCAGTCTCACTCTGTGATAGGGCTACTGGAAGCATCCAGTCCTTGGACAGTGCCCTGGCTCCTCTTGTGACTCCTCTTCAAATGTGACTCACCCTCACAGGGCTGATTCTGTTCCTGGAAGTAGTGCTTACGTCATTGGGTCAGGGTCTTGTGGCAGGTAGAGGCTGCTCAGGACATGGTACACCTGTGATGGGCCTCAGAAATGTCATTCCATGGACAGTAGCAAGTTGCTTAATGTGATTGGCATCACTGACAGGGTACATGATACAACTTCTTTTCTTCTCTTGTGCCCTGAATTCAATAGCAGAAAGTCTTTTGAAAAGCAAAGGAAATGGAAACTCAGTTTATCAGGATCTGCAAGATTCTTTTTCCTTCCTTATACTCAACAATCTCCTTCCCTATCTGCCCTTCCTCAAGGTCATTAGAAACTCCTGTTACATGCATATCCCTTTTCTCTTTGCAATTAGATTAAAAAGCTCCTCCAAGGCAGAGAACACATTTTATATTTCTTTTGCGTTCCCCAATATCACCCAACATCACATGGCAGTCATGAATAAATACTTCTTGATTGAAAACTGGATAGAGAAGTAGCAAGGTGAGGGAAATAATTTTTAAAAAAAAGTATTTTTGTGTTCTGTTTATCTGAACTATTCCTGACCAAATATTGTAAAAACAGTTATTTTTATTTTTAAAAAAGACAACTAAGCAAACAAAAGCCTTGAGAATTGATCAACACTTAGGCAACAATCTGGTCCTTCAGAAGTTTTAAAAGATGTTTACAGTTTGACTGCATTTTTTTTCTATTCCTGATTTCTCCCCAAATAACTCAATGGAAGGAAAACTCACAGAACTGTTTCCTCTCCACATTTCTTCATAACTTTTGAGTTATTATGAATTTTAGTATTTTATTACCACTGTTATTACTTTCACTAATTCTATCAAGTCCAATGGCATCCCAAAAATAGTATATATTAGTGGAAAAATCTTGTCTATTCCCAAACTAAATATGGTCCTGAATTGTAAGGTGACTAGCATTGGTTGGTTATTGTCCTTCATTCTTTTTGTTTTAATTTAATTTTATTTTAGACTCAAAGGCCAGAAGACAAATACAGAATAGAGAAAAGGAACAAAACATATCATAAACTTAAATATGGAAACAAATATAAATTAGGAAAGAAAAAAAAGCATGTGTGTACATAGCAGAACGTAAGAGAAGATTCAAAATATGTAACAATATATATGATAAACAATACGTGTTTTGTTGAGGATTGTCCCTCTTTTCTTTGCTTCCTTGTGAGTTTTCTTTTGTTCTCTGCTGTGCACTTTTTTACTTAGTTGTCCTTCATTCTTGAAGAAGACCAAAATGACATCATTATGCCAGAGTCTGACTGTGACAAGTAGGATAGTTTAATTAAGAAAGACCATTGACTTCAGACTTAGAAGACTTGGCTCTGGCATTTATTAGCTGGGTGGCTAAGATAAAGCCAGAGCTTTTCTGAATCAGTTTCCTCATCTCTACCCAATAGTCCATGTGTAGTTGAGCTCTCTTGTGTACTTCTAGGTGATATTTTGTGTTAGCTCAGTTATTGAATACTTTGGAGATGATGGACTCCTTGAGTGCTTTTAGCTGGTCAAAAGTGAGTCAATATTGGAAGTGCTTTGGGGATGAAAAAGTAATTCCCTTATTGGCTACTAAGCAAAAAGAACCCATGGCTCGGGAGACCTTTACAAAATAAGTGACTCTGAACTTGTTTCTCTCTTTTTTTTAGTCTCTCTAGATAGCATCATGTAACTCTGAGACTTCATAGAAGGTGTGGAAGAAGGGTAGAATTCCTCCATCCTAGAAGTTTGTCTAATGCTCCCATGTCACAACTATTAGTTAGAGGGGCAAGCTTGAGCCTGGTTTCCTGGATGCCTTTTCTGTTTTGTGCTTATTTGCCTAATGCTAAATGAAAAAAACAATGATGGATATTCCCAGACTTGTAGATAACCTTGTGATTTTGAGAGGTCTAGGCTTCTTGGGATCTCAGTCAGTATTGGTTACACTGTGAAAGGAAACCCTAATGACTGTGCTGGCACTGTTGGAGATTACTAGATACTAGAGAATGAGCCCAATCCCCGACCCCGCCGCCAAAAGATAATTACTGTGAAGGGGATACCACAGGGCCAAAGTAAAATATAAAGTATCTGTTCAGTGGTCTGACAAACGCCTGCAAGTCACAACCTCCCCAAAAGAGTAATTATTAGTGCTACATTTTAATCTTATTTACTTTAGTCAATGTTCATTTGTGAAGGCCTTTTTGTCTAAAGCGTCTCTTTTTATGTAGGAAATAAATACTTCTCCCATACCTGATTTACATGGCACTTCGAGCATTTTTCTACTCTGCTTTTTGTGTGGATTCCTGACCTGAACCAAAACATAAGTTTTAAGTAAATGTTCTCCAAGAGACCAGGCCAAAACATGAGCCAAAGAATGCAAGAAGGGGAATCTGACTTTTCTTTAAGTTAATCAGGTTCCCTCAAGAGTGAATCCCATATTCCAATCACAGTTAAAGGTTACAACTTTTCTCAAGGAATGAGAGACAGGGTAAAAACCTAACCCATTGGCCTTGACATGGCAATGTTAATTGTTAGACACAAAAATGAGGATCATAATATGTTCATCATAGGGTCGTTGAGAGGGGCTAATAAGATAATGAATGTAAACTGTTATATCGCAGAATCATGACCAAATAGAGCTGGGAGGGATTTTAGAGATCATTTATTCAAACTCCTTCGTTCTTTAAAAGCTGGGACCATTTTAGCGACTTGCACCTATAATACATAAACTAAATATCAGAGCCAAGACTTAGGTCTATGTTTTCTCTCTTCTCATCTAGTGCTCTTTTGACTTTGCAAATGTGAGTTATGCCTATCTCTATGTATGGTTTATAATATGTAGTACCAAGGAATTTCCTGAGGCTCAGAGAGTTTAAATGACTTACTGAGAGTCACATACTGAGTAGTATCAGAAGTGGGATTTGAATATGGGGTCACCTGACTACAAGATGATCACTGTACTTTTAACTAAAAAAATACTTTGCAATATGCATTACTCTCACCTTATCTAAAGGATTACTGTTGCAGAGGAATAAGTAAAATTTGCCATCCAGGACTAGATAAGTTTAGACAGATAAAAGTTAAAACTTCTGAGAGTAACATAAATGTGACCACAGTAAACACACACACACACACACACACACACACACACACACACACACACACACTTCTCTGATTGTCCTGGCTTCTAAATCTGTATACTATTGCGTATGATATGTGCAATGGGAGACTAGTTAACATAATTAAAACTCAAAGCTATGACTCCTTTGTGTCTCTGTGGAGCCTACAATCACATCAATGTACCAGGGTACAAAGAATCAGCCATGCTTTCTTCAAGAAATATTTGAAGATTTGCTATTGTTTTGCCTTTGATAAAATATATTAATTTCAATTTGAGTTTTAATACTCACTATTTGGAGATGACACAATTTCCCATGATCTAATATAAGTACTATGGAGGAAGGGATAAAATAGATATGAACATATTCTTTAGAAAATAATTTATAACAGCTATAAGCAGTCACACAAGTTTACCAGGAGGATTTGCAGGTCCTAGAGCCAACAAAGTGTTACGGTGAAGGTAATTACGTTTGTACAAAAGATGTGGGTTCAGTTTCTAGTTCTCCCACTCATTAGTGAGGTGACCTTAGACAAATCAATTAACCTCTCTAGACTTCGATTTCTTCATCTGCAAAATGATTTTATGATGTTTCCATTACCCATGTTATACCATTATTGTGTGTGAAATGGTATATAATTATCAATTATTATCATATATTATTGCTGGTTTATTAAATTCTTCCATGACCTATTCTGTGCTCTTGATTGACCTTCTTTACATCCTTTTGAGTTTTGACACATTAGTACAGGAAAGAAAGAAAATCCATGGGAGTAGAAAAATGATTCTTTCTAACGTAGATCATAATGTCATTTTCCTTATGTGCTACTAAATTAAAGCTTTTTTATCAATTTTTTGGAAACATAACAAATCATAGCTGATATCAGAAACTAGAGGGAAAATGATTATTTGAGAAAAGAGGATACATACGGATTTAAATAAGTAGTGTCTTGTCTAATGGCTGTCCTGTTCCTCTTTGTTTTAAACTATGTCATTGTAATTTTGAAGGTTATTCAGTCAGAAACATGGGGTGAATACATCCTCAGCAGGAAGTGAAGTGGGGAGTGTTTTTTTGTCATCAGATTACCTAGATATTAAGAATGGGACACAAGTAACAAAAACAACAAAATCTTTTAATAAGAACATAAAAGGAAAACCACACTGGCCATTTCAGCAGTCTTCAGAGGATGGATAGTCCTCATTTTTGACTGTTTAAATTTTCTTTGAAAAAAAAAGTTAAAATAAGATGATCTCTAATAATTTGTTATCTAGTGTTTCAAATTATAAAGCTGTACTCTTCTCTCTACCAACACTCAATTATTTTTTGTCTCCTGGCTATTTGTAATGCAAATAAATATTTGTGTGGGTCTCTTTTCAGTGTTTTAAAGTTAGCTCTCTGGCACTCATGGTAGGCTCCAATTCAAGTTACATTCCTACATACAATATAGTAAAAGCAATAATGACCCTGCATAGTGGAAAGAGTGCCAAAGAGACATCGGGAGACCTAGCTTTCAAGTCTACCTGGAACACTTCTTGCTGTGTGACCATGGGAAAATCATTCAGACACTTTCCTTCATGTGTAAAATGTGGCTAATCATATTTACCTTACCTGCCTTACAGGGTAGTTGGGAAGAAAATGTTTTATAAACAATTAAATTCTTGTGGAGGAGATTGTCATAGGAACAAAGCCTCATAGAGTTGAAAGGGTTGTTACAGACCATTCCAGGGGTGAAGGAGTTTGGATTCAGTTAAAGGGCCCAACTTAAGGATGTAGAGGGCCTTGAGGCCACCCCTGTCCTAGACTCTTTCATTTTACAGATGACAAAGCTAAGGCATGAAGAATTTAAGTGACTAGACTGTGGCCACATAGTGTAAGTGCCAGAAGCAGAATGTAAAACACAGGTCTTTGGACTCCATAGTCAGTATTCTTTTTCTTGTGAAGTGTGCTACGTCACTCAGCATGGATGAGTATTATAAATATCCATCCTTTTAAACCAGAGGTTCTTAATCTAGAAGTCACAGATCTTCAAGGGTTTCATGGATACATTTCACGAGGTCTATCACTGTGGATGGGAAACAAATACATTTTGATTTTCACTAGCCTCTAATTGAAATTTAGCATTTCCTTCCAGTATAATTTAAAAACAAAACAGAATAGAACAAGACAAAAAATAAACAAAAAAATATATACTGAGAAGGGGTCAATAAGCTTCACTAGACTGCCGTAGGGATATATGGCACAAAAAAGGGTAAGAACCTCTACTCTAAGGATTATAATAAGAAAACACTTCCTCTAATATTCAAGAATAGTATCAAATTTGGTTACTTCTCAGACTATAGAGCTCTGTGGGTGAGTTCCTTAGTAGGCCATGATTTTTCTTTTACTTCGTAGTCAATAAATTTCCCCCCCAATTATTTATTCAGCAAATGGTGGAATTGTAGTAGTTATATTGCTGGAGTCCAGAAGACCAGAATTCAATTAGTGCCTCTGACATTTAGGAGGACAGCAGACAAGTCCTTAATCTCTCTCGGCCTCGGTTTCTTGAAGATGTTGAGCTAGATGGCCTATGAGGTCCCTTTCAGCTCTGTCTATGCTCCCATCATACTGTGAATGTGAACAAATATGGAAAAATTCCAATTTATTAGGAGGTCTAAGTGCATACAGCTTCTTATACCGTGCAGATTATAGCAAGCCTTCTTTCTTAACCACCTCC
The DNA here is from genome assembly GCA_028646595.1 of Phalanger gymnotis. Lineage (NCBI taxonomy): Eukaryota > Metazoa > Chordata > Mammalia > Diprotodontia > Phalangeridae > Phalanger > Phalanger gymnotis. The sequence continues at coordinate 73,413,404 of CM053626.1, forward strand.
CCACTCTTACCCCTATCCCTGCCCCCAGTGGAAATAATGTATTCATGCACTACTGGGCCAAAAGGAGAGAACAGGCTCCTCCTGAGTATGTGGCCCTATTATGCCAGACAAAAATGGGCCTTCATCAAATCTTTGCAATTCAATCAAAATAAATGGTTAAGACCATCTTCAGATGTCAGAATTTAAACTTTTTTTCTTTGGTAAGAATACAGGGACCCTGCCCCTTAAAATGCAATCATCCTATTTCTGAAATCACCTAGTTGAAGAACCATTTTATCCATTTACACAAAAAGCAAACCTCATCCTCCCTCACTCCCCATATAGAGTTAAATATTCTTGCTTTCCCATTTTGGAGTACTATTTTAACATTTTCCCTTACTCTGAAACATTGTGGGGAAAAGAACAGCCAATTAGGTCAATAGCTTTCTGACACTTAAGCATTAATGTTTTAACCCTGATAAATTTTATAATTAGTAAAACACTGACTGCATTTCTTTTAATTACCATAATCCAAATACAATCCCTATGGTGCTGAGATGACCATATGTTCATCTCACACTTTACAGTAATTGTGTAACCTGCACCTCTGAAAAGGCTTTAAGACTCTTTTTTTTTTTTTTTGGCCTGTGAAAAGTGGCTTGCTTCACTATGAGCTGTAATATTTCAAGTGGGAATTGCAAATTATTCTGATCAAGGTTACCTTATTTTTCCTGAAATTAATGTTCAGTGACATGAGCTCTTTAGACTATGTCTTTTCATTTCATTTTAAAGGTATGTAATGTGTTTTTACATAGTAAAGAAGGAAGGTAAAATTAAAAATCAATGCAACTGTTGGCTGGAGAGTAAGCGTAATTTCCACCATATGGTGCTGTATTTTTTTGTTTTAATTTTATAAACATGCTTGAAACAAAGGACAAGACTTTTCAGGTCCTTTCAGGTTCCACAATTTCTTTCTTTCTTTCTTTCTTTTTTCTTTTTTTTTTTTTTAAAGAATATACACATGGTTGACATAAGTCTCATAAATTTCATTATCTTTTTTTTCCTCATATTTTTTTGGGGGAAGCAGCTTGCACATCTCCAACATTGCATAAAATACCCATTTGTAATTATGCTTAACCTTTCTAAAGCCTCTGGGTAAAGTTTGCTCATTAATCTTTAACCTGACAAGCCTTAGGGGTTGTGAAATTGGTACCTCTATGTATTCAAGGCACAGAGACCACAGGCAGAGGTACAAAAGGGGTAATTAAGAGGAGGTGAGAGAAGAAATAGAACAAAACTAGAGGGATATGATTATATTATGGTAGATGTCAGTTAGCAGCAGGGACAATGGAATGCAAATCATTATAGACAGAGTTCAGAAAATAAACGAGGCTATATGTTTTTAGAACAAAACCAATTCAATCATTTTCTGTCTCACTCAAATGAAAATAATGTGTTCTAAATTAGATCTAAAATATAGTTAGCCTAATATAGTCACAAAATCTCGGGATTGACTACATTCATAAGCCATGTTTTTTTCCTCAAATTATTCATCCTTTTTATTTTTTCCTAAGAAGCACTAGAGGTTAGAGCTGAGGAATACAAAGGCACTTACCTGAACAATGACTATTTTGTGGTTATGATACCTAACAACAATGTGCCTGGCAGCTGCTGCTGAGGTGTAAGACCCAAGGAGACCAACAACAAAAGCTGCTAACACAGGTTCTTTTGATCTGCTTTTCTAAGGAAAGCAACTTTAAGGGGTTAACAATAATTAAACATACATCTGTCATTCACTTAGTTCAGGGGAAAAAGCAGCCTGAACTCCAGAAGAAATACAAACAGAAATTAGAAACAGAAAATATCAACAGACCAAATAACAAAATTCAACGGATAGGCTTTGTCTGATCAAGACATCAAATACATAGTTACCACAAAGGAAATCACCAATGGGTCTGTATTAGCAAAGCTGGAGGTGAGGCGGGGGTGGGGGTGGGGTAGTTACAATGGCTTGCCCAGAGTCTTAACATTCCTTCCATGAGTGAGCCCCAAAAGTCAAACACCAACCTGGGATCTTATATACTAGTCTCAGGGCTCTGGGGCACTTGATTACCTCAGTGCTGAGAAGCACTCAAACAAAAAACAGTGAAAAGTCCCATTTTGCTGCCCATTACATTTGAAAGGCAAGACTTATCAAAGGTACTTAATAACCTCAGCATTCCAAAGGAGAAGACAACAAAAAGTCCTGCCCTGATTACCATTACATTGTCTTAGTACTGAGAAACATTCCAAGAGAAAAAGATCCCAGTTTTACCTGCCCCATTCAAAGGAAGGCCAGAATCATTAAAGGCACTTAAGGGAAGAACAGCAGAAAGCCCCACCCTGCTCACCACTACTTGATAATAACATTCAAAATGTTTTTCTGGGTCTTCAAACGCCAATTTATTAGGCAGGTTACTAGGTAGAATTGTCAAATTGTGGTTCCATAGAAAGTATCATATTCTTCTTATACTATCTATAAACTCCTTTGCATGGGTAATTCAGGATAATTTTGAAGCTCCATTTAATCTTTGAGGTTTAAAGATACTCTTTAGCATGTTTCTTCTTACTGTTTTGGTCATTTGTAAGCAAAACAGAAAATAGTAACATTAATTCTGTGTTGTAGAAATTCACTTAAATATTATCCTTAAAATTATGGGCTTTGTTGGCAGAAAGCAGATTGAGATCCTACTAAAATTCATCTGTTTGATGGCAATATCCTTCTGGTGATGATACAAACATATAAATCATGGACCACCATGATTGGCAGAGAATCAAAATTGCAGTGACTGAAAGAACAATTCAGAGACCCTGCAGTCTGATACCAGTGATGACTTGCATGTAAAAACTTGCACAGAAGACAAGGACCTTTGTGATAGAGGAAGGTAGTAGGACAATCATTCAGTGAAAGTTAAGAATTGCAGAGGAAAGGTAACTGGTACCAAAAGAATGCTAATAAACTTTCAGTAAGGTTGCCAATGTGTTGGATTGAACTTTGTGGAGAATTTATGAGACAATCTAGAAAAGAATCAGGTTGAATGAGACAGCATGGATGGGGTATGCTTTATACTAGCAGTAAGAATCTATACCAATGAGATCACAGGTCCACCAAAGTGAATATCACCCAAATGATTGCTGTTTGCCCTTCCTTCTTGAAGAGGACCATTACATTGAGGAGGTGATGCCATGACATGCAAGTGAATTGGATTTGAGTGAGAGAGGGCTGTGCAAAGTCACCAGACTCACTTTCTCCTCTGGAGCCATCTGGGTCCAGTGGTAAGACATAGGTCAGGACAATTGGAGATGGGCCAGGATGCAGTGGGGGACCTTAGTCTTTACAACCTAAGGTCTTTAACAGATTTCAGTTTGAATGAACCCATTCATTGATTAAGGACTAAAAAGAAATGCAGCAAAGAATGGTCTCTTTAAAAAAAAAAAAAGATTTGAGAGGGGAAGATGCTCAGCATTTTAGTCCAAAACAAACAATTGCTATTGGCATTCATTCTAAGCCAATCAGGGTCTAAACAATGACCAAGTAGGGCTTGGACTGGGACCTATTGTTAGCCAAGTGATCTTCAAAAGCTGTCCAAGAGCACCAAGATGCCTCAGGAGGTAACTAAACTGATTTGGTTTATCTTAGTTCAATTCATCATTAGCATTACTAACTGCCTACTATAGGTAGGTACTCTACTAGGTATTGGGAATGCCAACACAAAAACTCCACAGTCCAGGTCCTCAAGAAAATTATATTTCAGTGGAGGAGAAACAATATGTTCTCAGATAAGTAAAAATGGTACATATGCAAAGTAAATGGAAAGTAATTTCAGGATTGGGAGTAAAGCTTTAAGTGTGAGAGAGGATCAGGAATGGAGATCAGGAATAGAGGTTCCAATCGTGGGTGTGGAAGGAGAGCAATCCAGAAATGCAGGCGAAAACCTGCAAAGACATGGAGATTCGAAATGGAATGGCATAAATGAGTAATAGCAATTTGGCTGGAATGTAAAGTGAGTGAGAAGTAACACGAAACTAATTTAAAAAGAGGTTGGAGCCCAGTTGAAAATGACTTTAAATATTAAATGAGGAAGTTTGTGTTTCATCCTTGAACTGAGAATAAGGCACTAAAGTTTATTGAGCAAGGGAATGATATGGTCAGGCTTATACTTTGGCATTATCAATTTGGGAGCTGCACGAAAGATGCATTTTCAAACAAATGGAAATTTGCTTAGAAATGAACCTCAACAAAAGCAAGTGAATGTGCAAAGAAGAGATGTGACACAGAGTATGGGACACTTAGGCCACAGAGTCTAAGGATGCATTGGAATATGGTTACCTCACTCACCAACTTTGACAAAAATAGTAGCTTGGATGGGCAATGAAACAGAAGAGCCAAAGTTAGCTGTGTAAGTTCCAGTTACATCCCCATAATATCGACCTTTGATAAACCCTATGAAGAACAGGACGGAAATATTCAACTCCACAGTGTTAACTGCAATGTCTTTCACATTGAGGTGTTGAACCACAATGGTGAGTGAAGAAAAATAACCAGCCTCCCTTTTGTGTTTGTGTCTCTATTGCCTAATATAATGAATAGTACATAATAAACATTTACTAAATGCTTATTGATTAGTTAGCCAACCCAGGAAAAAGAAAATGATGCTTAGACTCTTCCCTCGGGGATTGCAAGATGAATGAAATATTACACAGTAGGGCAAGAAAGGCCGACGGCCAGTCTTCCATAAATAGAAAAATGTATGAACATGGTAGGTCTAGCATATAGATTGGATAAGAGAAGCCAAAAAGTCTGTGAAAGTGAAGGTATTTATCCATTAACTTGAGTTCTTCTCCTTCTCCTTCTCCTCCTCCTCTACCTCCTCCTCCTACTCTTTCTTTCTCTTCTTCTTCCTCCTTCTTCTTCTCCTTCTCCTCTTTTTTCTCCTCCTCTTTTTTCTTCTCCTTCTTTGTGGTTGGGGATACAAAGATTCAAAACAAACAATATCATGACTTCTGCTCTTAAGGAGCACATATTATATTTTGGTGCCAGTCACTGTACTGATTTATAAATATTAATTCATTTAATCTTCACAATAATGCCTTGGGGAGTTAAGTGCTATCATTATCCTCATTTTACATTTGGGCAAACTGAGGCAGAGATTAAGTGACTTGCTCAGGGTTATAGAGCTATTGAGTATTGGAGGCCAGATTGGAACTTGGGAATCCTTGACTTTGAGTCCAATACTCTTATCTGGTGTGGTGCCACCTCATCTCTTCTCTAAGAGTATACAGTATGTTCACAGGTAAGTTCCTAATGTGAAGTAGAGTGTCATGAGGGCAAAGGAGAGATCTGGATGGATGTGAAGAATGTTTTCCACTGCTATGGGAAAATTTGAGGAGGAAGCAAATAATTTCAAATGGGTTAGGAAAAGGGAGGCAGGAAAGACTTCATAGAGGTGATGACAGCTGAGTCAAGGCTTAAAGGAAAAAAATAATTCTAAAATGTGGAGAAGAAGGGAACATTCATTGCAGGAAGAAGGTGGCATGCCAAGCTTGGGAAGCAAGCCTTACGATGTGGTTGGAATTTCAAGTATATGAAAAGGAATAATGTTAATGGAGGCTAGAAAGCTAGACTAGAGCCAGATTGTAAAGTCTTAAATGTCAAGACAAGGAATTTGCATTTTGTGCAAGAGGCAATTGGGAGACACTGAAATATTTTGAGGCTGGGAATGTCACAATAAGATCTATTACTAAGATCATTATTAATTTTTTGTTGCTGCTATGTGAAGGTTAGGATAGAGAAGGGAGAGGCTAGAGCTAAGGGGACTAGTTAGGATTCTATTCCATTAATTCAGGGAGAAGCAATTAGGGGCTGAATTAGAGAATTGGCCATGTGTGTGAAAAGGAGTTAGAATCAAGAGATGTGGTGTAGGTAGGATTAAGAAATTTAGCTGATAGGATGGAGATTGTAAGAAAAGATAGTATGGTATCTGGTTTTGCTCCCACAGAAGCTATCCATTTATCTGAGTTCACACTTATTTGTCAAGCCAATGGCCATCCTGGTGTCAGGGAAACTAGAGAGGCCAAACTGGTTGAACCAGTTCAAGCTTATCATGTCAGTTCAAGGGTCTGGTCTTGGTCAAGGGTCCAGACCTACTGATTTGCATAATTTGTATATGTTAAAGAGGAAAAGTAGGGGAAATAAAGAATGTAGATTAATCCTAAACTCAGACAACGAAGATCTAATTAACTTAACTTCTGCTTCTGTATCCTTATTATCCTACCTATATAAACTGTATAACCTAGGAAAACTA
>CM053626.1:73420226-73483401 GCA_028646595.1 Phalanger gymnotis
GTCAGTTCAAGGGTCTGGTCTTGGTCAAGGGTCCAGACCTACTGATTTGCATAATTTGTATATGTTAAAGAGGAAAAGTAGGGGAAATAAAGAATGTAGATTAATCCTAAACTCAGACAACGAAGATCTAATTAACTTAACTTCTGCTTCTGTATCCTTATTATCCTACCTATATAAACTGTATAACCTAGGAAAACTATGTAAAAAGTGAAGAATGTAAACTAACCATAACTCAAGCAGGAGTAGAGGTGATGGTTACCCCCACTCTTGCTTCTGTATTAATATGAGTGTTCCCAGTGAGCACTGCACCCGCTCTCTCCAAGGAGTGTAATAAATGCCTTCCTCTGCCCACTCTGGTCCTGAGTTCTTTGGGTGAGAATAGGCAAATCACATGGATCTTTCTAAGGTTATGCTACTAGGAAAGCAATGACCTGCAGAAGCACTTCTCGGGCTAACTTCCTGACCCTGCCTTGGGGAGTCCTGTGATCCCCACTGGGGTGTTAAGAGGGCTACTAATTGGGATTTCCCTGGGGAACCATGTGGTCTATACAGCCTTCTTAAGGGGCCATCACTTGGGTCCTCCTTAGGGTCTGACCCTAGGAAGCCCTGTGATCCCCACAGATAAAGGGAGACTACCACTTGCTCTTCCTGTGGGAGTCCTGTGGTCTGCACAGCCTTCCTTAGGGATTATCACAAGGTTCTTCCTCAGGACTTTGGCCCTGCCTAGGAAGTCCAGTGATCCCCAAAACCACAATATGAGGGAAAGTGAATAGCAAAAAATCACTACAATGTTCTAACTCTGATTCATTTAGAGAATATTGCTTGGCATAAACCAAAACAGGTAAATTGAAAGGAAGGGGCAGTTTTACAGGAAGTAGATGATGAATTATTTTCAGAAATGTTTAGATTGAAGTTGGCAGTTCTGAGGAGAGAATGGGGCTGACTAGACAAGGAATTAGACAGCACAACTTTAAGAATTTCTAATATTTGTTAGAAGCATGCTCTCATTACATTTCATCACAATTAGGGAGGCGAGGTAGTTAATTGAATAACCAGGATTGTTGCTGCCATTGGCCTCCATAGAGGCACTAGTCTTTTCTTCCTCTCTAAGGTTGTCTGTAGGTAACTTATAAAATCAGTGACAGCCTGAATTTTGGAACTTCTCTGTCATTATAGTCTGGTCCATTATTCTGCAGTTGCAAAGCTATTTGTTTAGAAAGCAGAGAAAGAGACAGAATTAGGCAAGACCACTGTGTGACAGAGCTATGTGGCTCCAGGGGGCTGATGTTCCTTGGCGACTTTTCTTGTCTGTCTATATTTGTGTTCTCCAACCTCATGTGTATCTCGAGGGATGTTTTGTTCACCAGGCTATGCTATAAGGTATCTGAACTATTCTAAAGTTATAACAGCATTCCCTGGCTATTACAGCTAGTCTTTCAGAGTTAGCTCTTTCTCTCTCTATATTTTTCCTAGGCATAGTGGGTATTTATCATAGGGAAACTGAGTGGCCCTGAATTGCATTGGGAGGTATCTTTGCTGGAAAAGGGAAAGAAACCATTTCCATTTCAGTGATTTAAGATGGTACCAAAACATGCTAGTCTTTCTACTTACTGCCTGAGTGACCTTGGGCAAGTCAGCTCTCTTCCCTGGGCTTCAATTTCCTTATCTGTAAAATGAGAGGATTAGACTCAACTAATGTCCCTTCCATGCCTAAATCTCTGTGACACAATTCCTAGATGAGAATTTCATCATTGAGTAATAGTTTTATGTTAAGAATAAGGCAGGAAATGAGGCCACTGTTGTCATTCATTAAGTAGTTCTGTTAATTGAGACTCATTTGGGACTGGGAGGTCTTGCTGTTCATTTAAAAAAATCAAGTGAGGTTTTCCCAACTTGGAAAAGCACTCTTCTATAGATAAGCTAGTGAGTCCTGGTATACGTGTTTGCACAGAAGAATAACTAATTGGAACCCAGAAGGAATGAGAGTGCAACCAAGAAGAGCAGGCACAGGTTGATAACCAGGAGAATCCCTAGCTTGTGCAGCTGAGGACTAATTGGCAATGACAGGTTTCTCACATTTGTTTATATTGGGCTCATGGTGACCAGTGTTTACCTTGCTTTTATCCCCAGCCCTCAACACAGTGACTGGAACATAGTAGGGGCTTAATAAATGTTTATTGACTAACTGGTTTACTCAGTACTGTGCTTTCATTTGTTTATATCTGTGCTCTCCTACCTCTTGTATATCCCTAGTGATCTCTTGTTCATTATGCTATGCTACAATACATCTGAGCTATTGGAAATATATACTGGCCTTCCATGGCAGATCTTAGCTCCAAACTGTTGCAGGACTAGGGTTAAGGAGAGGGGCAGCTCTTCACAATCTCATAGTAGATCCAGTTGCAGGGATGAGGAAGTGGACTTGCACAGTTCTGCATCTATAATGAGCTCCCCACTCTTTCTCTAACATTTCTTCCTAGTAGCTTCCATTTGGGGGCATAAAAATTTTGCTGGTAATATAAGAAGCCCCAAGAAGGGTTCTGAACCCAGGGTGGGATTGTGCTGTGGAGTTCCTCTCCCTGATTTAGGCCCAGGACACTCTGACTTCTAGAAAGAAGCTCCTGAGATGGGAGGTGAGGAAAGAAAGAACCTATGGGCACAGTCTCTGTGGCCTGGGGCATCTGTCAAGTGTATCTGAGTACCAGTTGACTTCATCTATGGGGTCAGACTGGCCAGGAACCTTATGGGAAAACAATAAATCTATCAATAAGCACTTAATAAGTGCCTCCTATATTCCAAGTGCTATGCTAGGTTCTAGGAATACTGAAAAAAGAGTCCTCTGTCCTCAAGGATCTTACATTCTAATGTATGTCATAGAAAGGGCGGGTCGGTTATTTCTCCTGAGCTTTAATACTATGAGTACCTCAATATGACAATTCCCAAACCCAAAAATCTAGAAGATTTTCTGTATTTTTCATTTCAAATAGTCACTCATCTCCCCCTCAATTTTCAGTTCACTAGTAAAAAGAAGAATGTTTCCATTGATAATAATGCATAACAAACTTTCTACCTCAACTTTTCCTACTACAGTTACAATTAGAATAAAAGATATAAGAAAGAAATACAGGCTTGATTAACTTCCTTTCAAACAAAGACTAATTTACAGCTTTGAAAAGAATGATATAATGTAGACTATGGAAGTGGTAAAATCTACATATAATTTTTCTATCACCTGAAACACCTACTAACAAGTCTAAAAGTGATAATATAAATTGAAAACATCAAGGTTAAAATTTTCAGTCTTGCTTCTTTTCTCCATTGTAATAATGAATTCAACATTTGGGGGAGGGGAGGAGGGATATATTATTAAGAAAAAAGAGGTCTGAGGTAGAAAGGAAGCACAGATTTGGAAAGTCTGGGCTATCACCTTTGGTACCTATATGAATGTGAAGTGATTAGAGGTAAATACATATTATTGTTGTATATCCTATCCTTTCTATTTTCCTTAAGAATTCCTCTTACTTAATGAGATATCAATGTCAGAATTCACTCTACAGATATATGAAGGTTTTCCTTATTTCTTCAAGACTTTCATTTTTTTTAAAAAGATTTTTAAAAGAACACAGCTAGTGATATTTATGACATATATAAAGATTATTGTCTGAATAACAAATCTAATCCATGCAACTAACAAGGCTCCTGATATTCTTTTGGTGTGTTTCTTTTTTTGTGGGTCTGGGGAAACATCCAGATTGGCTATTTCCTGGGTGTAAGAAATTTCTTGGTACAGAGACTTCCTCTACCAATGACATCCTGATACTGTGAGGTAAATTAGAGTCTTAGAGAGTGGCCTGGGGCACTAAACTATGAAGAAATTGACTCAGGGCAACTCAGCTAATCAGCCTCCAAGGCTAGATCTGAACAAAGGTCATCTTGCCACATAGGCCTTGAACCTAATAGGAACTTAATAAATGTTTGTTGAATGCATAAGCTAATGCTACTGGGATAATGAAAACAATGACAATGACTGAAAATTCAACAGTGTTTTGGGATATGTTTATTTTTTCTTCCTGTATTGATCTTTCACTTTGTCTTTCTAATCTAATCTGTATAAATATGAATAGCAGTTTCATATTTTTTTTTCTTTCTTCCAGCCCATACCAGTGATTATCATTACTACTTAATGAGATATATGGAATATTTTTGGGGGGGAGGGGAGATCTTTTGTGCAAATATTTACTCTGTTCAACCCTCAAAGTCAACAATTTTTTTCATGGTGTAAAAATGGGAGGCTGAAAGAATGAGCAGTGACTTTTGCTTACAGCTGGCATTGGAATTTATCTTGTCAATTACAGTTATTTCTTATCCCTATTTCTCTATTTCAAGATCTCTATTTCAACATTCAAATCACATTACTTCTGTGGATGGACTCAAGTATACCATGTGAGGTCTTGCTTACAACAAGTTTTCTGCCTGCTAATTCCAGATTTTATTTGGTTTCACTCTGGCAGTTTCTACACTGACATGTGTTTACCCCCTGAAGTGCCTGTTCCAGTCAATAGAAAGTTTATTTAGAAGTACTCTTGTAGGGAAATTATTTCAAAGGCACATCCTCTGTCCAACATTTTTAAATAGAATGGAATATCTATCTGGCATGGTGGTCAAACAAATGTTTGATTTTAAAGAAAAATAAGTGACAGCTGTGTATGTGTGTGTGTGTGTGTGTATGTGTGTGTGTGTGTGTGTGTGTGTGTATGCCCACATGCGAGGTAGTATTCATACTACCTTAGGAAACCTTCCATTTGGTCAGGACCCAAAGGGCATCATAAACTGTCTGGTGGAAGTGGTTACAAAAAACACCTGGGAAGAAGGGCAGAAGAGTTGGTTGTTGTCAATGTTGTTGTTATATCAAGGCACTGTCATACTTGTATGAAATGTTGAAAATGATGACATTTAATTATAGCACTCATTATTGTTTATCTAAGGTGGCAGGCTTCAATAGAATTGGGTCAGTATTCTTAGCTAACTAAATTGCACTCGGCATAGAACTATGTATTTATAAACTTAGATACCAGGTGATGACTTTTGTAATGGAGGTATAGCCTTTATGATCAATGGAGTTACCACTTCATCTATACTTCTTAGAATCCTTTTCCTCAGATACATAGATGAGAAATATCCACTGATCGATTCTAATTGTCCCTTAAAAAAAATCCCTTTTTCCGCTTGAACCATATTTTTGCTTTTCCTCTAATTTTCAGCTATTGATTGAGGGGTGGGGAACCTGGGGCCTTGAGGCCACATGTGGCATTCTAGATTCTCAAGTTCAGCCTTTTGACTAAATCCAAACTTCACAGAACAAATGCCTTTAATAAAAGGATATCTTCTGTAAAAGTTGGACTCAGTCAAAAGGCCATATCCGAGGACCTAGAAGGCCACATATGACCTCCAGGAGGCACGTTCCCCACCCTTGCCTATTTGGCATGCTGACTCAATAACCTAATCCTACTTTGCCCCCTGGACATTAACCTAGAAAAATTGGCAGTCATTTCTTGAAGGAGGAAGAATTGATGAAGATAAGATTTGGTAGAGTGGATTGCTGACGGTCATTCCAGTCTGGTTTATCTCCCTGTCTCAAGTCTCTCTCTACTCAAATCCATCCTGTACAGCTATCAAAGTGACCTTAAAGAATGAGTCTGAAGATGTGGTTAATACTGCTTGCCCTGACTCAATAAATCCCCACAGATCCCTATTATTCCCAGTATCAAATACAAAATCCTTTGTTTGGTAAAGCTATTCAATCATCTTAAACCTTACTTCTCTGTTGGGGGGAATGAATGAACCTTATTCTCATCAGAATTGATTCAGAGAGGGAATAACACATGCACTCAATGGGGTATAAAAATCTATCTTACCCTACAAGAAAGTCAGAGAGGAAGAGGATAAGAGAAGGAGGAAGGGAGGGTGACGGAACAGACGACAGATTGGGGGAGGGGGTGGTCAGAAACAAAACACTTTTGAGGAGGGACAGGGTGAAAGGAGAAAGAGAATAGAATAAATGGGGAAGAGGGGAAAAACAGGAAGGAGGGAAATACAGTTACCAACAGTTGCTGTGAAAAAAATTTTGAAGCAAGTTTGTCTGATAAAGGCTTCATTTCTCCAACATAGAGAGAACTAAGTCAATTTATGAAAATAAGAGCCATTCCTCAATTGATAAATGATCAAAAGATATGAACAATTTTCAGATGAAGTAATCGAAGCTATCTATAGCCATATGAAAAAATGCTGTAACCCACTATTGACTGGGGAAATGCAAATTAAAACAGTTCTGAGTTACTACCTCATGCCTATTAGATTGGCTAATAGTACAGAAAAGGAAAATGACAAATGTTGAAGGGGATGTGGGAAAAATGAAACATTAATGCACTGTTGGAGTCGTAATCCGATTCAACCATTCTGAAGAGCAACAACTATGCCTAAAAGGCTATAAAACCGTTCATACCCTTTAACCTACCAATACCACCACCAGGTCTGTATCCCAAAGGGATAAAAAATAAAAAAAGAAAAGGACCTAAATGTAAAATTTACAGCAGCTCTTTCTGGTGGCAAAGAATTGGAAATTGAGGGGATACCCATCAGTTGCAGAATGGTTAATCAGGTTGTGGTATGAGATTAAGATGAAATACTACTGTGCTATAAGAAATGATGAGCAGGATGCTCTCAGAAAAACCTGGAAAGCCTTGCATGGGCTGATACAAAGTGAAATGCACTGTGTACAAAATAACAGCAATATTGTAAGATGATCAACTGAATGACTTAACTATTCTCAGCAATACAATGTTTTAAGACAACTCTGAAGAACTTAACAATGAAAAATGCTATCCATCCCCAGAGAAAGAACTGATGGTGTTTAAATACAGGTTGAAGCATACTTTACTTTATTTTTCTTAAAGGATTTTGATCTTTTGGTCTATGTTTTCTTTCAGAAAATGACTATTATAGAAAAGTTTTACATGACTATACATGTATGACCTATATTGAATTGCTTGCCTTCTCAATGGGGGAGGAGTGGGGAGGGAGGAAAGCAGAGAATTTGGAACTCAAAATTATCAAAACCTCTTTTGCGCGTAGCTTTAATCTAACACAGTTTCGCTTGGCAAGCCTATTTCTATCCATTAGTGGCTAGGAGACTGGTTCTAGATAGTGATAAATGGATGGTCTTTTTGTCCATTGAGGAGATAGAACTGAGCATGCCCTTCTCTTGGGACTTTTGCTTTTCCTTCCTGACAGTAATTGAAGTGAAAACTTCTGTGAGCTGCCAAGTAGAGGGAAGGGCAGTGGCTGTCCATTTTCCCATTTGAGTGTGATCATATATCTGTGATCCCATGGTTCTTATGTATTCATTCCTTACTAATCCTAGAATAAGTATTCTAAGAGGGCAATGCCCAGGCAACCAGTGACATGGGTGTGTGTGTCTGGGGTGTGGGGGGTGGCTTCATAAAAGATGCAGCCTGAGTCAGTAGCAGTGTCAGCTGAGTAACACGAGGAGCCCCGTTTGAAGCTCAGTGACCCACAAGTTCCCACACAAGCAATGGATTGACCTGTGAGCTGAGACACCACACCACACAAGGAGGCAGCACAACTAGTCAGAGAGACCGAGCCATTACTGATACTTTACCCTAAAGCAAATTTTGTAGGAATTTCAAGAAGAAAAGGATTTTCAGGGACAATAATCATTAGGCCCCCCTCAGCCCTTATTTCCTATGTGTATGTCTTAATTCTTTTATACTTTAGCTTTAAACCTACATTCCCCAGGGACCTTGTATGTGTCTAACGGCAAAGTATACTTCCCAATTTGAGAGGATAGTATTATAACTAAACTACTTTTGATATTTCCTCAGTAAATACTCTTTTGTAAACACTCATTTATTTCAAAGCTGTCATGGAACAACACACCAGATTGGGAGCATGCAGTAGTTGTCTTGGGAATGACAGTACCAGAAACCCTAACCCCTTAAGGTTTGTGCTTGGTCCCTGGGGAACCTAACCAGCTAATCCAATGGGAAGTGAGAAAATGAGCCCAGAGGGATTTCCACCATTATATAGATTGGTATTTGTGAGAGTAACCATCTGTTTTTCACTTCAGATCCCTAGGGACTATTACTTTAAGAATTATTAAAGAATACTATTTTTCTTTTGATGGGGCAGGGAAAATCAAAGAATATTATTTTAATTCAGCAATTCTAATAAATCAGGCAAGTAACACTTGCAAAATTGAAATCAACCTTCGGTTCCTACCTAGTATCACTGGTTCCTATAACTCCTTTATAATAGGGTCCTCCACTACTGATTTTCTTTTCCCTGTGGGGGAATTATTGAAATTGTCTAATACCTTTGTTGTCAGAGGTTGGATTGCTAAATTCCAATTCATCTACAGCATAGGTAGCCCATCTCCTCCTTAAACATTGCCCAGCTGCTTTTGTGTTTCATACTGACATTTTCCCATCCAAATGAATCAGTTGTGTACAAAGGGGAAAAAAATGATCTGTTTCTGATGCTACTGGTTAATAAATTTTTCATTGCCACATGTGCCCTATATCTTTTAAACTCAGTCATTTCTTTACTTTCTGGGAGGAAAAATGAACTCATTATTATTGCCCTTTATATTAACATGTGTGAGTCGAGCTACCATGAGGAAATGTATTTATAATCTATTCAAAGTACTACCATCACAAATTTTTCAGTCTAACACTAACCGTAAGAATGGTTTCCAAAACAGGATTTATAAATGTTTCATAAATATTTATATTTATCAACTAAGGATTCTAAGAGTGGATGCATCTATAACACATGCATATGACTGATCAACTGGTTTATGTTATTTAAATATGGATTATAGTGGTTTCAACAAATTGCTCAGAAAATAGTGCCTGTCAATCATTAGTTTTCATTTTTGTTGTTATGCTGGGAGTTAATACCAGTGAAAAGACTTTTTGCCCTCTGTCTTTTCTGCCTTCCCCTCCCTCCCATTTCCTGTGTCCCTTTGTTAATTAATGGGCAGAGTTACTGAGGCTACAGGGCTTGTGGCTAATAAGGGAGTTTCATTTATTGGTTTAGGTAAAAGCTTTCAGAATGTTAATGCATTACCTGAGGTGAGCCTTGGAGCATACATTTGGCAGAAAATTCTTCCAAAGAGAATAGGCTGGCAAGACATACTTAACTGAATTGTAGAATCTACCTCTCTAGGCAGCTAATATTCTTTTGCTTCTCCCCATTAATAATTCATTCATTTTATATAGTTACAATTAGTAAAATAGTTAATATTTAAAGCATCTCTTAATTTTATTATTTCAGCTGAACTTTGGAGGTTTGAATATCATTTTTTTTATTCTTATTCCCTGAGGAAAATGATCACAAATCCTTTGACAGATTCTGGGTGCTCTTTGGATACGACTGATTCCAGTAATGCATTATAGTCCAGACAGAAGAAACTCCAACTGCCCTTTTCACTCTAAGACCTTTACCTTGGCAAGTGTCTCCCTAAGCTAAATATTTGTCCTGAGCTCTCCAAATGTTCCAACAATGCTTGGCAAAGCATAAAGATTTTCCAGCAGCCCCAAATTAATACTTCTTCCTTCAGGCAAATTGGCCAGAAAGTGCTTTAATGGGAGTTTAGAAAGGTACCAACTGCACAGAGTGCAAGTTACACCTGTGGAGAGATTTACCTGTTTGTTCCTAGAGAATTTGGGGGTCTGGAAGAGGCAGGCAATCTTAACAGGCACCAGGAGATGCTACCACTCACTTGGTTAGCAGTTTGTTTCAAAAACTGCAGACTTTTGAGTTTTGGGGGTTTTATATAAGTTATGCCACGGGCAGAAAAATACTAGGGAAAATCACCGTAGGGCCTGGTACTAGGAGCTTACAGACTGCTGACAACCCTTGGGTTTTGCAAATTTTCTAGAAAAGCACAGTTTTACATTTTCTAACAAGCCACACCTGTCGGTAATTCCACCTTTCTTGCTCCCCTCCCACTGTGTTTACTGTTTATAAGCACAGATAAAATACTAAGGTAGTGAGGCTCTTGCAGGTGGCTGAAAACTCACCCCATAGGTAGGTCTGGCCCACTGATTTCTTTGGTTACTGGAGCTTTTGAAAACAGTCCTAACTTGAGGACATTCAAAAGAGAACAGTTTTACATACCTCACAGATGCTTACCACTTTGCAATGCAAGTTTATTCACCAACATCCACCCTAAGGAGACACAAAGAATGTGTTTTCTTGTGGGTTTCAGGAGCAGTTGGTGTTTTGATTTCAGGCACGTGCCACTGATCCCAGAATAAAGATAGTATGATCACAGGATCCCTGGTACCTGTGCAAGCTGTGGCTCTCGGGGGGCCACCCTGCAGAGTGCAATAGTTTTAAATAGAGCACCAAGAATGACATTTTGCTGTTTATCAAAGTATTTCTAGAAATACTTGAGGAAAAAGTAAAGGAGGTGGGGAGAGGGCTGGGGAAGACAACTTTTTTTTTTTTCAGATCTGGGCGATAATTTAAAAAAAAATACTTTATATTCTAAAAGAATGAGATGTAGGAAGTGTATTGTATTTGGAGCTAGGAAAACAGACTTTGAGTTTGGACTCCAACATTATAATTGCCAATGTGACTGAGCAAGTCACCTTCACCTTGTGGGATAAGTCCACTAAGTATAGGAAACAAATAGCTCAAAAGAGACAAATTGAAAACTATTAATAGCTATATGAAAGATTCCTCCAAATCATTTATATAAGAGAAATGCATATTAAAAATTCACTACTAGGTGGGATTGATAGTTATTCATTGGGGAATTTAACATTTATTCTCTCTGGCTGTTTGTGTATTCTTTGCTGGGCTAATGATGGAAACACACCAAAATTCTTAAGCAAAAATTAGACATTTCATGTCTTTCCAGAACTATTGCAATAGACTCTTACTTGGTTTTCCTGCTTCCAGTCTCCACTGTTTTCAAGACTTTCTGCCTTCAACTGGAAAAGTGATTTTCCTAAGGCCTAGATCTGACCATGTATCATACCCCTTCTTAGCAAATTTTAGTGGTCCCCAGTCGCTTCTAGAATCAGTCAGTTGATTTAGCATTTAATAAACATTTACAAGGTTATAGGCACTGTGCTAAGTAAGCTCTAAATATATGAAAAAACAGTCAGAGAGACGATCCCTGCCCCTATGGTGCTTATTTCTAAGGATGGAAGACAGCAAATAAAAAGGAGCCAAAAAGTGTGGGGAAGGCAGGGAGATATCTGTTCTGGGGACATGGCTGAGAAAAATTCTGGGGAAATGAGACAGAAGAATAGTCTGACGAAGAATGAAGACATTTTTGGCCTGCTTTCTTAAGTTGAAGATTCTGGGAAAAATCCGCCAATCAGAAGATGAGGACATGAGTGTGGTGAGTACTTTCAATGAGCACTTGTCCAGGAATCACGTATAAACTCAAATAATAAATTCAAATAAGCAGAATATGAAACTCAACTCCAAATAAAATAATATCTTAAATAGTTAGAAATAAATGTTTAAAAATACCCTGAAATCTTATTATGATACAACCTACTATACTTGTTTAAGGGAAATACCACAAGTATTGTTATAAAATTGGCTTAGCTATAAGGTCCTATGCTATGATCCCTGAAGACAGAGAAAGGTTCTGTCAACAGCTAGGACAGGAAACAAGTCCATGAGACTGACAATCTGCCTTCTAGCATTTTAATAGAGAGCCATATATGTAGATAAACCATCCCCAGGACGCAGCCATACCTGCTTTGCCAAAACCATAGCTTTTGGAATCAGCAGTGACAGTAAGCATAGGCCCTTAAGACCTACCAGAGAAGGCCTGCAGAATTTGGTTGACTGAGGAGCTCTGGCCCCTGCAGTGTCCTGCAGTGAGCCCCTTTAATCTAGGTATTGTCTCCTTAAAAAAACAACAACAACAACAAAAACAACTTTTTTTTTTCCCTTTCTATTGCTACTGATCAAGGGCAGCCATTATTGGTCCAGGGAGAATGGTAATCATTTGAATTAGTGCAGCTGGATTATGTGTACTGTGGGGAAATGGAAGAAAGCTGACTACAATTCTGAGAAAAAGTAAGGTTTTTTTTTTCTTTCAGACAAGAGTATGTATCCTCAGACAGCTGAATTACAGCTTTAAGAATCTTTAGCCTTACAAAATAGAAATGAAAGAATAGAATGGCACAGGGGGAAAAGATGCCAATAATCACAGGTCCCAGTGTAATTTATCAATGAAAAGAGGGCTTAACTAGCTTTGGTTAATGGTAAAGTCAGTGGAAAGGAAAGAGAAAAGAAGAAAGCTTAAAATACCAAAGTTAAACACAATCTTAAAGACAGAAAAAAAAAAAGGAAAGCATTTGTTTAGCTGGTTCATATGTACTCATCAGAAGAGAAACAGACAAAAATCTTTCAAAACTTGACACAAAGATGGATTCAAGTTAAAACTTTTGAAGCTGTAAAACTCAAAGCAGTATTTCAATATGCATTATTACCTTTACCATGGAGAACCTTCAAAGCCAGATGATGAGTAAAACAACACTAGAAGCCTCCACCTCTGTGCTTATGATCTAGTGCGGAATATAGAAAGACATTAAAAAAAAAAGCTAGAAAAATCATGCATTTATAAACTTAAAACCAATTAATTAAAAGTAACTTTAGACTCAATTTGACATTTATTAAGTACATTCTACACATAAGGTGCTATTAGATTGCTCTCTGAAAACCTCACTATATTAATACTCCAAATGATTTTCTATATTTACTTTTCAAAGAAGCAAGGAAGATTTTCCCTGGAATCAGTATAGAATCATTACTAAGTGTTTATATCCAAGTAGAAAAGGGAGCATTTCACCTCAACATTTGTTTTCCACACTCTGAAGTCTTCAAACTGTTGGTAATCTCATTATTTTAACCTAGGCTTCCCTGCCAAGTTGTAAATCAATGGGCGGAACAAACATTTTGAGGGACATGATTCCTTTCTCAAGATGAGAAGCAAGGGGGTACATAACGGCAAATTCTTAGCAGTTTATAAAGTTTGACCTGAAGACAAGTTTCCCCAAGATACCCAAATGGAGCTATCTCTTCCTCATCTCTTTAATGAGGTTATTGAAAAATAGACATCTTGGATTCTCCCTCCAGATGCTATGGTTCCTGCTCATAAATTTTTTACATTTCTACCGTCAGCTAAAATGACACCCCTGCAAAATTTAAACTCAACTGACAGGAACCAAAATCAAATGAGTCTTCTTTGCTCTTTGCAAGAACATTTACTTGTTATTTTTCCGTAAAGTAAAAAAGGCTTCATAAAATGAAACAGATACAGCCTAGCCTATGTTACTGATGACCTAAGGGTGGTTATGGTTGTTTTTAAAGGCACAAACAAACACAACAAAATTTTTCTGACCTTGTAAACTTTTTTTTTCTACTAAAGCAAATCTAGAATAAACTTCCTTTTCATAATTGCTATTGGTGATCTCCATTGTAAAGTGACCAATAGTTTTGTTCTGATTTCTTGAATATGAAACAAGACAAGTCTTTTGACAGTCATTCCCACAATTCCAATTGTGAAGTAAAAATCGCATATAACTTTCCTAAGTTCAGCATGTTGTCAAGAAAAACTTCCTGTTAGAGTTATTAAAAAGGGAAAAGGCTATTTCCAGAACTTACTAGACTTTCCCTCACTGTAGATGAGAGAAATGATTATTAATAACCAATTTTTAATATCAGGATCCTGGGTTTTTTTCTCTTTTTATTTCTTCATTCAAAGCCCAGTCATAAGTCAGTCTCTGAAGGACAGGGCTGACAATGAGATTGGCCTAACCCTCTAGGAACACTCACCTCAATTTTGGGCTGGACCCCATCCAACTGGGAGAGCTTATTTCTGATTAAACTATAAAGGGAATCTAATTTAGGGGAACTCCAGCCCTTTAGTGTCAGGCACATGTCCCTGAAATTCCAATTGTTTAACTTAAGTGGTCTGGGTGAAGATGGATTCTTTTGCCCTGAGAGAGACTGAATCTCCTGATCAGGTCAAATTCTCAGCAGGAGGAGCCGAAGACTTTTGTCCCACCTCCTCATTAATATGGCCACCCCCTTCTTGATCATTCACAAATGAAGGTTGATCTGGCCTCTCTGGGGCACCTACTTTTCCAGAGTTATTTAAACATCCTCTGATCTCCATGGCCTTTTGTCTTTGGTTACCAAGAGAGACCACTGACCATCAATTTATGGATTATTTGTCAGCCTAATTAATAAATTTATCATTATTTACCCAGAAACTCTGTCCCTTGGACATTTCATTTATTTCAAAGGTTTTCAAGAAATGTGTATGGCTGCCCACTTGGTTGGAGGTTGGAGATGTGATACATGAACTTTCGCAATAGATTCTTTTTAAGAGAATATTTTTAAAACCTCATTTCCTCTACTTTTGAAATTGAATATTTAGGCATCAGTTTTCAAGCTGTCTAAAACAGAGAAACAACAAAGAGCAAAAAAAATATGGATGGTACTATGGGGCAAGGGGAGGTCTGGGGAAGGCAAATGAGAGAAGATCAGCAAAGACCAACATGTTGATTTTCTTATCTGTATCAATTCCTTATGGAAATGGACATCCTATTCACTCAAGCTTATTTTTGTTATAAACTTGAAAAGGAACTAAAGAGGCTTTCACTAGCAATTTTCAATTGGAGACCACAGACAAAAAATTGAAAGATGTAAAAAATATAAAATGTCATCATGTTTATTGTTTGTTATTTATCTCATCTCACCCCCACCCCGAAAAAAAAAAAACACAGCACATGTTTGAAGGTATTTCCAATAGCAGAGTGAGAGGGTTATATAATAAACCACTTCTCCCCACCACCTCAAAACAGCAAGGAATGAGCATTATAAAGTAACATTAGTAAGAAAAAAAGAGGAGTAAAAAGGAATTGCTTCCCCTGGCTGCCTTTTTACCATCAACAGCAAACAAGTCCTATAGAAAAATAATAATAAAGGTAACAACCATAGCAGAAGTACTACTTAATGTTATCAGCAGGGCCCAGTGTTCCCTGCTCTCTGATTCTACATTGAGACTATATTCTGAGCAGGGAAAGAAGGAGGACTTCAGGTAGTATGGATTGGTGAGAATTTGTATCACAGTTTCATAAACTCTCAAAGGTGGAAAGGACCTCAAAATCCATCTGTCACCCACACCTGAACAAATATCACCTCTACCACATACCTGCAAGCAATCACTCAGTCTTTGCTTGAAGATTTCAAAGAAGCATGAGATCTACTACCTCTAACAGCCCATCTCACTTTTTAAAAAAAAATTCAGTCATTCAATATTTATTCAGTGCCTACTATGTGCCAGGCACTATGCTAAGCTTTGGGTGTAATATGATATAAATATATGTGTGTGTATGTGTATGTATATGTATATACATGTACATATACACACATACATATCCATCTATGTATCTCTATATATATTCTGACATTGCCAACACCCTTATAAGGCTCTCATACATGTGTGTATTTATACACACACATATATATATGTATATATGCATATATATACAAATGTATACATGTGTATACATATATATGCATATATATTTTAAAAATTGTAATTATTAGAGAGATTTTTTCTGATTATGCTTAAGTTTTCTCTTGGCAACTTCTAGCCCCTATTCCTAATTTTGCTGGAAACAAGCAGAAGTTTAATCTCCCTTCTTTTCGACTGCCTTTCAAATAAAAGTGAGGTCTGCTAATTCACCCCCAACCCAAACAAACATCAGCCACATCTTTTCTTCTTTAGGCAAAAAAATCTCCATATTCTTCAAATGATCTTCATGTGGTAAGATCTGGAGGCTTTTCAATGTACTAATTGACTCTCCTATTGCTCACTAAAATTGTCAAAGTCCTTTAGATTTGGCACACAGAACTGAACACAATACTGCTGATGTGATCTGATGAGGGAAGAGTGCAGAAGTATCAACTCCCTATTTCTGGCTACTGTGGCTATCTTGTTAATATACCCTAGAATTATATAGCTTCCTTGGCCACCAAATTATAAATTGTGTTGTGTTGTTTATCCTTCTTTTTTGAAGAGGACCAAAGATATAAAGATGTCTTGACTTGCAAATGAATTGGATTTGAGTGAGGCATGGTTGCAGAAAGTCATCAGCTGCAGTCTCTCTTTCAGAGTCATCTAAATCCAGTGGCAAGATAAAAGACAAGAAAAGTGGTTACGGCTCAGGCTACGATGGATAACCTTAGCATCTTCAATGTCTGATCAAGTTCTAAGCACTCCACAATGCCTGCTTGAGCCACCGGAACAAATTGTTCTCATCCACCCATTTCACTAGGAGATGTCTTCACATGTTTGGGGTAGAAATCTCCATAACTCACTAATGAGTCTGAGGCCTATTGGTTACCCTCAATCTACTTTAGCCTCTCTGCCAAGATCATTTTAACAGGATATGGCTGCTGTACATGCTGCACTTTCTTGGAGCCATAGGTGAGAGTTGGATGATAGGTGGATACCAAAGGTGGATGATTAGCCCTGAAAAGGGCTGGGCAAACCCTCAAACCAGACGTGTTAGCCCTCTATAATCGCTGCCACCACCATCTCAGCTGTCTAGGTGGTACAGTGGTTAGAGAGTCATCTTCCTAAATTCAAGTCCAGCTCAGACACTTACTGTCTGTGTGGTTCTGGGCAAGACACTTAACTCTGTTTGCCTCCGTTTCCTCATCTATAAAATTAGCTGGAGAGGGAAATTGCAAGCCATTCTAGTATCTTTGCCAAGAAAACCCCAAATGGGATCACAAAGAGTAGGACAGAACTGAACAACAACAAAATGGCAGGGGGGGGATTATTTAAGCTTATAGAGTTCTCTAAAGACTCGAGCTTTTTTTTTTCACACTAACAACTGTCTTATATTTGTGAGGTTGATTTTTTTCAAGTGTAAAATTTAACATTTGTCCCTATAGCATTTCAACTTGTCAAATTCAACCTAATATAGTAGGGCAATATCAATGTCCTTTTGGACTTAGATGTTATCATTTAGTGTGTTAATTATTACTCCTAGTTTTGTGTCATCTGCAATTTTGATAAGCAGACTGTCTTTTTTCAGGACACTGATAAAAATATTTAAGACTATATTACCAAGCAGAAATCCCTGGAGTACTACACAAGAAATTTCTTCCAGAGATGACATCATTCCATTAATCATCTTTGGATCCTGATATTCAACCAGTTTCAAGTGTTTATCTTAACTATGTTATCATCTAGTTCATTTCTGTCTTTTTTCCGGGATTTATGGTATAAGAAATTTTGTCAAATACATTGCTAAAATTTAGGCCAAATGTTAATAATAGCTATCACCCTTATCTACCAGTCTAACGACATTCTCAAAAAAAGATGATTTTTTTAAAAAAAATTTTGATTTCATTAAATATTTTCCAATTATATGTAAAAAAGTTAACTATCATTTTTTAAAGAATTTTGAGTACCAAATTCTCCTTCCCTCCTGCCTGTCTCTTCTCTTGAGAAGGCAAGCGATTCGATTTTGATTATACATGTGATATCATAGCAGGATTTGTTCTTGATGGAACCATGCTAGTTTCCTCTTCTAGATCTTCACTAATCATTCCTTTCCTAATAGGTTTAAGAATGCTGTTAGGAATCAGAACTAAGCTCATAGGCCTACAGTTTTTAGACTTCATTCTGTTCATTTGAAAATGGGGAGATTTGCTCCTCTCCAGTCCAGTGCTTCCTAATAACACAATGCAGGCTACTTGATATTTACTCAGACGCCTAGACATTAGTCATCAGTTCTAGAGATTCAGCCTTCTGATGCTCTTCAGAGAAAAATAGAATGAATGACTAGATAAGTGTTCAAATGTCCTTTGTGGAAGCTCCAACCTCTTCCATGAGAAAAGAATTAAAATGTACTTTAACATCAAGCTTGTTAGGAATTGGGCCCATATTATTTAACCAAACCTTCCTATGTTCCTAATTTCCTTATTACCATAAAGACTACCACCATGCTGCTAGTAATTGAGGCTTGCAAGCTAGTGTAATGACAAGAAGGGTGGGACTTTTTTGTTGTCTTTTGTTTTGGAGTGCTTCTCAGCACTAAGGCAATCAAGTGCCTTAGAATCTTGCTTTAGTTTGAATGGAGTCATTGATTAGAAACAATATGTATGATGTGGTGTTAGTGATTAAAGATCTTTCCCACACCCTTTTGCTAAGTAGATTCTAAACCTTAGGCCTACATCCTTTTGCTGAGTAGGCACTAAGCCCCAGGGCCCTAAACAGGGTATATAGGCCCTGAGGTTGGTATTTTGCTTTGGAGGCACACTCATTGGAAGGGTGTTGGTGTGGAGACTCTGGGTAGCCATGCCTTGATTATTACCATAGCAAGTGAGGCTCTTTTTCTGCCTCAAGTCACTCCCCACCTCAGCTATCATATATATCTTCCTAAAGCCCAGTTCTGAAATGTCACTCCCTCCCCCATTCAGTAAATTCCTGTGGTTCCCTATTACCTCCATCTGTTTAGCATTCAAAGGCCTTTATAACCTGTCTTTTCCTACTTTTCCAGTCTTCCCTTCTCTACTCCATATACTCAATGATCCAGGGAACCTCCTTGCTTAATCCTTGAACAAGATCGCATAAGATCTAACACTTCTATGCATTTTTACAAACTGTAACCCATGCCTGGAACTTTTTCCCTCTTCATCTCTGGCTCCTAGCTTCCCTGACTTTCTTCAAGTCTCAGCTAAAGATCTACCTTTAAAGAAATCATTCCCAGTACTTCTTAATTTCAGTACCTTCCTTCTAGATTATCTCAAATTAATCTGTTTATATCTTATTTGTACATAATTACTTGGATGTTTTCTCTCCCATTAGACTGGGATCTCCTTGAGAGAAGTGACTTTTTACTTTTTTTTAAATATATATTCCCATTGTTTGACATGGTTCCTGATATCCTGATACATTGTTGTTGTCATTCAGTGCTTCATGCAGTTTTCTTGGAAAAAATGCTGGAATGGTTTGTCATTTCCTTCTCTAGTGGGTTAAGGCAGAAAGATTAAGTGACTTGCCCTGGTCACACAGGTAGAAAATGTCTGAGGCTGGATCTGAACTCTGGTCTCCCTGATTCTAGGACTAATAGTCTATCCATTGAGCCACGTAGCTACCTCTTATGTATACATGAAATGTAGGGGATATTCAATAAATGATTATTGCCTTGATTCCCTTTCAATGGAAAACAAAACAAAACTAAACTAAAACCAAAACTAGATGTATTTAATGATTTGCTCAGGGCCATTCAGGTAATCAGAATCGCTGAAAATTATGCAAAACATTATATCATACATTTTCCTTAAAGGATATCATTTACTGAAGACTACTAGGTCACTTTTACTTTCTTTTCATTGCTCGCTAAAAGTCAATATGAATCTTATTACAACAAGTTTTTATCTCTATCATCTTAAAGTACCAAGGAACATGACAAATAGAGAAAGTCATTTATATGTACAAAAGAAATGCTGGGAAAGAACTCATGACAGCAAGGGCATCAGAGAAAAAATAGCAGAGTAGCTGATGAAAAAGAAAAATGAGCAAATATTTTAAAAAAAGGAGAAAATAGAGCTAAAATATTATAGAGTGAAGGAAGTAACCTCCATAAATCCTAATGAAAGAGAGGGAAATGATAAATTCTGTGGGACTAACAAGTATTTAAAAAGTAAGAATGACTAGAGTGATTTAAAATAATAATACAACAATCAAAAGAAGAAACCAAGGTGAAAATCAGAGTAAAAGTTAGAATTTTCAGTGAAGTGATCAAAAACAAATGACAGTAGAGAATTCTGAGCAAATAAAACACCTTTGAAAGGTGAAAAAGAGAATTGTAGGCTTGGAACAAAGGAAACTACAGACACAATTGAATTATAACAACTGAACAATTCAGGAAACAACAGATTTGAAAATGAATCTCTAAAAGCTTGAAGAAAAAAATACAAAAAGATAATTTGAAGGTCTCTAAGAATACCATGAAGGTGAATACCATGGTGAACTGAAAAACCTAAAGATCATATTTCAAGAAATCAGGCAGTAAAGGTATTAAATTTATTGGAACCAATGATAATAGAATAAATAGGATCCAGATAGAATAGAAAAAAAAGCCAAAAAGTAACTCATCAAGAAATATCATGATCAAACTTAAAAACTGGAAAAAAATCAGACACCTAAGAAAAAAATTTTCATTTTATTGAACAAAACCCACACAAAAGAGCAAAGGGAAAATTGCAATAATATATTCAGAAAAGTAAAGTAGATAAATTGCTGCCAAAAATAATATTTCCTGCTAAGGTGAATTCATTCAACAAAGAACAATGAAGAAAAAGAAAAGAGGACTTTCAATTGGAGTAATTTCTTCAAAAAGTAACCAGAAGATGATATGACATTTTTTCTCTTTTTTATTATTTAATATTTTTAGTTTTCAACATTGATTTCCACAAGATTTTGAGTTACAAATTTTCTTCCCATTTCTACCTTCCCCTCCCACTCCAATCACAATATATTTTGATTGCCCCTTTTTCCAGTCTGACCTCCCTTCTGTCACCCCACTCTTCCACCCCATCCCCTTTCCCCTTACTTTTTTGTAGGGCAAGATGGATTTCTATATTCCATTGCCTGTGTATCTTATTTCCCAGTTGCATGTAAAAACAACCTTTTTATTGAGCATTTGTTTTTAGAACTTTGAGTTCCAAATTCTCTCCCTTCTTCCCTCCCCACCCACCCTCCTTGAGAAGGCAAGAAATTTAACATAGGCCACACATGTATCATTATGCAAAACACTTCCATAATAGTCATGATGTGAAAGACTAGCTCTATTTCCCTCCATCCTATCCTGTCCCACTTTATTCAATTTTCTCCCTTGACCCTGTCCCTTTTCAAAAGTGTTTGCTTTTGATTACCTCCTCCCCCAATCTGCCCTCCAATCTATCATCCTCCCCCTCTTATCCCCTTCCCCCTACTTTCCTGTAGGTTAAGACACCCAGTTGAGTGTGTATGTTATTACCTCCTTAAGTCAAATCTGATGAGAGCAAGATTCATTCATTCTCTTTTACCTGCCCCCTCTTCCCTT
The DNA here is from genome assembly GCA_028646595.1 of Phalanger gymnotis. Classification (NCBI taxonomy): domain Eukaryota; kingdom Metazoa; phylum Chordata; class Mammalia; order Diprotodontia; family Phalangeridae; genus Phalanger; species Phalanger gymnotis. Next base: position 73,441,418 of record CM053626.1, read on the forward strand.
CCAACAGAACTGCTTTTTCTTGCCACTTTTATGTGAGATAATTTAACCCACTCTATGTCTCCCTTTTACCTTCTCCCAACATATTCCTCTCTCGACACTTAATTTAATTTAATTTTTTAGATATCATCCCTTTGATATGACATTTTCTATGTAGACTCACCAAATAAATGTGATTTAAGAAAGGTAAACAAGTATAATTAGTAAGAAAAGATTAAGAAATTAAATTAATATATTCATTCATATAGTACCATAAAGAATACATACACACATATGTTATAGATGTATGTATGCTGCAATTTTGATGGCATATCTCTGGGTAAGCTCTTTGGGGGAATCAAAAGAATGAAGAAGAAAGGAGAAGAAGTAAAGTAACATTTCTTTGAGGAGAACTTAATTTCCTTCATTATCCAATCATTATTTTGCTACCTAGAAAAGTACTAAAGAAGGTCTTTTTGTCCAAGAGAACAAAGGGAAGGGACAGGGGAGATCCAGTCATGTATAGCTACTAGGCCTGCCCTCAGAGTGTGAGGTGGTGTCTATACAGGGCAGATCTCTGTGTCTATCTTGCTCTCTATTCGCACACACACACACACACACACACACACACATAATGCATATCTATATCTATGAATACATGTTTTATACATTTGTATATGTATACATAGTTGAATACTTGCATACATACATACGTTTGCATGCATACATATTCAATCACTCATTCTACCTGGGGGTGGATGTATTAGGAGAGAAGTCAAAGATTATTATGGGTGAGGCTAGAGAAGAGAGAGAGAAAAAATAAATTCAGAGTCTGCCAGTCGAGGGGAGAATACTTTGCAAGTGTTATGGAACATTGCCCTGAAGGTGAGGGGCAGAAGTCAGGGCTTTCTTGTAACAGGCCCTATATGAGAAGAGCAGGACTTTAGAAGACCTTTTTTTGGACTGTTATCATGCTTCTTAGGATCACCTCCCATTCTGGGAGTCCTCCCTTTATGATTAATGCTAATTATTAGAAATATTTGTGCTTAATCTTGAGGCTCTTTTTTCTACTTGATTCTAGAAAATGATACTCCAGAATCCTATATTTTTAGAATTGGAAGGTCCATTAGAGATTGTCTCTTCTAATTCCACCAAAAAAGGGGGGGGTAAAACTGCTACTTATTGGGTGAGTTCTTTCTACCACATCATTGTGTCTCCTGTCTTTTTGAAATCATTGTCTGTTACCATGGAAATAGTTGTGATTTGAGATGTGCATAACAACAAAAAATTGCTTTGTCGAGAGAATTCCCACTATCCCAATGCTCTGGGCACTGTACAACTATGCATAATAAGAATCTGATAAAAAGTATTAGAGAAAAAAAAAACAATAAATAAAACCAAGGGGAAAAGAGATGCGAATTAGAATGAAGTGAAGAAATATATTATATGGGAAATGGACGTAGTGAAGTTAGAAGCAGAAAAAGTACTTGTTTGGAATTCTTAATAAACTGAAAAGAGTGAATAGTATCTGCTGGATGACATAGTGGTCTATTTATTGGCCACATTATTTTTGATTCTTTACAATTTTTGGCTTGTATGGGCAAGGTAGAATCAAATGTTTGGTTGTTTTCTTCTTATCTTTAGGAATTCCATAGATATTCTTCATCTCAAAGAGTTTTCATTGTAAGGATGAAGCTTAGAATTCCCATTATCTGAGTTCAGATCAGAAAGATAGCTTCCATTTGATGTAATGCAAAGAGCTTAGGAAAGGGAGGTAGGTTACCTGGATTCTAGTTCCATTTCTGCCACAGACTGTATGTCCTTACACAAGTCACCTAACCTAGTTGAGTATCTGTACCCTCAGTTATAAAATGAAAGTTTTGACCAAGGTGATTACTATGCAATCGGCGTGCATCAAGCTTGGGTTAACTGTGCTTCTACCTGCCTGCCAATTCAGCCCACACGTTCTGAATTCCTCTGCTTTAAACTCAAATATTCTATAATTCTATACATCAGTACATTTAATGTTTTTGAAAACTACAGTTTGTTCAATACTAAGGCAGCTTCATATTCTCTGTTTTTCTACTACTCAATGTTTCAGTATTGACTTTGTGAATATTTTTGCATAGAACAAATGGTTTGTACTCCTCAAGAGCTAGGATGAGATACATAGTGTTTACATGCAGGGGATATAAACATGAATCACACAGATCATTCTTGTCATAGTCTAGTCTCCTGTGAGGCATTTTTAAAAAAAAATTAAATTTTTAAAAATTTCTTCTTTCTAGATTGAAATTATCTTTTTTTCTGACTTTGTCAATTGGAAATGTATACTATGGGAACTAACATTGGGCAGGGGAAAGAATCGTAACACCACCCATGTAATTTGCTACCTATTAGAGAGGAAGAATTAGAAAGACAGACTGAGACAGAGAGACAGAGACAGACACAGAGACAGAGAGACACAGAGAGAGACAGATACAGGGAGAGAGAGGGAGAGAGACAGAGAAAGAGAGAGAGACAGGCAGAAAAAGAGGACAGAGAGAAATCTTGCTAACTATCCCAAATGAAAGGCTATTCTCCTCTGTCATTGGTTATTAAATCCTAGTAGAGTTATATAGTGGAAGAAGCACCCACAAGGCACTGATAATATGCACTTTCAGGCTGTGTGTGAGTTTTGCTATCTTTCTCTAGGACTTTCATGGACCTTATGACTTGGTTCCTTGTGGGGAATGATAGGTTTTCTAAGAGATTGTATGGAGAAAAGGTGGAGAATTTGAAGGACAAGAATAGAGCTGTAAGAGTTGAAAGCAACAGAGGGTCAGGAAAGTCAGAAATAACTGAAGTATGATAGATTGACAAGGTTGAATGGAGTTCCATGAGTTAATTAATTACTCAGTCACTGGGAAACTTAAAATATTCAAGTTCATTTCTGGGTTCTGGCACTGATTTGCAGAATGACATTGAGTAAATAAATCATTTTACTTCCGAAAATAACTTTACTTTCTGACTTTTAAATTTAAATATCAGGATGAAGATGGTCACGGAAGGTAATGTGAACAACTGGAGGTTGTTTAGATACACACTAGATATAACCAGAGATTTGAAAGAGCATTTGTTATCTACTATGATAAGTCAATGAAACTATGATCTTATTACTATTGACATTACCATCAATGAAATGGATTACAAATTCTCTTTTTTGCCCATTTTTTCCTTAACTTTAATTCAGGTTTTCTAATAAATTTGCCACAGGGGATACATTTGATTAAGTGACGGTTGAGAAGTAAATGACCTAGAACTTTAATTAGTTCAGTTTATTATAAACTTGCTCTATAACTGTTTACATTTAAGTAAACAAATTTCATCATTTTATGGCACATTAATATTCTATTATATTTGTGTACCTTAAGTTTTTCACCACTCCCTAATCCATGGCTATCTATTTTGATTCTAGTTTTCTTTTTTTTTTAACATTTTTACTATTCCAAAAGTGCTAGTAGAAATATTTTACTATAAATAGGACATTTCTTTCTTTCTTTGACCTATATAAGATGTATACCTATCAGTAGGATCTTTTGGTCAAAGGGTATCAACATTATGTCACTTTTTCAAAAGAATAATTTCTTTTAAAATCTCTCTTTCTCTTTTTATTATCCCAGCATGGGTGTGCCAATTCAAAACAAGATCAACATACCTATCTTTGTGTAGTTCTTTCCAGTACCTTTTTCTGTCTTCTGTCAACTTTCCTAATTTGCTGGGTGTGAATTATACCCTCAGAATTATTTTGATTTGAGTTTCTTTAATCAGCAGCTTCCTTTTCTCTTCCCAGTTGCATTAAATTTGCTCATATATAAAAACTTTGCATATTCATATAAATAAAATAATCAATTTTATCTTCTGTGATGGGCTCTATCCCTTTTTTGGTTAAGAACTCTTCCATTAACTATAATTTTTAAAGTCACCAGGTCTGATTGTCTTTTATTTACTCATTTTTAATAGTGACCTTTGATATTTATGGCAGATATCAATTTTAAACTTGTTATAATATAGGGTATAAAATGTTTATTTAAATATAATTTTTGCCAAACTGCTTTCTAATTTCCCCAAAACTTCTTCTCAAACAGGAAGTTCTTTCCTAAGTAATTTATGTTCTTGGGCTTATTAAATGCTAGCTTATTAAAGTTACTTATTTTTGATTCTTTCTTATCTATTCAGTTTCATTGATCTACTTTTCAATATTTTGATCAGTATCAAGTAGTTTTAATGATTACTGAATTTACATTATAATAAAGGATTGAAGGGCTATTCCTCTTTTATTCCTCCTTTTAAATATTAGTTCCCTTTAGGTTTTGTACTTTTATTTGTTCTTTCGATGGATTTTTTCTTATTAGTTTTTCAGTCCCTATGAAGAAATTCTTCATTAGTTTTATTGACCTAGAAATAAATCTAAAAATTAATTTAGAGAGTTTCATTGTTTTCATATAGGCATGGCCTAACCATGAACAATAAATATTCTTCTACAATAAATAAATATTTTTGTAAGGACTGTTTTATAGTTGTATTTATATTTCCTGAGTATGTTTGGGTAGATTGATTCCCTAACTGTTATATGTGTTATAATTATTTTAAATAGGGTTTGCCTTTCTGTTATTTCATTTCAGATATTGTTATTGCTGTAATATTTCTGCTAACTTATTGAATATTTTTGCATCAATATTAGTTAATGATGTTGATTTATAGTTCTTTTCCTTTTTTATTCTTCTATTGTTTAGATATAGTGACTATATTTTTCTCATAAAAAGAGTTTAGTAGTGTTTTCTTTCTCAGTTTTTGGGAATAATTTATGGACATGGGATTTTGTTCATATGAATTTACAAATAAATTTATATTTTAAACCAGTGCTGGAATGTGTGGCCAAATTTCTCCATTTGGAAAGTATACCAAGTGTTTACTGGTTAATTATTTTTTTAAATCATAATCAATACCACATGGAAATAGTCCATGTTGTGGCTATTTTCATTGCATGTTATATATTTTTCTAATTACTTCTAGTTTTTTAAAGTAATTTTAACCTTTGTTCTAACATTAGTCAGTGATCTAAATATACTGATAGTTCATTTAAAAATATCCCTACATCACCAATCACTTGTTTCCTATCTTTCATAAACAATCAACTTAATTTTTTACTATGATATTATTTGGTACTCACCATGAACAGCATCTTCCAATTGTTTCCTTGAGGAAAATGACAGAAGTGTCAAATACACTGACCACATATGCCATTGCCTCTAGGCCCTGGTTGAGGATAATGATAGTTATTAATTCATTATAATTAAGGGATACATAATAAAAATGAATATGTAATATAATATGAAAGAGATGTATAACAAAGATAAGAAAAGAAAATATAATAAAACCAAAAAAGGAATTGTATCAGTAAGATAAGTATCATATTATCCATGGTGACCATGAATATGCCTGTACAGTTCTGTATCATGGAATATAAGAGACTCTCCATATAGAAGGCATAAGAAGTAAAAAATTTATTCAGACACCAGAGGATCAAATTGCAAAACCAATAACTCCAATTCAACATAGCAGCAATTATATCCCCAAACCTTTAAGCCCACTTTATCATAACAGCAAGGAATTTAAAACACAATATCACAGCAGGGAGCCAAGCCATCCCATGACCTTCCCTTCTGCTGGGGCCATCCCATAAACACTCACTCACAAATCCTAGCTGTCTCCTTGCCTGCTCCTCAGAGCCCTTAACTCTACCTTCAGAGTATATATACACTTTGCAGAGCGCAGGGCTTCACAACCCTTGTGACCTAATTAGCAAAAGGGTATGGGCAATCCTGCAAACAAGCCTCTCCTAATCAAGCTTCCTGTAAGTAGCTCCACCTGAGACCTGTTAATGGATTAATGGGTGAAGAAGATCTTTAACCACATTAACAGGACAGGAATATATAATAAAATACAAATACACATTATTTTCTAATATAGGTATATAATCACTGCTTTTGCTATATCTCATAGATTTTGACATGTTGTCTATGTTATGGAAATTCTTGTTTTATTCCATGAATTAAAAAAATGTAGGTATATGAGTATATTTTATTATTATATGTACATACATGTATGTGTGTACATGTGTACATGTACATAGATAATACATACACATATAATGTTCATATGATGTTTATTAATTTGAACACTTGTAAATTTTACTTCTTTTGCCCTCATATCACGCCTACCAAAGAAAAGTATTTTTAGTCCTATTGCTAAATTTAATGTCCTCTTAGCTATCTTTGCTTCCAGCTCTTCCTTCCTTATAGAGATAAACTTGTTTCTTTTAGTTAAATGCTAGTGTTCTGGGTAATTCAAAGAAAAATACAATGAAACTATAGAAACAATTCATAGGTCAGATCTGAATATACGATTTAAAGCTGAAAAGATCAGATGGACATGTAATGTAACTTTCTCATCTTAATAAATGAGGAAAATGAGTCAGTCTGTCCGGCAGTTTAAAGGACATTTTTTTTCCCAGCTTAAATGGGTACTAAGTATTTATTAATTAGAATTTGAATATTAGGTCCTCTGATTCTAAAGTCATTACTCCATTGTAGCACACAAATATGTACCCTATAATCAATACCTCTGCAATATCTCTTCCATCAATCTTTTCTCCCTGGGTCCTTTTGTGGTCATCTTAGGCTTCTTTTGTTATCCATACAGACTGGTGCTATTGACTCCTAAAAGTTAATAAGGTCTTCTTGCTTCCACTTTTCTCCTATCATTATATACTTGCTAGATCTAGCCATGTCATGTCCAAGCTCAAAAATTTGCAATGACTCCCCTTCACAGTTCAAACTCCTTTGCCTGACATTCAACAACCTCTGCAAGCTGGCATGACCCTGTCTTTAGAACCTCATCTCACATTATTGTCCATCATTACCTCTGATCCAGCCAAACCGTATTATTCCCCAACCCTCATCTTTTATACTTTCCTGTCTCCATTCCTTTGTTTGTATTATTCACTATGTTTGGAATATTCTTTCTTCTATTCTTTGGCTGTTGAATTCCTACCCATTCTTTAAAGCTCCATTCATTTCTTACCTATCTCTGTGAAATTTGTCTTGATCCATCTATAGTTGGTAACATACGCCTTCCCCATTCTTGTGTAGTTTTAATATAGTTTAGTTTTCTGTATATGCACTTACATTTTTATCATGTGTAAGTGGATCATATTCACCTACTAGGCAGAAGGTAAGCTCCACAAATCAGTCAGCAATTATTTAAATAGCAACCATGTCCCAGGAACTTTGCTAAGCTCTGGGTACAAAAAGAAAAAATAAGACATTCCTCCAGGTGCCGCATTGGATAAGGGCTGGGCATGGAGTCAGGAACACCTGTGTTTAAATCTAACCTCAGACATTTACTAGCTGTATGACTCTGGGCAAGTCTCTTAACCCTGTTTGCTTCACCTTATCTTTAAAGTGAGCTGGAAAAAGAAATGGCAAACCACTGCAGTATCTTTGCCAAGAAAACCTCAAATGGAGTCATGAAGAGTCAGACTTGACTTAACAACAACAAACAACAAAGTTATTCCTTGTCTAAAGGGCCTGTGTTATTTAATCTTTCATATCATCTCCAGTGACTAGCACAGTGCTCTATGCATCAAACAAATTTAATAAATTTGTAATGTTTAATTGAATCGATGGATTTAAATATATATTTTAAAAATTATGTTGATTACGAGCTTGCAATACTATAGTTCAAAGAGAAAAAGAGATTTTTTTTTTTTTTAAAGAAAGGCATAACTGGAAGATTTCTGAAGCTAGGTTGTTGTAAAATATTGGGCTGTCCCCTGGGGAGGAAAGTTCGACGTGTGCAAAAAATAAGGGATATAGGAAACAATTGGCTTTAATAGTCCAAGCCTCACATTCAGAGGCAGAAAACAATTAAGCCTCTTGTTTATATCTAAACAAAGCAATTTCTGAGATTTCTCTTAAACAGTTTTGTGCAAGTTATTCTATATTTCAAATTTACCTTTATTCAATTTCCTTAAATGTTACTGGGTGAATATAGCTTTCACAATAGTGCCTGCAAATGAAATTGCATGTAATAAAGCTATAAATAAAACCTTAATACTTTGTTTGAGGCTGCTGCCTTTAGAATTGATATTGTACAAACATGACAAGCCTAACAGAGAACCTCCTCCCTCTCCCTTGAGAAAGGACTATGCATTGTACCAGTTTTGGCCATGACCTTTTAACTTGAAAAGGTATAAACCATTCATACCATTCCTGTTCTCACCCTGGCATTTGAAACCCTTTGCAATATGACTCCAGCCTACCTTTCAGTCTTATCTCACATTATCCTTCTTTACTCCCTCCATGTTCTAGTCAGACTGGGATGCTAGCTTCTCTCAAATTCAAAATCCTAAAGCATAGCCTCTATGCATTTGAAAAAAAGAGATAAATTTACACTTAAATTCACCTCAGATTCATCTGTGTCTTTCAGAATCTTTTTCTTCCTCCAAAGTTCAGCTCTTACATGAAGGCTTCCCTGGTTACCCTAATACCGAGTATTCTAATATATTACCAATAGGGAGTGTTCCAATATATTACTAATAGTGAGTGTTTCCTTTGTCCTCAAATCACCTAATATTTACTTATTTTGCACCTCTTCTACCCATCTAGAAGGATGTAAACTCTTTAGGGAGAGATAATATTTATAATTTGTTTTTTATATCCCCGGTCCCTAGCAATGTAGTCTGTACATAGAAGCAGCTTAATCGAGTTTTATTAAACTATCATAAGGTCTTGGATTTAGAAGAGGTTAAAGTCATTCAGAATTACTCACTTACTAGCAGGTATGACAAACGAAGCAAATGGAAAGTGTCCATGGCCTATTGCCTTGTCATGTGCATGTGGATATTAAGAAATCCTTTCTGTTGCTGTGCCAGTGTTGACCTGCGCTAACTTCTGTTTGCCTTAGTTTTCTCAACTGTAAAATAAGGTGGATAACAGTACATCCCTCCCAGGGTTGTTGTGAGGATCAAATGTAGAGGATATTGGTAAAGTGCTGAGCACAACACCTGGCACATGTTTAATAAACATGTTTTCTTCCTTCTTCCTTTCAGTAGACAGTGTTCCCTGATGGTTTGATGCTGTGATAGATGAATTTGTGCTTTGTGCGACTGCTGCAAGTGAGACTGTCCAGTAACTAAACGAAAACAAAACCATCTCAAATCAAGCCAAGTGGGCGATCTGCCGAATCCTCCAAACTACACATCTCCAAGGTCTTTTTCTCCCTTGAGTTTTGTTTCACAGGTGATTGCACTGTCCCCAAACTGAAAGGAAGCACAGCCATCACAAGTGACTAATGATGAGCCCTTCTAGGGGAAGCTGAGGGAAATACCCCAGGTTCAGCCCTGCTTTTTCTAATTAAAAGTGGTTATTAACTGTTTTGTTGAAACTAGATTAAATTCTTATTTAGGAAACTTAATTTAAAGTATGACCTGTCAGCTACGTGGTGCTTCAGTACTGGGCTCATCTCCACACAAATTAAAGTGGAACAAGATGTGCCTCAAGTATTCTCTACAGAGGCAGAAATAAGCAGGAAACCTATAAAATATGGAATGAGGAAAAGTAGAGCAACCATCTGTAGTCTACAAAGGCAATACAATGATACAACACATTATTGCCATAATAATGAGGATAACAATAACAGCAGTAACATTTATATAGCACTTCAAGGTTTACAAAACACTTTCCAGATGTTGTCTCATTTAATCTTCAAAACAACTCTATGAAGTAGGTGCACTAATATAATGCCAGTTTTGCAGATGAGAAAACAGGATAAGAAAGGTTAAGAGAATTGCCCAGATCATACAACTAATAAACGTCCGAGGCAGAAATCATATTCAGGGTTTCATATCTCCAAGGCTGGCATTCTGTTCGCTTAGCTGCCTTATGGTTGAAGTGGTCTCATAATCTGTTTCCCAGCACCCCTACGGACTTGTAGAGATTCGATACCATCACATTTTGATTTCCTTAAATCATAGGTATGTGCTTCTTCTCTGTACATCTCAGTGGTACATACAGTGCCTTCATCCAGTTCTTCCAGTCCTTATCTCTTCATGGTGCTTGGCAGCTGGGCAGCCTGGTACCTGCTATCTCTAAATCTCATTCCAAAGCACTTCCTCCCTAAGTGACTTAAGATTTATTTCTAAACTTTTCTAGTGAGTAGTAGGCTGCCTTCCTTTATTTTTTTTTAACAAAGATTGCACTACATGCTAACAAAGAAAGCACTACATGCCAGAAATTTTGCTATGAGCTTTATGTACATTATCTTATCGTATAGTCATGATCACCCTGGTGATGGGTAGGTGCTTTCATTCTCATCATTTTATAGGTGAAGAAATTGAGGCAGAGGTTAAATGACTTGCTCCAGGTCACATAGTAAGTATCTGAGGACACATTTGAACTCAAGTCTTCCTGACTCTCCAGGGGTGGGGAACCTGCAGCCTTGAGGCTACACCTGGTCTTCTTTGACCTTTTGACTGAGTCCAAGTTTTATAGAACAAATCCTTTTCTTAAGGGGATTCGTTCTGTGGGGTTTGGATTCAGTCAAAGTCCTTGAGGACCTAGAGGGCCACATGTAGCCTTGAAGCTGCAGGTTCCTCACCCCTGCTATAGGCTCAGTGTTCTACCATATGCACTACTTCAACAGCCACATCCAAAATAATCCATTCGGTTCTATCCTTTTCGTTTGGGCAACAACCAATGTCCAAATGAAGGAATGAGACAACAACAAACAACAGTAAGTCCTTACAATGTGCAAAGTACTGTTTTTAGTACAGAGTATATAAAAAGAAAAACAGGACAGTCCCGGTGCTCAAGAAGTTAAAATTCTAATTGGGGAGGATAATCCATATGGGATACTCCATTTTCTTATGGGGAGAAAATAAAATCATAGCTAGGGGGTAGGGATAGGAAAATCTCAGAGTCTTAGAAGATATTATAGCCTTGGAAACATAGAATGGTAAATATTTTTTTTTTACCTGCCTATATCACAGAATCGATTTATAGTTAGAAGCTACCTCCAAGGATATCTTATCTACCCTCCACCCCTTAATTTTTCAGCTGAGAAAAGTAACACCTAGAGATGTAAAGCAATTTGTTCAAGGCCACACAGGAAATATAGAAGCAGAATCAAGCTTTGAACTCATGCCCTCTAGCTCCAAATCTTATGCCATAGCTAATCTTCTTTTTACAAAGGAGAAACAGTGTTTAAAAACTGAAAAGGGCCTCCTAAAGTCACTCCACCCCCTATGCCCACATGAATTAGAACAGAAATAAGAATATTCCTTTGTATTCACCCACCTAATTAGGCATAATATCTAGATTTGTCCTTGGACACTTGAGAATAATTGTATCCATTCTTTTCTGATTAACTTTCTAAGTTTTTAAGGACAAGATCTTTATATTCTTGTGGTAATTTTTCCTTTGTTGCTGGGTACTGATAGTGTTCCTTTCACAATAAGGGTAAAGCAAATCTGTCAAAATATAAGGTGATATTTCTGTGATGCTGTCCGTACATGCTTTCTCTTCTCATAGCTATGCTATTTCTCTCTTGTGACATGTTTGTTCTTTTAAAAATTCTTGCTCAAAATTCCCACATCTCTTCAGTTGGTGATATATAATCTCCAGGGCCACTTACATTTATTGTTGAAGTTTCTAATAACCTTTCTTTTGATTGTCCTGGAAATATTTACTTTGATTTTTTTTTCCCCTACCTGATTTTCCTTTTATCTGTATAATTGTTTTGAATGGATAATTACATCCGGGTCAGTTGTTTTATTATTATTTTCCTTTAATTCACTAGGACCAGAGATTATCTATTATCTTCATTATGCAATTTGCTCTTAATATGACTTCTCAGATATTTCCTAAATTTGCTAATTTTCTCCAGTCTCTTTTCTTTTCCAGACAGACTCAGGTTTCACTTATTCACTTTTTCCAATCATCAAATGCTTATTAGTGTCTATTGCATTTCCAGAAATTTTTTCATCTTTATGTGGAAGAAATGGTTTTAGACCCATTTGTCATTTTGGGGTGAGGGGTAGTTTCTACTGCTTACTAAAGATCACATTTTATTATGCTAAGTCTATGTCAAGGTAAAACCCAGTTAAGTAATATCGATCTTTTCTACACAGTGTATTCTTTGTATACTGTCTTTGTGCTCTACTGAGAGTTTACAATGTGGTCATGACAGTTTTCAAATAATTTTCAATTACTGAAAAGATTTATTGTTCTATGCTTTTTGTTCACAGTCTCCTGACTCTTTTCCTCATTGCGCCTTATCATTCCAGGGAATTCCTCATCTTCTATTTTGTGATCATTGTGTTTTCTTAACCTTTCAAACCTTACAGTTTTGATTTTTTATTCCTTCTAGACTTCCTTGCCCTAGGGTCCAAAGCCGATGACGAGAGTATTAAGTGCATTATATTGGAAGTCAGGACAGTTAGGTTTCAATCCTGAGTCTCTTTCTTGAGGGCAATGTGACCTTGGCTAAGTTCTCATTGGGACCTTTTCAGTTCTCAGATCCTCAATTTACTAATCTGTAAAACAGGGAGTAGTAAATTCCACTTCCATCGCTTCACAGGGTTTGTTTTGTCGTTTGTCTTTTGAGGAAAATCCTTTATAAACCTTAAGTTGCTATTTAAATGTGAATTATTAATATTAAAGACTTAACTTTGGTATTTTATTAATGTACTGTAATATGTGGGCAAAAAAGTAAAAAAAATTGATACATATGTTGCAATAGTATTTTTGAATGGGGTGATTTTTGGTGAAGTTTCTAGAATTGTATTAACTTTTTGTTTTCTACAAAAACACTGAGAGTTGGACCTTTCTTCTCATTGGCCTAGTTGCTCTTAAATTTCCTTTTGTTTCTCAGTCTCATATAGTACCATTTGCTTAACTTCTTCCAATATAAACTTATCCTTCAGTGGATCCTACTACTGCTTTACTTCCTTCTTTTCCCTCCCACCAAAAAAAAAGAAAAAGTATCTTTCATTAGAGCAATTACTGAGGCTGCGGGCTGCCAGTCCATTCATAGATGCCCAGATTCTTGATGGCTGGCAAGGCAATCGCTAAATTCGCATTTTATTGGGTCTCAGTGGTAAGGATCTAGGGTTGGATTTTGTTATTAGTAATAATAATTTATTTATAGGGTCAAGCTTGAACTGCATGAGGTATAAAATTCTTAATTAGGGTGTTTAAATAATTGATTTAGTGTATGAAAATGGATGTTTGTCTCATTTTTATTAGCTCTACTCTCATTATAATAGCATTGCTAATAATGCTATTTGCTATTAATTAAGCATTCAGTTTTCAAGGCCCTGCATGCAAAATAGGAAATAGATTAGGTTCCTATCCTTAGGGAGCTTAGATACCAAGGTCAGGCAAGACAAACATGGGCACAGAGGAACACAGGCTGAAATGAAAAACAGCAGAGGGCACTGTATACTCAAGTAAGGGATACATTCCCTCAGGCAACGCTACTGTCCTCTCACTTGTTTGGAGCCAGTCAAGGCCTCCATGGAGAGTAAGATGGGTTAAGGAGAAAGAGGTCATGAAAACCTAACTCTTTTTGTTTCTCTGCTCCATTCTTTGCTAATGACTTATGAATGGAAAGGGCATCGAATTGGCAGGGCTTAGTGAACAGCAGGCGTTCCATCGATACATCTTTGTTGAATTCTGTTGAACATAGCAAAGAATCACCACCTCCGGGGGAGCACCATAAATCTTTGAATATGTAACATGATGTTCATCTACTGAAATGAGGCCTCTAACTACTTTGTCACCCTCCCAACAATAATACTTGTACTCTCAGTTGTTTTTCTTTCAGTGTTGATAGTTTTACACTGAGCTATGTCACCCAGACCTCTTTCTGATAGAAACTATACCTGACTAGTGCCCTTGGAACATAGCCTTGGTATACCCAGATAGAATGGCTTTATTAGCTCTGTGCTGTAACAAATTGAGTTGATTAGCCACAGAAGAACCGATGTCTTCAGAAATCATGTTATTTGGAGTAATGAAACTTCTTCTTATCAGGCTGTACTTAGCCAGAAGTCATGGGTATAGAAGCATTTCTTTGATTTACTTTTGATGGAGGCTGAGATTTTGGAGTAACCTAGGTCAGACTTCTTTCATGCTGTGACCCTTCTTCAGGCCTGCCTTGATCTTGACTTTGTGCCTCTGGGTCATGCACATATCTTTGTGCTCTGATTTTTAGACCAGAATCAAGATAAGAGTGTGAGAAAATACCTATATTGATTTTTTTATTTGATTATAGATATTCTTTGCATTAAAAAGGAGTCTGATGCTACTTTCAGAAGCTCAGTCTCCCTCTGAATTAGGCTCTTGTTTAGTGTGTCTTTAATTTGGGAATTTAGGTAGGACTGTCATGGACTCACATTTTTCACCAAGTAAATAAGCTTCAACTTAGGACTGTAAGAAGATCTAAACTGATTTTTATTTGTTTTGCTTTTTTTTAAAAAAAAATTGGATTTATTTATTTTTTATTAAATTAGCTGAGAATAAACAAACCTAAGAAGGACATATAAATTGATTAGCATTTTCTAATCCAGAAAAGAGAAATAAATCAAAGTTTACCAAAAATTTATAACCTACTACCTGTACAGAATAGCATTCATCTACTTTAGTCTTTAAAGAACAAAAATCAAATATTAAGAGATAAAAAGGGAAATTTATTAGTATTTTACATTTCAATATAGTAGTTCACTCTAAACATTTTCAATTTCTTAAAATTTTCTTCAAACTACATTACCATTTAAAGAGAAGGGATCATTTATGGCTTAGAGTAATTGCAAAGACTAATTGTGTTAAGCTCACTTCCTCCTTCGTGTTTCCCTGGCTTAGAGTCTTGTATTAATCTTTAGTACAATAATTGGACTATTCTGGATAACAAGTGTAACAAAATAGTGGAGGGGAAAAAAAAACAGAAACCTAACATAATGAAGGTCAATCAAGTATTTTGTTTTAATTGATAGCAGCGTTTGGTCCTGGCAAAACTTTTTGACAATACATGACTCTGTAAAAATGTGTTGTTTTTTTCCAAGTCTCTTTTTCTCTATTATTGAAGAACCACCCTCCACTAAAACTCTTCTCCAAAGCTCCACTGGGGTCTGGGGATGAGCCTTAGTTCTTAGAAACCAAGATATAAAAGCATCAGCTCAGTTAAATTCTAACCATGCTGGAAGGCTTTGAGTATGGGATAATGATAGGTGGTATATCTGATGCCTCAGGAGCAAACTAGCTAACCTCTTGACTCTATGATGAAGTTTTGAGGAATGGTGAAGGTAAGGGGTTACAGTAAGTTTACTGTAGCAGTAGAGGAAGTACCAAAGTGAACAAAAACACAGATTCTTGATATATTATAATAACCACTAAAAAAATTGAACTATGGGAGATGTTGCAACAATTCAGCTAGCAGCTACTATGGGGGTGAAAGACCAACACAAGCTCAACAACAAGAATGCTTCCAGCCCCGGTTCTTTTGATCTGCTTTACTAAGGAAAGCAATGCCTAAGGGGTTAGCGATCTTATTTCAATCCAACATACAAATATCATTCACTTAGTTCAGGGGAAAAAGCCAGCACCCTGAACTTCAGAGCAAATACACACAAATTACAAACATACGTTATAAGCAGACCAAATACAATTCATAGTTACAAAGAAACCATCAACATCTGAGTTCAGGAGCCAAGGAGCTCATAACATAGGCTGGTTCAGAGTCATGAGCCACTCCTCCTGTGACTCAGAGACCCAAGCAAATAGCTCTATTCTCTCTTTTAATACACTCCTTAGCCATCATCGAATGTCATCTGAGTGATCAGAACTTAGGCTCCTACTATTGCCTCTGGTCTTAGCAACTCCCTTTAGGACCCTGAAGGCTTCACGCCCGCATAGGCTTAGCATCTAGTGATTAGGGGTTTGGGCCTGGGGCTTTGCACCTAGTAAGGCTCAATCAAAGAGACTTAATTAATTTCTCATTCTAAAACAGTAAGAAAGTCCCACCTTAGTTACCAGTGCAGGGGATGTTATAACTACCTTGAGCCAAATAGAAAAGTAGCTTTAAGAATTTTTTTTTTCTTTAATGGCATTATACTCTTATAAATTTGGAAGAAAAAACATATGGCAGTGAGTTGTAGTGGAAAAGGCACTAGATTTAGAGTCAAACAACCTGGTATTGAGTTTTGGGCCCACCACCTATAAAATGTTCAGGGTCTGTGGTTGAACTTTGAGCTCCCTCCTAGCTCTAAATCTGTGTTTCTATGACAAGAACAGGTAGTCTAATGAACAATAGGAACAATGGCAGTGCAACATAGGGGATCAATGGTTGGTGTAGAAGTATAGAAGAACTGAATTCAAGTCTTACTGTTCACACTTACTGGTTAGTTACCAATTAAGTTTTGGCAAGCCAATTAATCCCTCATTATACCCAGCAATTCTCTAAGACCGTAAGAGACAAACAGACAAGTTTCTGATTACCTTCAGAGCAGGCAGTTTTTCACCCTGATGAAATTATAGACCCAGAACCTTTCCAAACAAGAATGGAGTTGTATAGATGACAGCATTATTGTTTGCTCTTATAAATATATGGATGGTTTCTCTTAAATTATAATTATTTTCTTGAGATTTTATATCTGAGTGACTATCATGATAGGTGGTATATCTGATACATTAGATACACATATACATATGTATATGTACACATGTTCACATATATACACACACGTGCATATACATGCTCAGATGTGTATTATGTGTATGTTTGTGTGAAATCAAAGATACGAAGAAAAACAGAAGATGGAAAGCTGTTGGTAGATTACATTGTGAACAATGCCACTTATAATAAGGTCAATAGGAAAATAGAATAAGGAAATTCTACTAATCCTTAGGAAAAAAATTAGCTTTTTATTAATTCAGTAAGCAAAATCTCCAATGTGTGTGTGTGAATACACATACACACAGCTACATACATATATACATACATGCATGAGTGTATACATGCATGATTATATACATACACTCATATGTACATGTTTTTGTAGCCTAGATGTCTGAATTCATTAGTTAAAGGCATTCCTTCCTGTGAAAACTTACTCAACTAGTATACATATCATAGGATCATGGGAGCATGTAATTAGCTCTGGAAGGAAACAGGTAATCTGGACCAATGTCCTTTTTTTTTTAATAGGTGATAAGACTCAATTTAAACTGCCCAGAGCAGTTTACTGAGTTGCCTGAGGTAATCAAGGTAGTAAGTTACAGCCATGTGATTTGATCTATCAACAGAATTCCTCTCATTGCACCACAGTTGGGCAAATCATGTATAATATTATAGCCAGAGAGTCATCTGAGGCACTGAGAGGTTAACTAGCTTGTCACTGGTCACGAAGCCAGTATGTGTCAGAGGTAGGACTATAACCCAGGACTTGCTGACGCCAAGTCCAATCACTTAAGACATTATGCCTCCATTTTATTTTCATAAAGGATGCAATTATATTGAAAAACTATTATTCTGATATCTTTCTTATTTCATATTGCCATTTGATCTGCCTTAAACATGCAGGATCCTTTTTTAAAAATTCAAAAACTAAAAAATATAGCCAGGCATAAATAGTACCAAAAATTCTTTATGTTTTAGGTCATTTTACTAATCCACTTCTTAAGGCTTTATTGTTGTGGCTGAGTCATTTCAATTGTCTGTCTCTTTATGATCCCATTTGAGGTTTCCTTGGTAAAGATTCTGAGAGGTGTGTCATTTCCTTCTCTAGCTCATTATGCAGATGAGAAACTGAGGAAAACAAGGTTAAGTGACTTGCTCAGGGTCACACAGCTAGCAAGTGTCTGAGGTTGGATTTGAACTCAGGAAGACAAGCCTTCCTGATTCTCACCAGTACTCTAGCCACTATGCCACCTAGGAACCCCATTTATCAACACTACTGAATATTTAATACTAATAACAACAGAAATGTCATCATCAGCCTATTTACTCAATTTCAGAATTAGATGTATCAGACTCATTCAATGGAGCATCATGCAATAAAAGAATGTTAGAGCTTGGAATTTACTTTAGATGTCATTTTATCCAGCCACTTTCTTCTATGCATGGAAAATGAAGTCTCAGAGAAGTGAAATTAATTATATCCTTTACCTATGGATTTATCTAAAAAGGGCACATGAATTGCTCAGATGTTCATAATATTAAAGACTTGACCATAACTAGATTACCACACAGTACCAGAATAGTCAGGTGCAATTGAAATGAAAGCATTTATCTATCTGTTGCTCTATCATCAGTCAATATCTATCATCTATATATCATGCTATCTACAATCCTTGCTCCATTTATTCATCTTTTTGTCTCTCCTTTATTTACCCATTTATTTATTTATCTATCTGCTGATCCATTCTTTAGGTATGGCTCATTATTTACACATAGCTGCACATAGGAAAATATTGCACAGAAAAATCAAGTCATGGGAAATGGATAAAAAAATGGCTCTGGAAAAATGGATGGGAAGAATAAAACACAAGTGCATGATTATGAGAAACATTTTAATATGGAATAGAGAATAGATAAACCTTTCCTGAATAAAGAATCTCAAACATTCCAGGAAATAAGCAGTTCCACCTTGGATGTTCAACTAATGGGAAAGTGATAATGAAATATATTGTCTTTCTTGCATGTATAATGAAAGACAACTGAATCATAGTGTATTGTAACATGTGAGATGATAAGGAACTGCAAACTTACTAAAGAAAGTATCACTAGGAATCTATCAACTGTTTATCATATACAGTTATAAATGTATATGGTTATAATTAACTTTATATAGTTATAGATATAGCTATATCCGCGTATCTGGCTATGTTATCTAGACATGTACATCTATTTATCTTCATTATCATCACGGCCTGCAATGGAAATTCTTTGAAAAGATGTTGCCTCAAGTGTAGATATTCTCGAATTGGTTCTATAATTGTATCTGGTTGGCTAACTACATGGTAAATTGGAGGCTCTATAATTGCCTATGGAGACTTTCAAAAAGTCACTAATTGATTAGTTTCAGTTGTTCTCTTTAGGTGTTTGCTCAATGGAATCCTGTTCTTTGTTTGGCTCCTTTGATGACAGAATTATTTGAGAAAAAAGGCCATAAAATAGATGCGTATCCTCGTGAATGATCTCAGTTATTTGCCTGCCTTAGCATTTGCTCTTTTGATTAGGGTGTCTTGTGAATTTTGAAAGATCAAGTGAGACTCTAGGAGACAAAGTATCTAGGAGTGTGAGAATTAGGGTCTAAGCTGTGAACTTAGTGGCACCAGTGCTATGTAAGAACTGAGCCAATGCTATGACTGCTGTTCCCAGAGAGCAATGTGGTAAAGGAGAGCATGCCTCCTGAGGCATGAGGGAGAGAGGTGTATACTTTTATTCTTGCTTTATCTTCGAAGGAAATATATCTTTGTTAAAGCTAATTAATGTGAATTAATTAAATGAAACTAAGTTGTTAATTACTTACTGATGACTAGTAGTGATCAGACCAGGCTCAAGCTAATCTTGGAAACATTCCAGATTATGGCCTGTATCAGATTAAAGTGAAATTCAGGAATATTTAACAAAATAGATAGTAAATACTACTACATTTTAAAACAAAGTCAACATTCACCCACAGGGATCCTTATGCATGGCTTGGTGTCCCCAGTTTCTGTTTGAGTTTGATACTATTGTTGGAAAAACATAAAATCCTATTATAGCTATAAGTAAGAGCTACTACTGTGGGACTGATATGCACAACCAGTTGTTTTTGTGCCATTTTGTTTACAATAGGATATCTCAACTTGATTAAAATCTCAAATAACCATGAATAAATTAAAATATTTTTGGATTTCTACAAATATTTCTACAAAATTTTCTACGAAAATTTCTGTAGCTTTCTCTTCTTGTCTTCCTTCTTATTCCCAGAGCCTTGTGCACTGAGCACAGTGCCTGGCACATAGTAACCTTAATAAATGCCTATTCTTTGGTTGAATTATTGAGTGAATTATTTTAGTCATCTTTCACTCACTGGAGAGACCCAATGACTGTATATTTTAAGCTTACAAAGGATTACCATTTACAAGGCAATTAAATTGTGCCCTATGCTTTACAAAAGGGCCATCAAGTGCATATCTGAGCAACACTCCTCTTTACAATATTCTGTGTAAATGATTAGCAAACCTGGTAGTATCAAACTCAAATAAAAAGGGGGACCACTAAGCTGCACAAAAGGATCCTTGAGTACTACATGTTGACTTAGTTTTAAATTGTAATATTATCTCTATTTTGTTGTAATTTTAT
This sequence comes from Phalanger gymnotis, assembly GCA_028646595.1. Classification (NCBI taxonomy): domain Eukaryota; kingdom Metazoa; phylum Chordata; class Mammalia; order Diprotodontia; family Phalangeridae; genus Phalanger; species Phalanger gymnotis. The sequence goes on from CM053626.1 coordinate 73,461,845, forward strand.
TTTATAAAAATATTTCCCAATGTCTTTTTAGTCTGAATCCAGGTGCCCTTGGTAATCTTGTGGGCTGCATGTGTCAGGCAGGCCAGATGAGGATCTGACACCTCTGACTGCCTTTACTTGAGGATTTCTAGTAGTGGTGGATTCTCTATGTCTCAAGACAGATAATTCCACTTTATAATAACTAACAAAACCAATTAACATGTATATAGCATGTTAAGGTTCGCAAAGTACTTAATATTATCTCATTTTATCCTCAAAACAACCATAGGAAAAAAGTGGTATTATAATCCCCATTTTACAGATGCGAAAAAATGAGGCAGGCAGAGGTTTACTGACTTGCCTTGGCTCAAAAAGATACTAAGTGTCTAATGTCGATTTGAACTCAGATCTTCCTGACTGTAGGTCCAGCACTAATTCTCAGGAAGTTTTCCCTTATCTCTGGCAGAAATCTACCTTTCTGTATTGTCATTCACTGGGTTTTGCCTTCTGGAGTCAAGGAGAAAACATCTAAACCTTCTCCCACATGTCAGCTTTTCAAATGCATGAAGATAGCTATATGCTCCCTTTAAGTTTCCTTTCTCCAGACTAAACACACCCAAGCACTTCACCTGATCCTCATAAGGTGTAATTTCAAAGCCATTCATCCTCCTTATTACCTTCCTCTGGGCATTTTCCAGCTTCTCAATGTCCTTAAAATGTAGTGTCTTAAACTGAATACAATTTTTAGATGTGCTCTTATGAGGAAAGAGTTCAGTGAATCTAGAAAGGTCATAACTTCAGCACTCTCTTAATACAGCCTGAGATTGAATTACCTATGTGAGTGTTGTTTCATACCATTGATTGTATTAATCTCACAGACCCCACCAAAGTGCACACACACACACACACACACACACACACACACACACACACACACACACACACACACCCTGGAATATTTTTTCCCCATAAAAACTGAAGTCTAGGCACATCTGCTGTTAACACTTGTGAAGTTGGTTTTTTGTAAGAATTTATATTTATCCTTATGAAATTTTGTTCTCTTAGATGAAACATTCTATCCTGTCGAGATGTATTTGGATATGGATTCAGTCATCTGATAGGTTAGCTATCTCTCCTACCTTTGTATCTACATTTTTGAAAATCTTGCCACATAGGTCTTCATTCAAATCATTAAAAGGAATGTTAAACAGCACAGAATGAGCCCAGAACTTAACATGTGTTGTAAACATTGCCTACTGTTTTGTCTTTCCTATGACTTTCTTCAAATACATGTCCATCTCTTCATCGTGTAGATGCCTCAGCCCTCTGACTTATTGTTTTGGGAAATGTTTTCTCAGTTTCCTCATTTGTAAAATTAGGAGGTGGGACAAGATGACCTCTAAATCTTTAGTCTATGTCACAAAGATACATTTAGCGTTTGTTGTTTTCTAAGCTAACAATATTCAAATGTAATAATGAGAGCATATGAAAAGTTATCACTTCTGCTTACTAACATAATGTATTTCTGCACACTTTAGGAATTCATATTGATGAAACTATCTCATAAATAAAATAACTATTGCAAAAGTGAAGGGGAGCATACTTAATGGACTATATTTTTGATGTTTACATACTATGACACATTTGGCTTGAATATTTATGGCCAATCCCCAGGTAACTGGAGTGAAAGCAGGTTCTTAGAGGCATCTCCATGGATGCAATGCAAATTACATATGCATTTTTTTTTATTATATAACAGAATACCAAGAGGTATACCGATCTCTTACCATTGTGCATTCATACAGTCCTGAACTCTTTTTTTGGCTCTTTTGGTTTCCTTGCTGACTTTTAAATATAGTATGACAGAAGATGAGAGTTTATGACTCTAGAAAGAGAAATGAATTGCATCCCCTACACTACTTGTATTTCTCACAAAATCCATTTTGTTTATCTATCGTTATCACTCTATGTTCAAATGCCCCCTACCTTCCTGATCACTCCATCTATCACTATTGCTCTTAGCTAAAGAGGTTATGGTTGGCTCACACAATCTATATCTCCAAACCTAAGTTATCTGCTGGTAGAATGCTCACATTGCAACATAAGATAGTGAGTTCCCCTGCATTGGAGGACATCACATAGAGGCTGGATAGCCCCTTATTTGAAATTCAATGGACATACGATGCATGCCTTGAATGAAAGTATTTTTTAGGTTCATTCCTACCATGAGATTCCATGATTATATGAATCAAAGATTTCATCTTTTCACAGCCACTCATGTTTTGAAGACCTACTCTCATTATGTCACCTATTAGCATCTCCCACTATGGCTATTTATTTTTACTTTATCCACTGCCTGGAAGGAAAGACCTCGGAAAATAAAATGTTTCCTTCATCTAAGACAATTTTAAACTTAGAGAAGAAACTATTTTATATCTGTTGCTATTTGCACCTGGCAAAGAGTCTTTTTCTGCTACATAGTGGGGTGCAAGTGGGCCTCATGGGAAGGTATGTAGCTTTCAAGCTGCTCCTGAAAGAGGGACTGATTTGATATGTAGATGGCTCAGAATATCAGAGATGTGGTCAAATGTAACCATAAGGAAAATTTCTGTAACCAAATAAAAATTGTTTTAAAAATCATTTTCGTGGCATCTAGGTAGTACAGTGAGTAGAGCACCCACCCTGGAGTCAGGAGGACCTGAGTTCGAATTTGACCTCAGGCACTTGACACACTTACTAGCTGTGTGACCTTGGGCAAGTCACTTAACCCCAATTGCCCTGCCTTCCCCCCCTCCAAAAAAGAAATCATTTTCTACTTTGGATTCAACTTATACATATTTTTTAATTCCTATTAGAATGCAGTTCCAGAACTGGCAATGTTATACATAAATGAACAGTATTTATTCAGTGCTTACTGTGCTGTGGTAAGTTCTGGGACTACGAATACAAAAGCAAGACAGACCCTGTCCTCAATAGTGTTACATTCTAATATTACATTCTGGAGGTCCTTGTGCTCTATTAGGCTATATTCTAGTAGTACATTCTAATATGAAAATTGGTAATGAGTTCTCAAAAATCTATGACTTTTATTTAGGCAAATGAAACTAAATCTTTCTAGTTTAAAATTTATTTAAGCTTCCCCCTTGCTCCCTTTTCTTGTCTCTTGTTAAAAACAGTCTTCCATTTCCTGGAAGCTTTGATAATAAGGAAAACACTGAAGCTGGAAAGGCTCCATGTGTGTAAGTGTGGGTACAGACATATAAAATGTACGTACATTTTAAACGCTCACCTGTGTAGGTTGATAGGGAAATCATAATGAGTGTAGCAGTCAGTATAGAAAGTATCCTGGAAGAACATCTACATAAACTGTCCTTTCCCTCAGTACATCAGCTCTCAAGATTTTATTGATTCTTCTTGGTGGCACTTGATTTTTTAAGAGCTTTCTGCTTGCCATCGCAACTCATCTCTAATCTTTAATTGATTCTTCCAGTTGTCTCACACTGCTGTGGGCATTCTAATCAATTACAGATCTTCATTGAACTGTGGTCTTCTGATTTTCCCTCCTCCATCTTCTCTGCATCACGTGGGAACCACATGATGGCCTGAAAGTCCAGGCTTGTATATGTATGCGCTCTCTTTGCCCTTTACACTTCAGTTGGGTTCTTTCATTTTCTTTATCTACAGCTTTGCTATCGCAGCTTGAATTTCTCCCACATTCTGTATTCAGGGGTGTTTACTTTAATTCCAAGCAAGCCAGAAAGCAACTAGCACAGCTTCCCCAATCATAAATAGCATTTCTGGAGTGTTTATCAGGCCATCTCCAGACATCATTTCATCAATATAGCCATAATGACTCTGTGTCATAACCAATGTTATCATGAAGCAGCAAACACCTAAATAATCCGTTAAGAACCATAAACAATTTTAGTGTATTTGCTCAGTTCCCAAGTATCTGAAATTTAGCTGGATATCTAAACTTCACACTTTTCTTGCTCCCATATAGATCACTCTTCCTCTCTTTTACTCTATATATTCAAGAATGTATCTCTTAGTACAATCTCTGTATGCCAGCAGCTATAAAAATTCCACTTGTCAGTTCCTCTGCTGACTGATTACTTTTATTATTGGCAGTCAGGGGGTTTAAGTATCTTAAAGTCCACAGCCAAATAATCTTGATCCACTTTCATAATAGCCTATATGTTTTGAAAAGGTATATTTTGATATTAGGAGAAACAATATATTGTCTCTATTAAACTGACCTTGTATGAGTTCTTTCAAAAGCTCAGATCAGGGAGGAAAGAAAAGGACAAACAAGAAATTCAAGTAAAAATTGTTCGTGGGTAATACAATCCATTTCAACATCTACTAACAGAAACCACTCACAGCAATCCCCTCAATGTTCTTGTTAACCTATTGACTATGAGATTCATTTCAAGGTGGGGAGGGAGGAAACCCTGGTTTTTGTTAATGTCCTTAACTAATAAAAAGGAGGGGAAAACACCACTAGAGGTTATGTATTGTATAACTGTTTGCCCAAACACAGAAAGCATTGTAGCTAGAGGTGACCCTGAATTGGTCGGAAACAGGATTCAGGCTTCCTTTTCACATCTCTTGTAATAAAATCCCCAGGATAGCCTTGCTGATGTGAATGAGATAACCATGCTTGCTTCCAAAGACATTCTGAAGCATTAAAAACCTTACTATAGGGAATTTGGTAAGAAAGGGAGAAAAAATCTTCCTTTTGTTTTCCTTTGATTTCTTTGCTTTTTATTTTTGAGTCTGGTTTGGTCCTGTTTTTTTTTTTTATTTCCTATCTCTGTTCTATCTTTTGATAAGTCCCTAGAGCCTCATGGGAGCCAAGAGAATGTACTAAGTAGCCTTAAAATGTCTGAGAGTAAAACTTGCCTTTTTATTATTTAAACCGTCAAGGAAAAAAAAAAAAGATTTGCTTAGGCTTAACAAGAACAACAAATAAAACAACAAAACAAAAAAAAAAAAACCAGCACCAAGTTTGCTCTGTTACATAAACTTAGTGGTATCTGTCCATTAAAATCAAAGTATGAAGTCATCTACATTTAATGTACTGAATGATAATCTAAATTACCATTTATTGACACCATACAATCAGAGTTAAATATAGGGCCTTTGGATTAAAAGCTCAGGAGAAATTGGGAAGACTGCTTTTAATCTGTCAGCAAAAAAATTCTCAAATAGCCATGTATTAACTTAAATAGTTGATGAGTGAAGTTGGCACTACATGATCTCAGGGATATTTTCAGAATCAGGACATTATCTGGGGAAAAATCACATTTTGACTACATTGTGTTGCTCAGGTTTGAAAACATCCAGATATTTACAAAGGAGGAGATGGACAGAATAAATAATTTTCACTTTTTACTTACTACTCATTTCTCTCAAACACCAATTTATCCAGGATGGGAAATCTGCAGTGTCAGTTGAGGAAGGCAATTGGGACTTTCTCAAAGAAATCATCTTGTATTTATCTGGTACATATTTTACATTGTTCTTCATTTCATAGGTTACCAAAACAAATACAAAATATATACAAGATAAGCATTTTATAAGTGTGGCTGCATTTCAATAGAACATACAATACATCAATCTCCAAAGAAATGAAAATGAACATCAGAGTGGGTGAAAGGCACATGGTGGGTGTGAACCAGCTGTAACATAGAGACAATGAGGAGTTTTGGGGGGGAAATGAGGAGACAGTGTTATTTAGGAGTTTTGTGATAGGAAGAGAAGATGGGCTGGTCATATGGTGAGGATGAGGGATGAGAAGTGAATATCCAGATGGTTCTGCCACCACCATTTCAATATTAGGAGAAAATCTAAAGGCCTCCACCCCCTATGGCATACTTCTAGGAAGACCTGTTGAAGAGTGTCACAGGATGGAAAAACAGAGAGGGTTAGTGATTTTCATCACTGGAGGAATTTCCAAAAAACACCTAGTGGATCACAGATCCATGTGTGCCCTTTTAATATATTCCTATATACGTGCAAAATGACCCTATTGAGAAGAAGTAAACTCCATTAAGAGTGAAGATGACTTCCCTTTTGGCTATTTATCTCTAGCACCTAGCACAGGGTCTAACACATAGTAGGCACTTGCATATTAAATGTTTATTGATTATTTCATCGGGGGTATCTAATAAGTCAGCTAGGCAAAAAAGAATCTCCTAAGGGTTCATAGGATACTTAACAATATGCTAGACTCAGGACTTTATTGTGTACATATGTATATATACATGTATATATACATATATATGTATACATATACATATGTATTGTTATATATATGTATTGTTATATGTGGCATATTTATGTCTCCATCCATATGTAACATATGTATATTATATACATATGTGTATATACATACAGTATGTATATATTACATACAAATATTATATATGTATTTATTTATCAATATTATATATATATTTATTGCTGACATTCACTTTTGTCTCGGCATCTCCAATGTTTAGCATAGTCTTTGTCACAGAATAGAAGAGAAAAGGAAGAAGCATGTATGAAGCACTGACCATAGTGTTAGGCACTGCACTAAAGGTTTCATAAACATTATGTCATGGATTTTGATCCTCACAACAGCTCTATAAAATGGGTGCTATTATTATCACCATTTTCCAGCTAAGGAAACTGAAACAGAGGTTAAGTGGTTTACCTATATTCATACATCTCCTAAGTGTCAGAGGCTGGATTTAAACTTGGGTTGTTCTATCTTGTAGGTGCATATACATACATGGCTCAATAAATTAGACCAAAAATCCATTCAACAGCCCACTATAAATATAGCTGATCCATTAAGGAAAGTACGGTTGAGGGGGTATGAGGTACAAAGAAGGAAGGTTATTAGGGAAGATAACTTTGAGGAAACAAACAGCTTAGATGCTAAAAAAATTAGGGAAGATAACTTTGAGGAAACAAACAGCTTAGATGCTAAAAAAATTAGGGAAGATAACTTTGAGGAAACAAACAGCTTAGATGCTAAAAAAAGTATGTTTCCACATCTGAATTAGCAGGGCAAAGGGAGAGAGAGGTGTAAGGATAGAGTATGGCAAAAAGTTGTACTTACCTAGAAAAGAAGGTATGATCTGGGATGTGGCATTAGATAAGGGAAGATCAGGATTGAGCTAATTTATTACAACTTTTTGAAAGTAATAATAAAATATTGGCATTTGAACCCTTGGGCAATATGAAATCATTGCATGGGTATAAAGGGTGAAATGAGATAATGTAGTGCTGGTTTGGAAAATCATTTAGGAAATAGTGTGAAAAACCATTTTGGGGGAGAGGGAAGGCTACAGCCCGGGAAAATGGGCAGGAGGAAATTATATTTATAAATGTGTGAGGGAATGATCTGAGCCATAATTCTGAGACGGATTGTAGATTCATAGACAAAGGATACTATTTGAAGATTACCTTCAGGTTTTGAGCAGGAAGACAGAGAGAATGATGCCATTACTCTCAGTGATATGAAATTTGGTCCACAGAAAAGACCTAGGAAGAAAGATAATTGAAAACATTAGTATGGGAAAACATAGTCTTAAAAAGAGATCTGCCTATTGTCTGCCTTCCTTAAGAGAGAGATTAGGGAGCTCTAATCCACAGTGAAACAAGATTTATGATACTGGTTTTAACTGTTAATCGAGGAGAAAGACATTCTTCTGCTGCTTAGTTTGAGTACATTGAGTTTCTCTATTTCAACACTGCATAATCATGATTAAATGTAATCAGTGCAGGCAAGACTTGTACCTAGGTTAGAGCAATCAAGATTTTGTCTCAGGTCAGGAAATTGAGAGTGCTGCTAACCAGTTGAATTTGGATTTTGACACAATACTGAGGAGAATGTGGAGGATAAGGAGCATAGCCAGAATATCTCAGATTCCGAATATACTGCTTAAATCACTAAAACTTTCTGTTCCTGGACTTGATGTGTTTAGAGGTCCTTCTGAGACAAATTCTAAAATCTTATGGTTTTATTTATTATTTTTGTGATTTTAGGGAGATCAATTAGATCCCCTCTAAGCTTCGACTTTTCTAGAGTGAAGATGTTTACCAAATGAGTCTCTGCTCACATGAAAGTTTCTCATTACTCTCAATTTAATTAAATTCAATAAACATTGATTGAATGCCCGCTATATGCAAGGCGCCATGCTAGATGCTTTAGGGGATGACTAAAAAGGATTCATGGAGATATGGCATGACCAACAATAATTACATCCCAAAGTAGAATGTGAAAGCGTGTTAAATGGGGATGCAAAAAAACTTAATCTGATTGAACATTTTGATCGCCAGTCCCTAGACTTTTCAGAAAAATCTCTAGATGTTTATAGCTCAGTTTTTCCTTTGAATTGAAGCAGAGACCCTGCCTTGCTTTGCAGATAACTACATCATGATTTTGCACAAGGGCAATGTCCTTTCTATGCAATTATTCAGATTGCTTGTGCTTGACTATTGCTTTCTAGACTATAGCAATGCATTTTACTTTTTATCTACAGAAAAAAAAATCTCCAGAGGTTCCCATAGCCCTTTTCCTGTGTAATAATTGATAGCGTGATGTCAATTAGATAACTCCTTGTTTTTATTATTTCCCTAAATGCTCACCTTGAACTTCATCTATCATCTTTCTCTCTCCTCATAAAGCCTTGTGAGATATCCAAAGTTTATCCTCACAGATATGAAATTGAACTAAAAAAGCATATTGTCATCTCCAAACCTGCACCGTTTGCTCTGTATTCCATCTTTAGCAATGACTCTGGAAGAGAGAGTGAAGCTGACAACTTGGTACAACTCTGCCTTTCTCAAATCCAATTCACTTGCCAGTCAAGACATCTCCCTGTGATGCCGTCGGTCCTCTTTGAAAATGAAGGATGAACAACATTCCATCTTTCAGACCATTTTTTAAAATATATATAAAACTGGTTTGGACACTGATCCTTACTATTAATACTTTTCCATTCAGAAAAAGCTTCTCTATTCTTTGTACCTTATCTTTAAATCAGTTTCCCATCAATGCCAAACTATTTTATCCAATTTCATATTAATTTATTTTTAATTTGGCTTTTATTCTTAAATGTTGACAAAAGCTTTTTGAAAATCTCAATCTTATCCTCTTGTTTGCCATCATTCTCTCATTATTTAACCCCTCAAAAATTTCTGATGGATGTAATACAGTTTTTCCTCACCAAAAACTTTTTATATCTGCAGTTGCATGGGACTTGCTTATCTGTTGTCTGTGCGTGCTTATGTAATCAAAGATTTTGTCACTGATTATAGATCGCCCAGCTCTAGGCTCTGTGTTTCTCAGAATCTTATCTGTAACACCCTCTATGGATAGGAGACATATTGTCAACCACAGTTCCTGGTACTATGCCTATTTATAAAGGCAGATAATACATTTAAACCAACACTTGTACAACTTCATCCTTGAGTTCTTCAAAATTCTTGTGTGGAAGTCACTTGCTCTAAATGATTATGCTAAGAAAAATCTCCCCCCCCCAAATTTCCCAAATCAAGGAATCATCAATTTTAATCAAGATTCAAAAGCCTCTAGTAACAAAGCAATCCACTGCTTAGAACAAGTGTCTTGGATATGAGACTGACATCTCTTTCTAAAATGTTATAACACATATGGTGCTATTGCAAGCTTGGTGCCTTCTCCAGCTACCTATAAGCCCAGGCAAGCAAGTGTGCTTAGCTAGATATATGAAGTCACTAGAGAACCAAGACTCTTATATATAAAAGAGAGCTTAGGATGTCTAGAAATAGCATTGCTGCAGTCTGCAAAAACCTACTGACATGAAATTCTCATTTAAGTATGTGAATATTGGGAATCTGGGGCATACATAAATAAAGAATTCACTTGATACATTTCACAAACTACCTTCTGAACTATTTAATTAACAACCTATGAAAAATATACTCTTGAGACCTAAGTGGATAATAGATGTCACCTTTGTTCCATAAAAATGCTTTGTTACTAGTAAAACTTAATTCTAAAAAGAACAGTCAGCATTTGAAGCAAACTGTCTTTCACAAAGTTCTTCCTTAACTGGTTGGATACAAATTGTGAAGAAGGGCAAAATTTACCCTCTATCTTCTTATAGTATTTTTTTTTATTTATCATTGATTTTTAAGGTACAGCATTTTCTCCAGAGTATAGAACTTGACAAGGCAGATGGTCTTTATTATTCCTGAAGGCCCTTTTATGAAATGACACTCTAATTCTTTAGCACCTTCATCTATCTACACTTCCCTTGCAATTAAAAATTGGTGACACATTTTTATGGTCACTAAACGGGCATAAATTAGCATTAATTAGGGGCACTGTACAGTGATTCTCTAATTGCAATTCCAATGATGAGAAGTCCCATGCAAGATGAAAGGTAGTACTAAAATTAGGGCACTTGGACCACCTGAAAGGTTGGGGAAATTGTTTTTGACATTGGGGTGTGTGTGTGTGTGTGTGTGTGTGTGTGTGTGTGTGTGTGTGTGCATGTGTGTGTGTGTGTGTGTGCATAACAAATTTTACATTACTAATTTCCCTTCATAGTTTTTTTTTTCTACAGAAAAATAAGGTTGCAATTTGATAGCAATTTCAGGTTTTAAAGGCATTAATAATCTGTGTTTGCATTCCAGAGTCCAAGACACATACATCTTTCCTAAGGAACATACATCCTTTGGATTAATTAATTCATTAGTTAATCAATTGGAGATATGCCTTCTGGTCCTTTGGCATTCTGGGTGCCAATTTCTAAGGATCTGTATGCTTAGCATAATGGCCTCTATAAACCATTAGAATTAAAACCACACCAGACACTTACGGAGGTTTTGCTGTCAGATTCAAGGTTCATGGCCATCATTAAACAATACCTATTCTGATATTGAAGGCGTTCTTTTAAATTTGCAACTATCAGGTGGGCAAGGATATCTATCTTTTGGGATGTGTGTGGTCTCATTAGAAGATAAAAAAGAGGAATTCTAAATTCTCAATGATTCTGACCTTCAAGTGCTTAGATATATATTAAAAGAAAGATGAGAAAGACAACAGGAGGAAGAAGTCAGAAAAGTACTGAGTCTCTTAGCATGATACTTTCTATAAATCACTCAACCACTGTGTGCCACAGCTCTGTGATCAATAAGGCAGAGGTGACACTAGAATGAGTTCTATAATGCATGTATAAAAGCCCTCAATTAAGTTGTGTATAAAATATAATATGAAACTTTGTTATTATCTTATGAAATATTAATTCTTTTTGATTCTTTTTTTCCCAATGCTTCTCAGACTTCTGTACTATAGGCCCTTAATAAAAATGGGAAGACCTTTAACCCAGAGACACTAATAATAGGTGTATACTCCAAAGTGATCAAAGATAGAGGGAGAAAAATCATATAATGAAAATACTTATAGCAACTCTTTTTGTAGTTGTAAAGAATTATAAACAAAAGGAACTAATCATCATTTGGGGAATTGTCTGTAAACATAATATAAAATTTTATTATCACAGCACCAGAAATGATGAAAGAGAAGGATTCAGACCTGGGAAGACTTATGTGAACTGATGTAGAGTGAAGTAAGTGGAACCAAGGAAACAATGTATATAATGACAAAAATATTGTAAGTAGATATAAATTTGAAATGCTTAAGAGTTTTGGTCAGTTCAATAAACAACACTGACTCCATAAGAAAAAGGATGAATCATAATTCCTCATTCTGCAAGGAAGTGATGACTGTGGAGTGTGTAATGAAACATAAATCTTCAGATATGGCAACATGTAGATCTCTTTTATTTGACTATACTTAATTTGGTGGATAAGATGGGATTTGTATCAGGAAAGACAGGGGTAGTGATAGTGATACCAAAAAAAAGGAAAAAAAGAAAAGAGTGCATCAATGAAACATTTATAAAATAGAAAAAAGAGTACAGAAAGAAAATTGGAAAGGGTCATAGACAAGTAGTACAGTACTAAAATTACCATGTTAAATTAATTATTAAAAAGAGATGGTAGCATGACTAGCATATCAACTATTCTCAATAACTCTCTTCCTCCTTTCTTGTATGTATATAAAGGGGATAAACTTGTCCAGCAAATGGAAATGCTGACTTTCATGGTTGAGGCTTCTTATGTTCCCCTCTTTTTTATGTTGGACTCTGTCTCCCCCCCCCCCCCACATACACACTATTCATGTCTCAGAAATAGTTAACTACATAAAGAGGGAGGAAATCAAGTATTTTTCATTTCTCTTATGTTTGAATCCTGATCCTTTCTGTTATGAAGAGGAATTTTCAATATAGAGCATGCTCATTATTCAGGCACTCCCAGGATTATCAAGAACCAACGTTTGATGGATAGCGACTATTCAGTAAGAATGCTGAATATGATTCTATAATGTGTTCCTCTTAAGAAAAGGGAGGGGCCTGTAGTTTCATTAATGTGGGAAATTTCTTGGACGGGAAAAATCCCTCTGCCCGTTGCACATTAGCACTTTCTATAGCTATAGTACTTAAGTACTTATAATCTTAGAGAACAGCCTCAAACATGGAAAGATTAAGTAATTTATCCATGGTCATTCCATAAGAATGTGTTATAGAGTGGGCTAAACCTAGTTCTTCGTGACTCCAGGGCCAGCCTTCTATCCACTATACAACACTCCCTCTTGTGTTCCTCTTAAAGAAATTTTAAACCTAAAAAGATGTAACATTTTTTAACACACCAGTGACCAGTACTCCCTTCATCTAGTTTTATGTGTCTCTTGTATCTATCTGATACAGTCTTTGTCACTTGCAACCTTTATACCTCTCACAGTTTCTCACGTGATATGCAGTCCCTACCTTGTCAACAAGAAACAGCAGTTCCAGTTTCTTTTGTGGCATATTTCATATTAAAATTCACTATATTTAATGTTTTTAGGGAATAAATTGGCACAACATTTCCTTGGTACATCTGCTAGGTGTGGCTGTCAGTTATTATAATAGGGTTTCTAACGAATGACATGTCAAAGATGTGACTTTCAAAGCCCTCATGCACGGTGTCAATCATGGACTCTCTGCCTGTTCAAATGAACATTCTTCCAGGCATACCTTTAAGGTGTGCCCCTGACTTTTCATCAAAAATTCTCTCTGTCTTTATTTTATCTGGTGGTGCTTCTCACTTATAATGGGAGCTGGAGAAAGAGAATAGGGGGGAAATCATGACAGATTTTGGTAAAAACCGAGCATTTTAGCAGCTATTTTTAATATGCCACCTCCTAAATTCCTAGAATAGTTTCATGCCCTCTATCCATCTCTTTCTCCAACCCCCATGCAGTTATTCTGAAATATCACACAGTCTGTTTCTGATTTTAGGTCTTTATCCCAATATTTTTAGGGCTGTTGCTTCTGTTTACGTTAAAAAGCTGCATCGACAAGAAGTACTTTCACCTTTGAAGTTGAAAGCGAAAATATGTGTATGAAGAACCGAATGGGAGTCACAGCATAACTCTTGACTTCTTTGCTAAATGTTGCTTGGCAACTCAGAGAAAGTGTGTAGTCCACCTGAATGCTGAAACCAACCAGATAGTTGATATTCACTTGCAGTCATTGGCCGGCCAGTGTTCTGAGCAGTGATATCCTATTATTAAGGAGTCTGAATCCTAATCTGGATTTAGGCCTAAAAATGAATGTGGAAAACTATTTTCTGAGTTGAAGTAAAAGGTTACTCAAATAATGAAGAATCACATATAAAGCAAAATGGCCTTTTTTTTGTCTATGAATTCACTTCTAGCTATTCCCCAATATCTAGCAAAAAAGTTTTTTTTTTTTCTGAAAAGGGATGGTCCATGAAGGAAGAGTTTGATGCACATGAATTTAAATCCCGTTTTTAACAAAGTGATTTGAAAAACAAAGTACTGATATTTATAACTAAATCAATAATTTAGCTTATCTTTAAAAGAAAGCAGCATGAAATAATGGATAGAGTACCTTTGGAGTCTGAACAAAATGGGATAAAAAATAGTGTGGTACAGTAGAAAGAGCCTTGACTTTGGAGTCAGAGATGCTGGGTTCAAATTCTGTCTCTGGCTCATGTGACCCTAGAAAAATCACTCAGATTTCCAGAGCCTCAGTTTCCATGTCTGGAAAAAAGAGGAGATTATATCTGATGATCTCTTCATTCCCTTCTAGCTAGGTGTTACAATAAGCAGAGAACTAGGCCTGGAGTCAGGAAGATCTGAGTTCAAGTCTGACCTCAGACACTTACTAGATGTGTAACTCTGGCCAATTCATTAATCTCTTTGTCTTCTTCAATTTCCTTAACTGTAAAAATGGGGATAATAGTAGCATTTACCTCCTGGGATTGTTGTGAGGATCACACAAGGGAATATTTGTCAAGTGCTTAGCACCATGCCAGACACATGGTAGGCACTTAATAAATGCTCATTCCCTTCCCTTCTGTGATCTATAAGTCTCTGATCCCATGATTCTGTAGTCTTTGACAAAGTACTAGCTATATTATCACAAACAAGGCGTTTAATCCCCATACAACATTCAGATGACGCTCTGAGTTAAAGTCTAAAGAAAATCTGTGTCAGTGGAAGAGCTTTCAAACTAGGAGTTTTCTACACCATGAAATCACAGGTCTAGACCATAAATCAAATCTAGAGTTTTCCAAAACTCTTAGAGAAATTTAACCTATTAAAGCTTAAAACTGCACTGAGACTTTTGGGCCCAGTGGATAGAGTTCTGAGCCTGGAGTCAGGAAGATCTGATTTCAAATCTGGCCTCAGACACTTACTAGATGTGAGACCCTGGGCAAGTCACTTAAACTTGTTTGCCTCAGTTTTCTCACCTATAAAATAAGCTGGAGAAAGAAATGGCAAACTCTTCCAGTATCTTTGCCAAGAAAATGCCCCCATACCCCCAATTCACCAAGAGTTGAACAGTACTGAAAAATGACTGAACAACCTCAAGACTTTTGGGATACCCTACATTAGTTGTGAAAAAAAGAGGTCAAAAATTAAAGATTAAAAATGTCCCATACATTTTGACAAAGAACCTTTCTTGAATCCTCTTATTCCATGCTGGTGATGCAAAGCTGGTTTGGATGCCACCACCATCAAAAATAAACACTATCCATGGCACCATTGAAATATCAGCTGCTTCCTAGAGATGTGCCATTTCCTCTTATTGTCCCAGATAAATAGGCATCTGTGTTTCCAGATACTCTTTCCTAAATGTAGCATCTGCTTCATTCTGGTAGACTTCTGGGCAGGCATCTTATCTGTCCATGTTTTTGCATACAGCTGACACTTAATAAGTAGTCAATACTGAGCAATAGGAATAAATGGAAGTAAATGTTTTGTAAGCATTAACCATCACCTTTTAAAAAAATCATTTTCGTGCTTCTGAATTATCTGAGTTTGGCTACGAGCCAAATGAGAAGTGCCAAACTCCCATGAGTAACTATTCTTCAGTTGCAAAAGTAATAAAAATCTAAAGAGGAAGCCTTCAGCCAAACTTCCAGGGCTCAAGAGATTTTGAGATTTTAATACAATCTAGAAAACACTTTTTGCCTCCTTATCTAAACCAAACCTCTGAACCTCATGAGGTTTTTCTTCCACTAATGTTTATTTTTTTTTCCTCGCTGACAAGCAGCAAGTAGCTTCTCAGCACGCACTAAGTATGCTTTCAGCGTGTATTAAAGAAATAACTATTTATTTACAGATATTTCTGAGCTAGCCGTGGAGGGAATAAAAATGAACTGGGCATCTCCTGCCATAAGCTGCCAAGTTGAACTTCACGAAGGAATGCAAACAAAGGGAGGTGGACGATCCAGACAGACTTCAGCTTGTGTTGGGAGAAGGCTTACCTCTCTCCCACCCTCCCAGCTCTGCCCTAGAAATGATTACAGAAACACCCTTGATTTAACTGAGAGAAAGTAACTTAATTATGTAAATCAACAGGAGATTGACCCTGCCGTGAATTTTTAATAACATACTAATTGCCTGATAAGAAAATCAAATTAGACATTAGTGGCGAATTTTTTGTTTCAGCATGCAGGGAGTTACAGACACAACTTTAGATGAATATAGCAATATTGGTGCAGGGATATCCATGTGTTGTGGAATAAAAAGTGTGCCCTTTCTCTCTTTTTTTGGCTAGCATTCACTTGATTAAGTATCCACTTTGAAATTTCACTAAGTCCATCTCAGCTCTTTTCTAATGATCTTTAAAATGAATCCCAGTTGTCTTGTGTACCTGTTTACAAGATGGAAGAGCAGTGCCAATTGGTTAGTCATGAAACTAGCAATGATATAAATTTCTCCCTCATGCAGTCACAAGGGAGAGCTTTTGTTCCTTTTAATCAAATAGGCTCCTAGAGCAAGGGGTCTTTTACCTGGTGGGTCTCCTTTATGGATGGATCTTTGTGAAGTCTGGATGTCTTTTTTGGTGGGTACAAAGCTCTTTTCAGTCATATATCTGTCGAGATCTGATCTTTCTCCTCACTCTGTGCTTTTTACTTCTGGAACCTCAAAGAAGATAGATCAAAATCATGTCAGACACAGGAATACCTTGACTTCTCTAATGGTTCTGGAGATTTTGTAACTTCTGAGAGATCAGTAGGTACAGAGAAGAAAAATAAGGATAATTTCTGAATAAAGCAGCTAATTTATTAGAGGTGAATATTTTCAAGGATTCTTGAGTTGTGGAAACATTTAAAAGTGAGTGGGAAATCTTACTTCAGGGGATCTGCTGATTCCTTGCAGGTCTATTTGTCTTTTAAAAGCCTGCACGTCTCTGAAAAAAATATCTAAGTGCTGTCAGAAATGGATTTTGTTTAGTGGCGACAAAATAATACATGGCATGGTTTTGTAGAGCTAACATAACAATGTTATTTTTCTTAGAACATGTCCTAAGGAAGATAGCAAAGTTTGGTGTTTCTATCAAAACAAAGATTTAATGGTGATAGTTAAGGATATTTGTTTCCATCCTATTGAACTTACTTTTTTTTTTCTTCTATAGTGACTGTTTAAAATAGAAGGGCTGAGATTTGATGGCCTCCAAGAAATCTTTATTTGCATTTTCCTTGGGCTGGGATCTCATAATATGGAAAACTTTTCCTGACCAAGACATCTTCTTTCAATTATTCAGTTGACAGGTGAAAATTCTAATGGCACTATTCTAGAGACTGGATTTGAAGCTAACAGAATAGAGGGGCTAACTACAACTGATAAATCATGATATATATGCATCTAAGAATAGAGAGAGAGAGAGAGAGAGAGAGAGAGAGAGAGAGAGAGAGAGAGAGAGAGAGAGAGAGAAAGAAAGAGGGAGAGAGAGGGAGGGAGGCAGAGAGAGACAGAGGACAGAGAGGCAGACAGAGACAGAGAGACAGAAAGAGACAGACAGGTCCAGTTGTCCTAGTCATGTCCAGTCAATGAGCTAATATGCATACAGCTAGGACCCAGACAATCATGAAATGCAACTACTGCTCAGTTTCACAAAACTTGACTATATATTTCTGGAACTGAGGGATGAGAATGGGAGGTAGGGACTGAGGAGGGCAGGGAAAGAGATGGTGGGTAGACACATAGTATGCCATCAGAAAAGTCCTTGAATTAAGATAGCTGGGGATTGTGTGTGCTGACAACAATGTTCCTGTGGAGGCGTGTATTTGTGTGTGGGAAAAGTGGGGTTAAGGCAGTTATAGGAGGCCTAGCTCTGATAGTGATTCTTTCTCTAATGAGAATGCTGATAGCTAAAGTGAAGGGTAGGTGGATAAAAAGGTGGGCATGGTAGTAAGAGGAGCCAATTTGTAGAACTGTGAGGTCAGGGTTTGAGTTTATTCTGGAATACAGATTCACTTACTGTCATTTCCTGAAATACATACCTGCATTGAAGTTTTTATTAATCAGCACCTTTTCCCCCATGGTCAATGTGCTTACAAGCACATAATGTCCTACTTTCCTGCTATATTGCTTGCAATGCTATTGAATTTAAAATTAAGTGGAAATGAAGAAAATTTCAAGTTCATATGTGCATAAATATATATACATATATATATATATTTTTTCCTTTTCCCTTGATCTTGTTACAAAATACCTTTTGCCCTTCACAACTAACAATTTTTCCCTCAAGTGGTGAGCAGGCACTAAAAAGTTATCTCTTTGAATTCAGTGATTTGATTCTAAGTTTTGGATTTCAATTCAGTTTCATGTTTGCTCAGCATTATTTAAACATAGTAAACCATTTATTGGTGGAAATAGAGAAATATTTATTAGTAAATCAGCACATTTTTCTTTTCATCTCTGACTATCTATTGTGTCTTGTTTATGTGTTTGTTGTTGGCATGTAATCAATCTCCCACATCAGATTAGAACTCCTGGAAGAGAGATGATGTTTTTGCCTTTCTTTACATCCTCAATGCCTAGCACAATGCTTGGCTCATAGTAGGCACTTAAAATGAATGTCAGCTTCTCCCATTGAATTCATCTTCCTTGGTCCCTAAGTGAATGAGTATGAATTATTAAAATATGAAATATGGATTATTTCAAATTTTTCAGAGCTTTCTGTTGACTTCTTTTTTACTTGAGTTCAAACAAATATGTTTTAAGAAAAGACTGGTATACGTGTCAGAGAGGAGAGAGGGCACTGGATTTAGATATAAGAAAGCTTGGTTCAAATTTGCTTAGGTTGTTTATTTTCTATGGGCATTCTCTTATCCCCCTAGCTTTTGATTTGTCTATCTATAAAATATAGGAAATAGACTAGATGATCTTTAAGGTACTGCAGTTCTAACATTCTGTAAGTCTCTGAATCTAATAAGACTATGGTAGTGTAACAATGACACGTGAGTAAGTTAATCTCAATTAATTCATTTCGATAATCTAGTTAATGATTGCAGTTGCATCTCCAGCCTTTGTCTACCATCTCCCAAACACGTGTTATCCATCATAGCAACTAGAACCTGTGAAAAGAAAGGTCTATGCAAACACATTGCTGTGGTGCATAGAGCACTCCCTGTTGACAATGTGTTGACAATGAAAGCACTCATTTTCATATAGGTACTGTATTTCCTAGTATAGCAGAGCAATCATTACCTTCTAAATTGATTCTATAGATGTATTTCTAAACTGAATATATAAACAAGTGGCCTTTTTTCTCATTGAATGGAAAGTTAGTCTAAATAATAAAAGATTAAAGAGACAAAGCAGTAATTTTCATACACACAGAGAAGCGATCAGATGTTGTGTATCTCTATGGATAAAAAACACCCGTAAATATTCACCAAGGATTTATAGGTGTAAAAACTTAAAACATTATTGATGCCACATGTAGTAGAAAGGCTTTATAAAAACATGTAAGACCAGAGCCACAATTAGGAATTCTTCCATCTGGATGCAATTGAAAACCAAGAGGAGTGGGGGTGTGAAGTAGCATGGGAGGATAATGGTGGTCCATCAAGAGTCTGTCTTGTTCCTTTGTAGGCATTAGAGGGGAGATGAGACAACCATGGGAGTATCGACCTGAGTCTATACGAAAGAACAATATCATGCTGGATAGAATAGGCTAGAGGAGTCCTGAGATGTCCAGACTCACCCCTAACCTGAGGAATGGCTCCCTGCCCTAGATGTCAGCATCCTAAGCCAAAGTCTAATCCCCCTACCTTAGCTATGGCTCTTTGTAACATGGGGAAAAGAAGATGATTGAGCTGCTGAATTTAAGCTGAGCAAATGAAGAGTTTCCAATCCAAATAAGTTATAGTGATTTAAAAAATAGTTTCCAAAACGTTATCTAAATATTCTCAGCATTTTCAATTTTTTTGGTTGTTTTTGACTGGGAATATAATTTTATAGGTCTATGGAATGTCTAGCGAAGAACTTCTGACAATGTAGATCACTAATTTCTCTGTAACATCATGTTAGGTAGACTCACAACTTCTCAGCTTTAGAGCATTTAATTAGTTTACGTGTAAAAGGCTGCTGCTAGGTATTTTCATATTTTTCCTTTCTGTAGCTCACTGATACACAATAGGTTTATATGTTTAACTAGTTAGGGAAATGCTAATTCCAGTACTGAAAGGACATGACCTTTAATCAGACTTTATTTCATTCTAACTGGCTGTTTTCTCTAAAAAAGCTAATAATCGGTGACAAGCATGATTCCTTATCCATGCTTTCAGGGATGAAATATCTTCCTAGTACATTTGGGGAACTCTATTAGGAAAGAAGGGATGTTTCAAAAGTATTTATGGTTACTCTGCACATTTAAAGAGTTTGTGAAAACCAGTATTTTCTATTCCTGGAAGTAAAGATCAATATATCTAATTCTGGCTATATCCTTGGAGGGAGAACTGTGAGGTGAATTTAGGTGATTTTTCTCTCCCATTCTCTTAGCTGCTCTGTCAGGCTCCTGATACTCCATCTGACTGAAAATGAAGAACTTTGGAAGTTCCATAGCCTACAAGCTCAACACATACTAGCTTGTAATTATGATGAAGCCTGAAGTCATGATCAAATCTCAAGGCAAAGAAATGCAATGTCTGTGGATACCCACCTGAATGTTCTTGACGTTGTATAGAGAGCAAGTCCTAGTCATAAACATTAAGTAAGGGTGCTAAATGTTCTGTGGGCAATAGTCTCAAAACATTTTCTGAAATGCCTTGAATCTTTTCATACAGCCTCCCAAGCCTTACTGTCATATCATTATATTTGGATCATGGTTATTTTTGTTTATTTGAAGGCAGATTATTAGTGATATATGCAGCTAGGTGGCACTGTAGATAGAGTGTGGGGCCTGGAGTCAGGAAGACCTGAGTTCAAATCCAGCATCAGACACTTACTGGCTGTGTGACCCTGAACAAGTCACTTAACCCTGTTTGCCTCAGTTTCCTCATCTATAAAATGAGCTGGAGAAGGAAATGGAAAACTTCAAATGGGGCCACAAAGAATCTGAAATGATTAAACAACAAACCACAAAATCGTGATCTGATCTGATACTTTTTCATGAGAGAACTGCAGGTGAACATAACAGCATCTTAAAAGAGAGCATTTTTCCATAGGATGATATATTTAGAATTGGGTAGAAGTCTAACTCTAGTCCATAGTCATAGATAAGGAAACTGAGACTTATAGAAGTGGCTTAAATTGGCAATCATGATGGGAACCCATGTTTTATGATTGCACATCTCACCCTCTTCCCACTACACTATCGTGTCTCCTTTGAATCAATAACTTTTCTTATTAAAATTAAAGCGACATATTTTGAGTTACTGCTAGCCAGTGAAAACCAGTTGGAGTATTGGCATGTTCCCAGCCCCCAAGATGCATATATTTTGAGGCTTAATTTACACAGAGACCATCATTTCTCCCCTCCCCAGCTTCTTTTTTTTTATTTTTTTTAATTTTTGATGTTGGTAATTTGGTGTTCTTTTTTTTAATAATTTTTTTTATTAACATCTTTAGTTTTCAGCATTAATTTTCTCATGCGTTTGAATTACAGATTTTTCTCCCCATTTCCACCCCCCCCCACTCCAAGATGGCGTACACTCTGGTTGCC
>CM053626.1:73483901-73500431 GCA_028646595.1 Phalanger gymnotis
CTGGAGTCCTGTTTCCCTCTGCCCCTTTGTGGGTTCTGTAGTTCTAGAATTGGTTCAGAGCCATTTTTTCATAGGTTTTTGGAGGGTCTTGGAGGGGAGCTCATGCCAGTTACTGCTTTCCAGTTGCCATCTTGGCTCCACCCCCTACCCTCCCCAGCTTCTTGCTTGTTATGGCCCAGATCAAGTTTTGTGTCCCTGGTCCTTGTCTGTATTTGCTTATCAGTAAAATAAGAAAACACTCTGATTTCAGTCATTTAGACTGAATTCAGTCATTTAGTCTATAGTCATGCCCCAGGGGTGGTGGAGAAGTCTCCTATTAGTGCTATAACAGTTTTTAGTCTAAAACACTAAATATGTTTGAACCCTAGCTAACTTGGGACTTTGGATTGAAGGTCACAACTTGTTGCATGTCTAGGGTACTTACCTGCTTGTGGAACTGGAGATACTGCATGGGGGCAGGCATCCACCATCATTCTGTTCCCTGTTGGTTTCTGCCCCATTCCCATGGCTGCTATCTTTGTATGTTAGTGTCTTAGCATTTGGGGAGAGTAGCCTCCTCTTTTGTGCTGTAGTTATCAATGAAATGCATTCTTCATCTCGTTGGTCATATTTCTCTCCAAAATGAGTTTGGGCTATGATGCCAAAGAAAATTCGATAGAACATTTCAAAGCCGGCTATAGCAAAAGTTATAAAAAAGGAAAGACAAATTTGGCCCACAATTTGTTCAGTACCTAACACACTGTTAGTGCTAAGTATGTGTTAAATAATAACATTTACTAAAATAATAATTTAATGTAAAGACATATTTTTCACATAATGAAACAGAAACAAGATAAGGCTTGCCTCTAGCTATTTGAAGCAATTTGCAATCTTAACCGAAATGCCTAGGACCATTTACAGGGAAAAAAAAAAAAAGTATTTAAGAGTCTCAAAGAAAATTAAGGCAACGGAGATCAATTGATTTTTTTTCCCCTCTAAATGTAAAAAAGTAATAGAAATTGATCTTAAATTAGACCTTATATTCATCAAGAGAAATCTATTGCTTTAGAAAAAATTATCATCCCTTCATTTAGTAGTTATTTATTAAACACCTTCTATGTTCAATATATCGCACTGGGGGAAAGAGAAAGTTAAGCAGGACAATCCTTAATTTCCTGTGATGAGAGGGGTAGGATACATATACTGCTATGCAGTAACATACATAAATATAGGGCAAAATAGAATACAATAGTGCACTGAAGAAATATAGATGATTTTCAAATGATAAAAAGATGCTACTTAGAAGAGGTAAATTTTAAACTGAGTCTTAAAGGGGTTCTAACATCAGAAGGCAGAGATGCAAGGGAAAATATGTTGCTTAGAGAATAAAATTTAAACTCCTTTGTCTGGAATCTTTTCCTGCCATCCTACCTCTTTCTGCGTGCTTCCTAGCACATCCTCCCAAGAATTCGATAGAATCAGTCAAACTGAAGTGCACCAATTTCTACATAATTACTCTCCACTTTCCCCACTTCAATTGTTTGGTCATTCTGTTCTCCGTCCCTGGAATCCCCTCTGCTGCATGTTCTTTTTGAATTCCTAACCATCCATTACATGCCAAAGAATATTACATCCCTAGCAAGGCTTCCCTAATTCCCAAGTATGTAGTAACCGTTCTCTATTCAGAGCGCTTTTAGCATTTTGCTTCCTCCTCTCAGATGTGTTTATTATGTATTATAAATACTTACACTTGTGTATCATGCTTCTTCTACTAGACTGTAAGCTCTATGACAGGAGGAACCAAGTGTTTTCTAAACTTGGCATCTCCTCCAATACTTAGCAAATTATCCCGCACGGAACAATTCAATAACTATTTATTGAAATGAATTGAACGCCAGGCATAGGAAACAACTCTGAACAAAAATGTGGATGCAGGGAAACATATGCAAAAGACAGATAATAGTCCAGTTAGAATGTAGTGTGGTCTAGGTAGAAATGTGTGTGAGATATATCACATGGGTATATGCCAGAAAAGATGGGCACGTTCCATACTGTAGAGAGACTTGAATGCCAAGTTAACAATTTGGACTCCAAGTGGTAGGCAATGACACAGTACACAAAGTGATGGGCTCTGATCAGCTCTGTACGTAAAATTGGTTAACCTACAGTGAAGGAAAGGTGGACATTGTAGACATGAAAAATAACAACATTTTATTGACTATTTCAAGTGGAAGGTAATACAAGTCGGGGGGGGGGAGTGAGAAGAGAAATAATGAGTGGGATTTGAGAGCTATTTTCGAAGCAAAATTAGTAGCACTTATGGAATAGGATCAACCAAAATAGACCATTACTTCTGACATATGTAGACTAGTTCTTTCTCTAAAAGTCAAGGAAGTTACAGCTAATGCTTGACTGGGCCACAGGGCTAATGGTCAGGACAAATTTAATTGATGCAGTTTCCTATTGGTCTTAGAACATGTTGACATGTTTCCTTGATCAGATCACCTAAAAGGTTTGTCTGTGTGGAATTTGGGCTCTTTAGACTTGAGAGCTGTCCTATACCCTGCTGACCAAACATATTTCAATCTAGACCAGGGGTGGGGAACCTGTGGCCCCCAGGCCACATGTGGCCTTTTAGGTCCTTGGGTGTGGTCTTTTGATGGAGTCTTAAGTTTTACAGAACAAATCCTTTTATTAAGGGGATTTGTTCTGTGAAGTTTGGATTCAGTCAAAGGGCCAAACTTGAGGCCCTTGAGGCTGCAGGTTCCCTATCCCTGGTCTACAGGAAAGGAGGCCAAGTATTACCAACTGTGTCTTATCTTTGGTGAGTATTTATTTTTTAATTTTTTTAATGCTAGGGCTAAGCAAATTTCCTCATACTATTAAATGATCTATGAATATCTCATTTCATTTCAATGGAATTAGATTAATTAGCCAATTAATGAGCATTTATTAAATACCTACTATGTATCTGGCATTGTGCTATTTCATACAGTTTGTACCACAAAATTCTGTACTCAGTTACATTTTACATTATATTTTCCTGCAATTTCTTTATTCCTTCTATGCGACTCAGACTGAATTTAAAGGTCCTTGACAGCAATGACCATTCCACATAGTTCTTTCATATCCTCAGTGGATACTTTTTCATATTTGCTGAATTAAATATGACTTTCTTTTGAAAATAATGTAATTCCATAGACATTTCTAATTCAAATTTTATATTTATTCATATTGTTTAAAAGCAGGGTAAATAGAATTACATAATCTCTTAGCATATTTTAAATAAAATGTTTCATTTTCAAAATGCCACATAGAATTATACAGTAACAAGATACAATAACAGAAGTCTGGGCAGTGATTCTCTATGAATTACATAAATGCTGACTTTCTTCTACGTTAACTGCATTAGAATATAAGCTCTCATCCTCTCATAAAACTGCATTTCTTATTCGCATATGTTTGACATTTCTAATGAAATACATATATTTGAACATATAGATCTAAGTCTCAGGGTAAATAAGCAAAACTTTTGACAAAATTGCTCTCAATTTTTCTATTCTATGTGTGACTGATCAATTCCTGACTTCATAGTTATACACAAAGAACTTTTTCACATTGAAGAAAGTTTTTAATATTCACAAAAAGTAGAACATTAGTCATCTTCAAAATGAAATTCCATATATATTTAAAAAATTAGTTATTTCATTTTATTTTGTATTTTCCATATTCTATCTTCTCATGTTTCAGTATTTTTAAAGACTGTCTTATAATTTGGTTACCCTTTGCTAATTGGCTTTTTTCATTGAAAGAGATCTTAACCGCCATTGACTGAATAACTTTTCCTTTTTAGTTTATGCTGATGTGCTTCCCTAATTACCTTACTAATAAAATAGAGTCTTAGAACACTTCCCAGAGCACTGAGAAGCTGAGTAATCACCCATGGTCACACAGAAATTATTTTTTCAATGGTATAACACAGGTCATGTTACTTCTCAGTTATCTGGGGTTATACATTGTAAGAATGAATGTCCTATACAAATGCAACCCTAAGACAATATCCAATCTTCATTTTAGCCAATAGTTACGTGAGTTTCTTAAATGTACCAAAATGGTCATTAGATCAGCAAGAATTTATTAAGTACTTACTATATACAAGGCGCTGGGCTAAGTGCTGAGAACACCTCCCCCCAAAAAAAGCGTATGTGGGGAGTTCCTACTCTCAAGGATTTCACATTCTAATGGAAAATGTAATATGTGAATAACTAGGCACATATAAGCTACATCTTGAGGAGATGGGCTAGTAACAGAGAGGAAGGTGTTGGTAGCTGGGGTGGGTGGGTGGGTGGGAAATGGTAAAGATCTCCCAAAGAATATGCAGTTTGAGGTAAGATAAAGAAAACCACAGAAGCCAGAGGTGGAGATAAAAAACAAAAAAACATTTGGGGCATGGAAGGGGTTGAGGGGGATTGGAGATGGCGTGTCTCGTGTAAAGAATAGTTAAGGAAGCTAGTGTTTTCCATACTCCAGATCTTAGAGGTTGCTAAGAAAAGTGTAAGAAAACCAGAATAACTCCCCCCAACTTTCTTTTCTGTAAAAGATATTTTAATTGTAAAGTGTCCTTTTAGGGGTTGCTGGGAAGTAGACAAAAGGCCTGTGAGATCTGGAGTTTTCCCACATCTTCCAAGGCAAGGACATGTTGCATGGTTTGGAATTTAACTTGGACAAGTCAAAAATAAGAGACAACACCCCAAAAGGAGAAACTAGCTTCTCCTAGCACCTCAGAAGAGATAGAGAGTGGAGATGAAGACAGGCTGGAATCTGGGGTGTTGTGGCAGGTTGAAAGTAGTCAAAACTGTGGTTTTTCTCTTTCCAGGCTATGAGGAAAGGAAGGTAACTCACAAGGAATAGCCCAAGAGGAAGAGATTTCTTCCATGGTTGGTGGCCAGTCGCAAACTGAACTGTCCCCATTTCCTACTTCTTTGGCAGGTACAATCAGTGCTTGTTTATAGGTGGGTTCCATTACTCTTTTGCGAATTATGTTTTAGAGAATTAGCTTCATAAACTTTCATAAACTCTTATAGTCGACTGAGGCATAAATATTTCCTTGAGTCCGTTGGTTCATAGACTACAGTTTGGGTGGGGGGAGGGAGATAGCTATGAGACTCAGACAAAAAATCATTATGTTTCCTGGCATAGGTCTGGGATTCAAAACCCAACCCACTGTTATAGTCCCTCTTTCTTTCTAACTAAGGGTATAAACTTAAGACATTCTTATGACCACTTCCATCATAAGCATACTTCCTGAGGCAGAATCAATACACACCTTGGCTTTTCATAGCACCCCTTCAGAATATGAGCCTAAGTTATTTTTCTCTTGTACTCATATCTCAGATTCACTAAGAGTAGCGAGATCCTGAGTTTTATGTAGGCAGGGAAGATGCCGCTATTTAGTGCATCGTGCAAAAAAAGTGCTGGACTTAATAGTGAGGTGAAATCGAGTTCAAATCTTGCCCCATAGATTTATTCTTTGTGTGACCCTGGATAAGTCGCTTAATATTTCTTAGCTTCAGTTTGCTTATCTATAAAATGGGGATAATAATAACCACCTACCTCCCAGGGTTGTTGTGTGGACAAAATGAGGCAATAAAGTATGTTGAAAACCTCAAAGCACTATATAAATATTAATCATTATCGTTGCTATCATTATGATTATTCCACAGACTCTATATCCATATATCAGATGAACATTGGTTACATGAGACAATTACGTCCTTTTTTAATGAAGAACAAGTGTGAAGAAGAGTAGAATTTCAAAATTATTGTAAAGAGTTGGAACAATATGAAACTGAATTTTTAAAAGAATTTTGAGTTCCAATTTTTTTTTTCCTTCTGGCCCTCTCCTTCCCTCCCATTGAGAAAACAAGCAATGTGACATTAATTATATATGTGAAGTCATGCAAATGTTTCCACATTAGCAATGTGGCAAGAAAAATAGAATAATTGTATTCTTTAAGTAAGTAATGTATTAATGTATTAAGTAAGTAATGTATTCTTCAATCTGCACTAAGATTTCATCAATTCTGTCTCTGGAGATGGATAACTTTTTTATCATGCACCCTTTGGAATTGTCTTGTATCATAGTATTCATTAGAGTAGCCAATTCTTTCACAGTTGATCGTCTTTCTTAATATGTACAATGTTCTGGTTCCTCTCACTTCACTTTGCATCAGTTCATATAAGCCTTCCCAGAAAACAGAATTTAAAAAAAAAAAAACTGAGGAAAAGACAACATACCTTTCATGCTCTTCTATCTATAGCATGATGTTTGCAATGGGTGAAATCAGTTAAACTTATCTAATAAATATAGAACTTTTTCTGTTTCCAGGAACCATGGGTCTATAATTGGACTTTTGTACCACTATATAGTGAGGCTGGTTTGTAAAGTGGCTGAATAATATTAGGTCTTCATAATTCAAGCTCCTGACTTCTTTTAAAACTTAAAAAAATCTTTCATTAGCAGATATAATTGAAAGGCAATAAGCTCACTTCTAGGATAGAATATTTGAACTTGAAATAAAGAACAAGGACTAAACAATGTTAATTTGTTTTCTTCCTCAAAATGCTACCTATTCTGGTGTTCAGTCCTGGACAAATAAAAATTTTTTCCCTGACCTTTATTTCTGGTTCTGTAAACCCAGGAAATATTTATGATCTGCTTATCTGACACTTCTATATCTCTAGCATAGCTTTAGGCTACCTGCTTGAATGCTTCAAACTTGGTTTTAAAATCTATACTTTAACCTACCATCTCTACTTAAACGATTTCTCTATGAGGTTAACACAATCACCCTTAGCCTCTCTGTCCACTCAGCCCCAAATGCCTCTTGAAATGAAAACTGAAGTCTGAAGCAAAAAACATCAGGGCATTCCAAACTACCATGGTCCTGATTCTTTCTTGCTTTGTTTAGTAGGATAAAGGGAAGATCCCTGGCTTTTACCCATGTTGATCCTAGCTCCCAGTGTGTTGAATTACTTCTCTCAGCTACAAAGATCCCAATAACATAGGCTAGGGCAACTGTCAGCTCTCAGCAGCTCAGCTTTGTTGGCTGGTTTGTTTTGTTAGGAAAATTTCTATGAAGGAGCTATCTTCCTTTTTGAGACCAAACTATACTTCAAACAAAGCACAATCTAGCTAAAAGTATTTTAATACAAACCTTGATTCCCCCATGTTAAAATCCATATAAATATTGAAAGAGGCTGCAATCTAGTGTTTGGTAAACTGTCTTGATCGTGCATTTTCTATCAGTTTAAAAAAAAGAGAGAAAACTTACACTACCGATAGATATATGCCTACTTATTAGTAAATTATATAGTATACTATGACATCAATAGCTATTAACTATTTATTCCTCTCTCAATCTGTTGGTGATTCCCAGACTTTCTTATCTCTTCCCAACAATTTTCTTACACTGAATGCTCCCTCCTCCCCATCGCGCCCTCCCTGCCCCCAGACTTCTCACAATGGAAGAACCCTTTACTCTGTGGTCTCCTTCTTCTGAATGATGTTTTGTTCCAGAACTTCCAGTTCAAAGAAGGGGTCCCAGGTCCATCATGTACATTCCTTCATTTGTCTTTTGGCCCTGTTCTTGACTCTCCAGACATTTTTTTGTCATCACACCCCCAAGGCTGTATTTTTCTCTACCACCTTCCACTTCCACTTCTGCTTCTTGGCTTCCCCTATTAGAATGTAAGCTCCTAGGGGGTAAGGATTTTTTTTGCTTCTATTTGTATCTACAACATTTAGCCCAGTGCCTTACCTATAATAAATGCTTTAATAAGTGTTTATTGACTTGGCATATGAAATAGATGAATAGATAGGCCTAGATTCAGGATGGGGCTCTCCAGGGGACAGTAGTTGCCACCATCAAAGCCATGGATGTAGACCTTTTTTTTAAACTTTCAATAAACTGTTAATGAAATATCAGTCCAGAAATTAACAGCTAATTATTAGACCTACTTATTGTATGCTTAGCATGATGTTGGGTAATACCTATAAGTTCCTATTTCTTTCTTTAAAAACAAAAGAGAGATAAAGTAAAACTATGATTTACTAAAATTATACATCTGTGTTTCTATTACAATTTTGTTTGGAATTATTTTCTGAAAATATCCTGAAATCATTTGAGAGAAGTAGGAATCTAGTCTTCTCATTAAGCTGAGTGAATGTCATTCAATTAGGATATTTTTGCTATGCAACTATAGTACCTCAAATACTTCCTTTGGTTAAACATTCCTCTTAGTCTGCTTTACTCTAACTGCTTCAGAATTAATAATTTCATAAGTCAAGTTTATTATGATCCTTTACAAATTCTGTAAGTAATCTCCCATTGTATTAATTTTAATTCTTTCTCTTTTTAACCTTTCAGAGTGAAATTAATAAATCTTCATTAAGTAGTCATCACTGAAATGAGGAAAAAAGTTTTGAGAGAACCAGTCATGATTATGTTTGGAATGTGGATAATTTCTCTTATTTATTTGCTTCCTTTCTCATGGTCACTGTCAGTATAGCAGGATGCCTCTTTTGCTTTTGATGGCAATTATAATATGGACAAAGGACGGAGATGTAGAAATTTCCGATATTATGTACCAATGTTAATTTTGTCTGCTATAATGGATGCTTACATACCCTTCAGTTTGTTTATTTCCATATTAAACATATTGGCTGAAATCATGACTTACTAGCCTCTAGGTACAAGATAATTTCTGTCACTATGACTTATAAACAACATAAAATTATTCCCCTCTCTGTTATTTAGTCTTGTTTTCATTATGTTTTTCATCTATTGGTCTCTTTTTCTGTAACAGTCTACATTATGTCAACCATATTTTTCATATCTGAGTTAAAAATCCAGGCTAATTCAAGGTATTTCAATATATGTAAGTGTTTTGCATCTTGCAGAAATAATGTAGAGATTGACTGATTTTTTTCTTCATTTTCATTGAATATTTCAGAATTTTATAGACATTATTTATTTCTTCATCTCTTTCCAGTTGTGGGAAGGAGGGGGAAAATCACTGGATTTGAAGCCAAAGGCCCCGGGCTCAAAATCTGCCTCTGTCACTTACTTCCTATGTGACATTGAGGAAGTAACCATCTGGACCTCTATAAAATGAGCAGATAAGGTCTATGTGCTTATGGTCTTTAAAAATAATTATTGCAAAATAGATTTAATCTGACAAAGTTTTATCAAGCATCTTCTATGTGCAAATCGCTGTGCAGGGCACCAGGATTGCAAAGATGAAAAATTATATAGTCCTTCTCTTCACAGACCTTATAATTTAGTAGGAGGGATGAGAATGAAGCCAAAGAACTCTACCTGTTGCAATAGCAAAGAGCATAGGCCTATGAAATACATAAGAGTTCATGAGAGTGTTTCAAAATCTCGACACAGTTCCCATTTTCCTCCATGACTGTTGAAAAAAAATCGCTATTTTCCAGAAGAGTAGTGATCCTTATTTATAATCAGAATTGTTACCATCTCTTAAATGTTCTTTCTACCTCAGTCTCTCCCCTCCCCAAATCATCCTTTCTATTCTAGCAACGTAATCTTCTTGACACAGAATTCCGATGTGTTTACAGTTCCCAAGCTCTATAGCCATGGTGGCTACTCATTGACTATCAGATAAAATACAAGACCCTTATACTACCTTTCAAGGCCTTCCATGCTGACTTCAACCCATCTTCTGAGACTAAATTCCCACTTCTCTCTTTATATACTTAATGCTATAATGAGACAATAGGGTCAAACTTGAAATGGAAATGATTCCTTCAATCCATATATTAACATTATGTTGTATTTCATTATTTACTTATTCATTTATATATTATATAACAAATGTAATATATTACATATTTTGTTATTTATATATTGTATTATTTGTTTTTTTTAACATTTCACAATTACATTTTAATCTGGCTCAGGCAGCACCTCAAACTTTTGTCTGCCATTTGCAGTCCAGGGGCATCAAGTTCAACACCTCTGTGAGTAGTCAGTCTGGAATAATGACTCTGCTTTAAGCTCATCCTTCTTTTTTCATTTGCATGAACTGTACCTTGTGCCTAGAGTGGACTTGCTCTACATCTCTAACTGTTTTAAGTCCTATGCTATTTAGGGGCTGCTTCCTTCATGTTGCTTTTCCCAAGTCCCAACAGTTACAAGTGAATCATCTCAAGTAGGTGGCAAAATGGATAAATGGATCATCTTGGAGTCAGGAAGACCTGAGTTCAAATCAGACCTCAGACATTTATTAATGTGACCAAGTTACTTAACCTCTTTGCCTCAGTTTACTCAGTTATAATGGGGATCTTACTAAAATTATATGTATTTCATGTATGTATGTATGTGTTATACAATATATGTGTATGTATGCGACATACATATATTTGTATATATGTTATACTTAATATGATATATGTTTATATGCATATGTACCTGCCATATTATACAATACATATATTTGTATAAACATTTTTATTTTTAAAGCCTTTAGCCCAGTACCTGGCATGTACAAGATGCTTAATAAATACTTGTTCCCTTCCCCCCTTCTTAAAATTCTCTTGCCATTCTTCTGAATTTGCCCTATGCAATTAATAATATTCTAGTGTTTGTTTTAGGCATTTGTGTAAATTTTTTCCCCTAAGAGGGTCTATGTTCCCGGTAGTCGGAACTTTTCTGTTTGGTTGTCTTTGTATCCTTGTCTTTTAACATAGCACCATAAAATTGATAAATGCTTTTGGAATTGACAGGAATTAAAATGGGCAGGGCAATACCTTGGTTGTGAGGTTCAAATTTAATCATCTTACCAGTGAGCCAAATTGCCTACCCTTCAAGAATAAGCCCTGGGCCTGATATTTAATATTTCGGCCCACTCACAGTACTCCCTACAGTGTCAACTTTCTCTGGAGTTTTCGCTAGACAATCATTTGATAGTAATGCAAAAATGAGCCCTGCCTACACTCTAGTACTCAGGATGAAAACTATAATAGGAACCGGATTTCTCACTTTTCTTTTTCAGACTAGAGCTTGTAAAGTTACTGATTGTTTTAGAGTGATCTTTGTATGATGTAAAGACTTGTAGGGAAATTGAAATAATACTTTTGGGTTTTTTTTTGAGGGTGAAGGCAAGGCAACTGGAGTTAAGTGACTTGCCCAAGGTTACACGGCTAGTAAGTGTCAAGTGTCTGAGGTCAGATATGAATTCAAGCCCGGTGCTCTATTCACTGCACCACCTTGCTGTCCTACTACTTTTTATTTTTTAAAGCTGTTTTAGATGGCACAGTAGATAGAGTGCCAGGCTTGGAGTCAGGAAGTCCTGAGTTCAAGTATGGCCTCAGATACTTACTAGCTATGTGACCCTGGGCAAGTTACTTAACTGTTTCCCTCAGTTTCCTCATCTGTAAAATGAACTTCAGGAGGAAATGGCAAACCACTCTAGTAACTTTGCCATGAAAACCTTAAATGGAGTCATGAAGAATCAGACACAACTGTTAATGACTAAACAACAACAAATGAATGGTGGACAGGCTTAAAAATTGGTTCCCCTTTCACAGGTAAAACCTTGATATTTATTTGCAAAATGGCATCATGGCAAGTTGAAGATTGCAAAAAGTATAAGAACCACAAAAGGCTAAGGAGATTATTTTTCTCAAAGAATATCTGCTTGTTACTGAATATTTGCATTATCCTTTAGAATGCTGAGCCCACAAAACTCATCTGCCGTGACACTCATTTGGCATTCTCTCCATCCCAACACTGAGGAACTATTGACCAATACAGACATTGAAGGATGAATTATTTGTACAACCCCTATCAATTTCACTGACATGTTCACAAACTATTAATGTTACTTAAACAAGAAAAGAATGGGGCTTTAAGGTACACAAAATGCTGTACCTGTGTTACTTCATTTGACCTTCCTGACAGCCCTGTGAAATAAATCCTTTTATTTTTTTTTATATTTTTCTCTTTTTTTGCTTTTTTTTTTTTTGGAGGGGGGAAGGCAGGGCAATTGGGGTTAAGTGACTTGCCCAAGATCACACAGCTAGTAAGTGTGTCAAGTGTCTGAGGGCTGGATTTGAACTCAGGTCCTCCTGACTCTAGGGCCTGTGCTCTACTTAGTGCGCCACCTAGCTGCCCCAGTAAATCCTTTTATTATCCCTATTTTACAGATGAGGAAGTGGAGGCTGAAAGAGAATACCTGTTAATATAGACATACAGATATACACCTGGACAATATATATTATTTAAAATATAAACTGAAAGGTGTAAAAGGGCCAATTTACAGTTTGCCTTTTTTTCTTGGCAGTACTGATAAAGGCTGCTAGGTGGCACAGTGGATAAAACTCTGGCCCTAGTGTCAGGAAGACCTGAATTCCTATCTGTCCTTAGACCCTAGCCGTGTGACCCTGGGAAAGTCACTTAACCCTGTTGGCCTCAGTTTCCTCATCCGTAAAATGAGCTGGAGAAGGAAATGGCAAAGCACTCCGGTATCTTTGCCAACAAAACCCCAAATGGGGTCACAAAGCGTCAGCCATGACTGAAACAACTGCACAATAAAAGTAGTTTCTAGTGCCAGATAGCAGATCAGAGAACTTACCTGTGGTTTTGGACTTAGCTACTCATTTTCAAAAGACATACCTTTTAATATTGGCTTATTTGTGCCAAATTTAGCCTTCCTTCACTCCTTTCCTCCCCTCTTCCCACATTCTATGAATGTTTCTTGCACACCTACTATGTCTCCAGTAAGCTGTCCAAGCCCTTAAAGACTTCACAGTCTGGTGGAAACATGAAGTATTGAATAGCTTACTATGTTGAATAGTTCAGTATTATTGGCACTGTATGATCAAGACAGCTAGGTGACAGTGTATTGGAGATCCTTGAAGAGTTTGGCTTTTGTTTCCTTTTATGAATTCAGTGTCTTTGATTGAGTCTTACTAGGTGCTAAGCCCCAGTCCCAAACCCCTATCTATTAGGTGCTAAGCCTATTTGGATGTGAATTGGTAACTAATGTGGGGCTCCAGGTGAGGCCAATGAAGGGAGGTGCTAACACCAGAGCCAATCATAGTAACCTAAGTTCTGGTCACTCAGATGACGTTTGATGAATGTGAAACTGTATCAAAAGAGAGAACAGAGCTATTTGCTAAGGGCTCTCACTCTTGGTGGTGTGCTGATGTGGAGATTCTGGGCACCTTTAGCTAAGAGCCCTCCAGCTGGTAAACCTGGACGTGGGACTTTGTTAAACTCTGGCAACTATGAATCTAGATTTGAATCAGACAAGGTCTGTCTTTTGATGTTTGTAATTTGTTTGTATTTGCTCTGAAGTTCAGGGTTCTGGCTTTCCCCCTGAACTAACTGAATGATATTTGTGTGCTAGATTAAAGTAAGGTGTTAACCCCTTAACGTTGCTTTCCTTAGTAAAGCAGATCAAAAGAACCTGGGTTTGCAGCGTTCCGTGAGCTGGTTGTTGTTGGTTTTACAACCCCCCACAGCAGCTGCTAGCCGGATTGTTGAAACACATGGATATAGAACTAGACATCGCTCAGGAAGACCCGAGTTTGAATCTTGCCCTCTCCTCCTCAGTTTCCTCATCTGCAAAACAGAAATAATGATATCACCTCTCTTACATGTTGTGAAGTTCAAATGACATAAATTTGTAAAGTGTTTTCTATGCCTTAAAGGATTATATAAATGTAGTTTATCAGCATCATTACCACCACTATTACCATCACCTCCACCAACCATCATCATAATCATCATCATCATCATCATCATTGTCATCTGATGATAAAGCCAATAATAGGAGTCCACTGTGGTTTGGCACAGTTAAAAGAGTCTTCATACAAAAATAGAATTTAAATTGCATTTGGATAATCATGGAGGGCAGAGAGGAACATTCCAAGTTGGGGGTAGGGGCTGGCTAAAAAAAGCAAGCTCCATTTGGGGATCACTTCTCATTCTGGGGAGCAAAATTACTTGGGTTGAACGTAGTTTTATTACTGTAGAATAGTTGGAAAGGTTAAATTAAGGCTATCTTTTAGCACTAGGTCTTTAAAAAAATCTTTAATGTGTTTCTACTTGCATTTTAATAGTATTTTTCATAGACCACTTCCACGCCTTCTTATAGAATGCCATAATGTTTTAATTTACATTCAGCTTTCACAAATACCTTGTTTCTTACATTTGACCTTGGCTTTACAAATATTACTCTAATTACTGATTTTTAGGGTTGGGTGAAACCTTGTTCAGATGATTGTACAAGTATTTTTATCTCCTCCCATTAATTTCTCATTTTAGCTGTCAAGTGTATCTTAGTTGACCTCTTGTTTACTCATTATATGTAGCCGAAAGGGAAAGTAAATAAATGATGTTCGTCTTCATGACTTTTATTATTTTTAGTTAGCGCTCTGTTCTAGCAGTTCACGTAATTTTCTTGGACTTGGAAATTTATTCAGAAAGTTTCTATTCTAGATATATGGTGCTATTCATTCTCATGGGACTTTTTTTTTAATCTCTGATTACTTTTCCATTTTTTGTTTTGTTTTGTTTTGTTTTGCCTTCAGCCATACTGCCTCAGGCTATGATCTTGTCAGATCTCATAAGCCAAGCAGGATTAGTTATGATCAGTATTTGGATAAGAGGCCTCAGAGGGAAACTTATATTCTATTGCAGAAAGTAGTACTAGGCATTCAGAAAGTTTTCTCCTAATTTTGCTGTCAAATACTGAAACAATTTCCATATTCATATATTTAATATTAATAAATATGCATATTTTACCTATTATATGCAATACCAATATAAGTTGTTCGGTTGTTTCTGTCTCATCAGACTCGTCATTATTCCATTTTGAATTTTCTTGGCAAAGATATTAGAGTGGTTTGCCATTTCATTAAGTGACTTGCCCAGGGTCACACAACCAGTAAGTGTCTGAGGGCAGATTTGAACTCAGGTCTTTCTTCCTCTTCTTTCCACTGTGCCACTTAGTTGCCCCACACTAAAATATGTGTGTGTGTGTGTGTGTGTGTGTGTGTGTGCATACACACATACAATATGCATATATATGCCTATATGTATATATGTATGTATACATATACATATATATGCTAATATATAAATAGATATAAATGGATAGACATAACATTGGTCTCTTAATAATTAGTTGCCTCTAGTCTAGACTGCTTTTAGGGGCCATTTTTATTTGGTTGCTTTTTTGTAAGTACGTTAACTAGTTTTTCAGATATTTGCTATTAATACTTATGCTCATTTGACTTGCATAGTATTTTTTTCTACTTGTTTTCTGTTATCTTATTAAAATGTTATTATTTCTGCTACTGTTGCAACACAACAAATAATGTGACATTATTAATTCATTGTTTATTTAACTACTATTTATCCAATTGTCCACTTATTCAACAAGAACTTAACAAGTACCTACTATGTGACAGACCTTGTGCTAGATACTGGAGGTATTTTTTGGAGGTAAGTTAATTGAGAAACATTAACAGTTTCTTCCTATGTGGAGCTTAGAGTCAAAAGTCGGCACAAATGCCATCTTATTCACAAAGCCTTACCTGAGTGCTTGGATTAGCAAGGCAATAATCACAATATAGACGATAATAGTTGATATGCTTATGTGGTTCTGTATTGCAAAATACAAGAGACTCTCCATATAGAAGGCAGAAGAAGTAAACCATTTATTCAGACACCAGAGAACCAGATCCCAAAACCAATAAACCTAATTCATCATAGCAGCAAAAAACTCCCCAAACCAGTAAGCCCATTTTATCATAAGAGCAAAGAACTTAAAACACAATATCACAGCATGGAGCCTTGCCATCCCGTTAGCTTTCTGCCCTGCTTCTGGGGCCTTCCCACAAACACACTCACAGTGCAGCTAGCACTCCTACATCTGCTCTCTCCCTTAGTTCTAACTGCATTCTCTGCATTTCCTGTGGCACACTTTCCTTTTCCTCTCAGCAAGCTCCTCCCACCACATAAGACTTAGGGTTCCTGTGATGTAAGCAGGTCACATAGCCTATTAATAGGTGGAAAAGATCTTCAAATCTAAATGACCATTACAGTAATCAAATCAGAACTTATCTTTCCTTCTTTAGGACACAAAGTTTTTACCATTCTCATGTCCTATGAATTGTCACAGGATGATTAACAGGATCATAAACCCACTGCCAAGAATAGTTTTCATCTCTGATTATTTTTCTATGTTTTCTGTCTCCCTCCACCCCACCCATTATCTTATTGAAGCTCAGTTGAAGGAACTTGGAATAAATAGCTGGAGAAAAGAAGATGTAGGGCAGGGCAGTATGATAGCCATATTCAAATTTCTTTTTAATTTTTTTTATTTAATATATTTAGTTTTCAGCATTGATTTTCACAAGAGTTTGAATTACAGGGGGGCGGAGCCAAGATGGCGACTGGAAAGCAGTAACTGGCGTGAGCTCCCCACCAAGTCCCTCCAAAAACCTATAAAAAA
>CM053626.1:73500931-73517583 GCA_028646595.1 Phalanger gymnotis
GTATCCTTTAGCAAGTCATTGACTTGTTTTTCATGGTTTTCTCTCATCCTTCTCATTTCTCTTCCCAATTTTTCCTCTACTTCTCTAACTTGCTTTTCCAAATCCTTTTTGAGCTCTTCCATGGCCTGAGACCAGTTCATGTTTTTCTTGGAGGTTTTCGTTGTAAGCTCTTTGACTTTGTTGACTTCTTCTGGCTGTATGTTTTGGTCTTCTTTGTCACCAAAGAAAGATTCCAAAGTCTGAGACTGAATCCGGGTGTGTTTTTGTTGCCTGGCCATGTTCCCAGCCAACTTACTTGACCCTTGAGTTTTTCAATAGAGTATGACTGCTTGTAAAGAGTACTATGTTCCAAGCTTGGGGGGATGCACTAGTTCTGCCACACCAGCACTCCTCCTTCCCCAAGAACCCCCAACCTGGACTGGACTTAGATCTTCAGCAGGCTCTTCAGTCCTGCTCTGATCTGCCACTTAATTCCTCCCACTAGGTGGGCCTGAGGCCAAAAGCAACTGCAGCTGTAGTTCTGTAGCTGCCCCACCTCTGCTGCCCCAGGGTGGTGGCTGAAATGTGAACTCCTTCTTCCACTCTGTCCCCAGCAGCTTTTCCCACTAACCTTCTCTGTTGTCTTTGGTGTTTTTAGGTTGAGAAGTCTGGTAACTGCCACAGCTCACTGATTCAGGGTGCTAGGGCACGTTCCGCCTAGCTCCTATTCTGTTTGGTCTGCACTACCTATGCTGGGCTCTGCTCCACTCTGCTCCCAGCTCCATGCGGGATAGACCTTACCCAGATACCATCCAGGCTGTCCTGGGCTAGGGCCCTGCTTCCCTCGCCTATTTTGTGGGTTCTGCAGTTCTTCTGTCTTGTCTTTGGTTTTTGCGGATTGAGAAGTCTGGCAACTGCCACAGCTCAGTGATTCAGGGCACTAGGGCCTGCTCTGCCCAGCTCCTGGTCTGGTTGGCCCACGCTGGTGTCTGCTCTGCTCCCAGCTCCGTGTGCTAAAGACCTCAAGCAGCAACCCTCCAGGCTGTCCTGGGCTGGAACCCTGCTTCCCTCTGCTATTTTGTGGGTTCTGCCATTCTAGAATTGGTTCAGAGCCATTTTTTATAGGTTTTTGGAGGGATTTGGCGGGGAGCTCATGCTAGTCCTTGCTTTCTGGCTGCCATCTTCATATTCAAATTTTTAAAGGCCTATTCTGTGGAAATGGAATTAGATGTTCTCTTTGGCTGCATGGAAAAGACCCAGCTTCAATGGTTGGAGACTACAGAAAGGTAAGCTGGGGCTCAATGTCAGGGTAAATATCTTTAGAAACATGGTTATAAAAAAGCAAAATCAGCTAAATGTGGGGGTCAAAATGAGAGGCTACATGACTACTTGTCAGGCATATTACAGTGATTCTTTTTAGATACTGGTTGAGTAAAATGAGC
Source organism: Phalanger gymnotis (assembly GCA_028646595.1). Classification (NCBI taxonomy): domain Eukaryota; kingdom Metazoa; phylum Chordata; class Mammalia; order Diprotodontia; family Phalangeridae; genus Phalanger; species Phalanger gymnotis. Next base: position 73,502,353 of record CM053626.1, read on the forward strand.
CTGTTACTATTCTAAAATTATATAATTCTGGCCATGCGCTATGATTGTTTTACTGGATTATAAGTTTCCTGTGGACAGTGGACATATCTTATTCATCTTTATAATCCACAATGCTAGTACCATGTTCTGCTCACAGTAGATACTTAAACATTTGTTGATTTGAATTCTTGCATTCATTTGATAAATCACAAACAGATTTTTTATAAGGGGCACTTACCTTGAGAGGTCAAGATATACATCATGAATAGAAATGCTAATTTTTGTTCTTTTTTTGTCATTGAATGAAATATTTATTTATTTATTTTTCCTTTTCAAAGAAAGTAGTAGCATTGGAAATAAAGACAGGACTATTCCTGCTATTACACAATTCTTTGTTGTTTCAGTAATAGAACATAATAAATTTTCCATAGCTACCTTAAACTGAAGGTGAACCATATTTTTAAAGTATAGCAATACTATTTTCATAATTTTCCTCCAATACTCAAACAGATCTCTGATCTGATATATATAGAAATTCCTTTCATTCATATGTATCCAAGTTAGGTGCTTTTGTTCACTTATTCCTGTAAGATGCCATAGGGGATTGGCCAGATATTCCAAGGGCATTCATTGCTTTCTCTTGACATCATAAGGACAACAGTAGAACACACAATCTGAATACTGGTTACCTACTGGTGACACCCCTCCCATTTTCTTTTTTTAATTGTTTGTGTTCTTGATGCCATTCTTTGCTCTAATTTTCTCTAGAGTCTCTTATTATCTGCTGATGCCTGCTTTTACCCACCAGGTACCTCCCTATTGCTCTTTGAGTGAAGCTCATTTAAAATTTTCAGTGACTGTAGTGTTCTATGACTCACAGCCATATAACAACACTAATATAATGTTATATTAAAACAATGGGGCTTTGTTTCCAGAGATAGCTACAGGTCCTTAAAGGTCCTTTTCAATTACCTAAGGATAATTTCACCTTCTTCCCTCCTGATATATTATGGGCCCAATTCATTATCCATTTGCATTGTCAGAGAGAATTTCATCAACTACCCACCTGTATGTTGAAAATACTATGGAAGTACTCTAAAAATACACTGAAAAGCGTCAATTATGAGAATAATGGTACTGAAGGGGAAATAATGTTAATTGATTGAAAGCTATCCAGAATATAAGACAGCACTGGGCTAACAAAGCTTTCTTTGGTGAATATTTTAAAAATATTTAATATATAACAATATATTTTTTAAAAAATTAGTATTACAAAAGTCTACCTTAAAATGGTTTCTTTTAACAAGTTAGGTCACATGCAAAAATCAAAAGTATTCAAAAATCCTTGAAAGATAAAACCTTGTTAAAATCCTACTTATTATTAACATCAGACAAGATATTAAGCAATAAAATCCATTCTTACAAAATGTGATTTCCACAGTCATTCAGATCTAGTTCATAGTCAAGTTGAAAAGGATATATCCCGATAGACGGTAAGATCTGCCGTATGTTCCTGCTTGTGAATAACATGATGATGGTTTCACTAAAGCCCTGAATCCAAACCTTCCAGTCATTTGCATGATGGTAAACATAAATCTACTGTGGAATATTATTTGCAAAAATATTCCTCTTCCCTTCTAGGATCTTGGATGACCTCCATGCATTTGGAAATTATTCCCATAATTGGTAGTTAATGATGCTTAGTCTGTCTTTTTTTATTCATTATTAACAATGTTCAATAATTTTTTTCTAAGCTTTTGACATTTTCCTCAATCTTTCAATGAGCTAATAATTGTGTCAAAACCAGGATGGATGTTATCTATGTATAATCAATTTTATCATGCTTCTACTATATGTGTTCTCTTTAGTACCATTACCACCTCCTCAACATGCACAAAGAGAACTGTGATATTTTATACCAAGTGGGTTTGTTTCACTGTCCTTAATCATGAAAATTTCATTATAAAACCAATGCAGAATTTTATTTTTTGTTCAATTTATTGATTTTAATACTTTTCAATTTAAAAATATTTTGCTTCATTATCTCTTACTAAATTTATTTAGACTAGTTTTATCTTCCACTAATTCTTTCTCTTTTAGGAGGTAATTCTAATCACAGTCCTGTTCCTGGTCATCAAAATTGTTAGTAATTGGAATTGTTAAATTTAGCTACTATGTGTGTTAGAAATTGAAGAATTTTTTTTTCTTTGTTTTGCTCTATTTTGTGAATTCTTGGGATTGGAAGTTTTCCTCAATTGAGAAGTTTTGGAAACTTTTCTTGCTTTATTTTAGAATTAGAGTATTTAATATTTTTTTTCTTGTCTCATTCTCTTGAGATCTTTGATCCCTAAGTTGTTTCTATGCAATCTGTCTTTAAGATCAGTATGACATACTTGTATAGAGATCATGTATTATTTTTAACATTATTGTTTTTTTTTCTTCTCTTTCAGATTATCTTTAAATTTTTAAACTTGTTTTCCTAATACATTTGTTTCCCATTTTTCTTCTGTGGAGAGACTTACCACTGTGGATGCAAGGTTTTCTATTTCACTAATCATTTCCATTGTACAAGCCATGAATTCTGTTTGATGATTCTTATTTGTCTCTTTAACCCTTCAAGAACATCCTGCTGTGGTTCCATGTTTTCTGGGCAATCTATAGGATCCTCTGCCTCATGAAGTCTTAGTTCAATTTCCTTTCTCTTGCAATACTTATTCAGAGACGCTCCTATCCATTTAGATGTTCTTATTGATTTGCTTGTCCTCAAAAAATTTTACTGAGTATTTTTCCTCCTGAGATATTTGGTGATTTAAATCTTTTCCCTATCTTATACTCACATATCAGTCACTTTTTAAAAAAAACTCTTTCCACTTTTGACGATAAATTTCAAATCTTTCTCAGCCTTCCCCCTCATTGGAAAATCTAGTTTTTACTGGTCTACGTCCCTCTTCTGAAGTTATTTCTGGAGAACTAGAGTGCACTCTACACGACAGCCTCCATTTTCAGGAGGGGTTCAAGCCATCCAACTTTCCTTCCTCTCCCAATTTTCTTCTAATATTCTAGACTTTGAAACCATACCATATCACCTTGGGCTTTCATTAGTGCCAGAGACCTCCTCTTCCTGAAACAGCTATCTATTATGCCAGGTCCCTTTTCCTACTAGTAAACTCTTCTGAGAGCCTCTATTTTTTGGGAAAGGCTCATATGAGCCAAGTTTCCTTTTCCTCCCAATTCTATTTCTAACTTTCTGGACATTAAAACTGTACCTCAACTACAATCTCACTCTGGAAACTCTTTTCATCATGGGGCCTCCTAACTATCAAATATTCATCCATACCTATGATCTTCTTACCCTGACACATCCCTCCATCCTGCTTGCCCTCTTCTTTCATTGGTGAGTTCCTTCCAGGGACCTTCATATAGAGGATGGACCAAGACAGACAACCTCCAGCCCCTTCACGACTCCGTTTATGTTTTCTGGACTTAGACACAATGCCCCCATAAGTATATCTTCTATCACCAGTAGAATTCATCTAATTTTATATTATATTCCTCTCTCCTTTCATTTTCTTTCTTCTAGTTTTATATTAATTTTGGTCTTTGCTCTAACAAGTTGGTTGTCTGCACATAAACAGCTAATTCAGGAAAGGCTTCCATATCCATAACAGATTGTTTATTATCTGCTTAAATTAATTTCATTTTTGGTGAAGTAAATAAAAATTCTAGTGAAATAAATAAATGAAATTTAAATTTATTTCATATAGGTGCTTATCATGTCTAAGTATTTTAAATTATTTAATCAAGGAAAGTATTGATTATATATAATTATAAAATTTCTGTTCAGCCTAAAAGTTTTTGATGATTTTTATTTCTCATTCCTGATCCATAAATTTCAATATATTTATTGTCACAATCATACATGCTCACCTTTGAATTGAAATTTTAAAGTATCTGACTACATTATAATTTGTGGATTCTTATTTAGTTCATAGAATTTCTCTAACTCCTCATCCTCTTCAACAAATATCAGCTATAACTTTATTTATTTATTTATTTTTGGCAAATAATTTTCATGAACAATTACATTTAAGATGACCATATTTCCCATGAAGTGATATTTCACATTGCTATTGTGCTACTGACAGAACTGACTCTTACAATTTCTTTACTTGCCTCCCTAAAAGAGATCCTTCCACCCATTTTGGTGACCAGAGATGAACAAAATTCTGTAGATGTAATTTTATCATGACAGAGAACATTAATATTATCATTCCCCTAGTTTTAGGTGCAAAGCCATACTTAAAGCAGCCTAAAATGGTCTTAGATGTTTTTTTGGATGTCATAGAGTGCTTTCATTTCACTACATTTCCAGATGTTAAACACACACACACACACACACACACACACACACATACACACACAAAACAACAAAGCAATCCTGCTATCTATTCACATCTCTCTTTTACTATACTTCAGGAGCTATTTTTAACCCAAATTCAAGGTTTTACATGTCATATATGCATATATATGTATATATATATGTACATGTCTGTGTATATATATATATGTATATATATACACATATGTAGTTCCAATTTTTAATATGGTATATTAGTCATCCATCCCAACTTTGTATCATACGCAATTCTGATAAGCATGTTTTATATCTACCTCCAAATCACTGATAAAATTGTTAAGTCTCAGAGGAATAAGCACAGATCCCTAAGGCCCTCTCCTAGGGACTTCTTTTTACATTTTGCCATTTAAGGAGCCTAAAGTCTGAATTATCTTGTACCAAATAAAATAGAATCTAGATCTTGCTGATTTGGGAGAATTGACTTAAACTTATTATTTGCTATACACTAACATAATCGATTTATTCGTTAATTCCCATTTGTCTTTTATGCTTATAGCTTAATCGTGACTTTAAAGGCCATCACTATTAGGAGAAGTTCTGAAATAAGTCAGAAAGATGAAATTATTTTTCATCGCCAGGGATCCCTTCTCTACTTCTCCACAGATCAAGGCTTTCACCATGATATAATCCTAATTTTCACTACTATTCATAGAACTAAAACACATATTGTTCTCCTGTTACTGAAATGAAACACTCCAATATTTTAAAATAATTTAGGAAGGATTATTGAAATTTGAGATTCCATAGATTCCAAATTCATAAGATTTTCCTTATGGAATGAAAATCTTTCTAAAACTTTTAAGTTGCAGAGCAGTTGACAATCTAGATTGGTAGAAGGTGTTTCATCACTAAGAGTTCCCTCTTTGAAACAAACAAAAGCAAAACAAAACAAAAACTGAGACATTAGATTAAGAAATAAATGTTTAAAAATCTGGTGAAAATATCTTGGTCACTAGACCAAGCTTTACTTTGGCAGACATGTTGAATATATTTATGGAACAAAGAGCATTTTCAAGCAGAGATAGATCAGCTATCTGCATAAACAGGTATCACGTTGGATGTGTGCAGGTAAGTGTGTCTATGGGCATGAGTCTATAGTTTTAAAATTAACTATACAACTGAGTCAAAAACAAAAAAAAAACCAAACAAATGTCATTAATCTTTTTCTCATGCATTGCCTGAGTAATAAGATACTCTTTTGTTCATCCCTCCAGCACCTCTTGAAAGTTTGACATAACATAGAGATTTCCAGTGGGACTGCTATGATATAATATTTTAATATATTTTTCATACTTGAAAGGTTAATATTAGATATGCTGAATTTAAACCTGGTCTTGAGTAAAAGACATTTCTAAAGAAAAGTAAATATTACAAAAATCCCTTGGCATAAAAATAAATTTCTTGATGCCATTTTTGAAACACAAACCTTTCCTAGTTTGAAACTTGAGTTCATGTAATTATTTGGAAGTAAGTGCTTTTAAGATTATTTGTTACTTCAAAAACTGTTCTTCAAAATAATTTCTAATTAGATGATTTTGGTTGAACTTTTAAAATAGATAATTTTGCCAGTTATATACATACATACATGTATATGTAAGTAGAACTTGCACTCAATGTTTTTAGTAATTTATTTTCTAGATATTTGAAATGTTCTTATTAATTTGATAATTTTATCTAGCATATACTTATAAATATAACTCTGGTAGACCATGATAACACTTAAAATAATGATATGTTCCCATTTTTAAAAAGTGGGTCTTTATGGAGAGACTTTACATATTTTATTATTTGTGATTCAACAGCGAAACTGAAGTCTATTTCCTGTTTACAGTTTTTGAATGAGAATTGGTCTCATTGTCAACACATCAGGTTACATAGATGTATATCAGCCAGGCTATGCATCTTCTTAATTTTGAATGGAATATTCAGGATGACAAATGAGTGAGTTGCATCTTGAGCCAGTGGAAAAACATCCTTTTTCAATGAAAAGGTCAGCTGATATAGGACCAGTGGATTATTAAAAAGGGTTTGTAAAGCTATCCTAGGCAATGAGAACATTTCTTTGAAAAAAATCTTAGAATATTAATCTTGCCATATATAGCCCAGGGCAACCAAGTTCTGCTTGGATTTAGCTCTGTAATGAACCAAAGCAAACACAATGCCCCCTGCCCCGGGGGACACAGCTTTGGAGTGTTCTGCTTTATCTTTACTTTGCATTACTGAATCATACCCTTTACCATTTAATATAATATTGAATCCCTGAACAACAATGACTTCTTCACAACCTACTTCACTATTTTTGCAAAACTTGGTTCACAATTGTATTGGGCCAATACCAAAAGGCCTATATCTCATCTTCATGAACTGAGAGCCAAATGTGTCTGTGTAGAATTCCCTTCCTTCAGTGACAGGGAGATATGATGCTAAATGCACGCTTCTAAACTTTAAGAACATGTCAGTACATGATAAGATTTGTTTTTAAAGTCATTTTGAGTCAATTGCAGTGATGTGTCTGTGCTTATGTATTTCCTTACAAGTCTGATGCAGCTTGCCTTTTCAAAATTCACCTTTAGAGTAATTTGGAGTGATTCAGCAGTCAGGCATCTTTTTGATCAACTGACAATCAACACACCTTCTGAAAATTTTGCTGAAGCCAGTTTTAATGTCAAAGTCAATAGGCAAGCTGAGCTTTGTGCCCATATATAACAGAATCAGTTTTGATGACTGACGAGATAGCTCCCCACATTATGTGTCTGCTCTCTCAAAATGGAATAGAGTGTGAGAGCTTCTTTGTAAAATGTTTCTTCTGCCTCTTAAACAAAATTTATTAAAGGCATATAGCCTACAAGACATTTCTAGGTTCCAAAGATGCAGAATAAAAAAAAAAGAACAATTCCTGTCCTCGAGAAGCTTAGATTCTACTTGAAATCTATTCATATGTTCAAAAAATAAGTGAATTCAAGAAAATTGTGGAGGGTGAGAGCACTGTCAGATAGGGAATCAGGAAATGTTCCCCACAGAAAGTGGCAGTTTATCTAGGCTTTGAAGGAAGCTAAGTATTTTAAGAGGTAGAAGTGATGAAAGTGTGCATTTCAGGTAAGTGTCATAGCCTCTACAAAGTCAGAGAGGAAAAAGAAGGGATAGTATGCTCAGGGAAGAGCGAAGTGTATGAGGGGGAAAATGTGAAATAAATCTAGCAAAGATAGACTGGATCAGATTGTGAGGGAATGTGTATATCTGAAGGGATCATGTTTTATCTTAGAGGCAATAGGAAACCACAGGAAGGCAACAGGAAGGAGGTTGGGAGGATAACATGGACAAATCTGTGCTTTAGGGAGATTTTTTTTTTTTACAATTTTGTGGAAAATAGATTAGAGAGAGGAGAGACTGTGAAAAAAGTGTCCCAATTAGGAGACTATTATGACAGTTCAAGATTAAATGTAGGCTCTGAAACCAACCATGCTAGATTAAAAAACAATGCAGTACATTAAAAAACCTACACAATTTCAAGAGCATTGCCCACACCTGACAATGCTGAAACCAGAGCGAAGGCCACTGCCAAGGTTTCATTTCTATTTCAATGAGAGTTTTGACTTGCTCACAAATGGATCTTATTTACAGATAGTTTTATTTGTTTTGCCACATAATTGTTTTCATGACTGCTTTTCATCTGGAATTAAATCCCTCCAAATATTCTGCGACTTTTATGCTGTTGTATAGTATCACCATATTTTGGAGATACTTTAGTTAACCTATTAAGCTTCATTAGTCAGTGACTTGATAGATCAGTCATTTTATCTTTATGACCCTCACTTTCCCCACATATAATTTGACAGAGCTGTTCCCCATTATCCCCCCCCCCATTGGAACAAATTCCTTCATTGGCTTTTTACAAAAATATGTGTCTCTTTCTGTATCCTATTCTAATCCTATATATCTTGTAAAGAAGTGAGTGGCGTGTTTCATCAACTGGTCCTTTGGAATCATGGATGGTCACTGTGTTAATAATAGTTCTTACAGTTTCAAATTGTTTGTTTTTAGTATAATTTTTGTTCTGAGCAGAAGTTCATTTCATTGACCCGAGTCCCACTTTGAACAACTTTGTCTTTGGGAAATGAAAGAAAGTATATACAGTTACAACACACACACACACACACACACACATACATGCACCCACGCACACACATGCACACACAACAAATTCAAGCACCCCTTAAATGATAGCACAAACGCTGATGTAAAAATTATATATCCCTATTCCTAAAGACAGATTGAACAATTGTTAGCTAAGAGCAAGTATTAGCTGGCTGGGTAGTACTTCTCTTTGGTGTTTTGATGAAGGTTGACATTTTTGACATTAAGGGTTAATGAGTTGCCACTCAGAATGAGGTCACAAATGGCTAATTGCACCTTCAGCTGAGTAATTACTGTCATGTATCAAATTCTCATTCCATGTAATTATATGGGAAATGGGTGCCCTGACTTGCTTACCCAGGAATAGGTTCACTGTCTATAACCCTCTCTGTGGGAATTTCTAAGTATTACCCAGGAGCCAAATCCAGTTGCAATCTGACCTGGTGTATATGATATAGACCCAGAAATTTCCATGCCCCTTCAAAAACCCTGGTCTAGAAGATGTCAGCCAAGGCCACTTTAAAGTTTCAGGCTCCTCTGATTCTGTAATTTTGCTGCTGTCAGCTCCTATATTCTTCCTCTCAGGTTAGATATTCATTAAATTCATCAGGGCTGTTCCAGGCTTTCCTCTTCCCTCCCTAAAATAACTACCAAAGCTGAGCTTATCATCAACATTTACACAAAATGGCTGGATGCTTCTTAAATGAAGAATTGGGGGCAAGAGGCAGGTATCTGAAATAGAGATTTCTCCTGAAGTTATTCTCTTTGCCATATAACTGGCCAGCTCCTCTGTCTTGCATCATTGCTCAGATAAAAATGAAGTAGCTCAGGCATTTTATGAGGAGGAGGACATAATGCTTTGAAAATTTATGCCTCTCCTCGCACCAGTGGAATACACTCCTGGGGTAAACTGAAGAACAAATTTTCTTGGTTCTCTGGGGACCCCGGGACAGGTGATTAATTTAGCCCATTCTCTACTCTCTAATCTGATGCAGCAGTCGATATTAATAGTTAGTGGCATTAGGTTCTGAGCTAATAGGCATTGCTCCCTCATTAACCAGAAAGTTTAAATATTCCACAGGGCAATGGGAACTTGACGTATATAGGTAGGCGGGCACCCTCCCTTCAGCTTAGGGGATGAAGAAAATATATTTATTCAGGCTTAGCTTCAAAGGTTCAATGGAAAGAGTATGTATGTGAAATTCTAAAATTTGGCAGAAAGTGTTTAATGGAGATTCTGGAATAGAAGTCTGGGGATCCATGACATTGCAGGTTAGCCCCTTTGAATCCTATTCATAGAAGAAGTCATCCGTACTTGTAGTTACCAAAAGAACATGAAGTGTAAAGACAAAATATTTCCTCTGGGTCCAATAATGCATTTCTAATGCATTCCTTCTGCTAACAGAACTCCCATGAAAGTCATTGACAGTTTCACAAATGTAAGTGTTTTTTAGGATTGCATCCTCTGGGAACATGAAATACAATGATTCTACTGCTCTTCTTCACTGCGTTCTGTGCCCAGACGCACACAATACACATGACACATCACCCCAAATTCACAAACTTAATCATCACTTTATTCTTTCTCCGTTCCCAGGGTATTGGGCCAATCAGAGGCCCTGATTCCTAGGAACCAGAGGAAGCTGAAACTCCACACGTCTGTTTCAGATCTCAGTCTCTTGGTATTTAGGACAACTAATGGCCTACTCCAAAAGGGAATCTAAATCACCAGATTCTAAGCCTTAGAATGCTGAAGGTTCATAGTACCATAAGATCATATATTTAGAGTCTGGGGGAGACCTCAGAGGCAATTGAATCCAACTCTTTTATTTTATATATGAAGAAACTGAAGTCAAGAGGTTAACTGACTTGGCTAGGGTCACAAGAAGCCATATTTGAGCTCAAATCTTCTTGTTTCCAAGTCCTGTGTTCCATTCATTGTTCTTCTTTCCAGGGGGTAGTTCTGGGATCCGAGAAATTGGGAGCTAAGGGCTTATTACACATGCAGGATATATGCTTGTGTGTATCACCCACACCTTGGTTTTAAATTTAGAGACATCTCTACTCTAGATGTTCAGGTGGGCTATTCATGCCCAACCTGTGGTGGAGCCTTCCAAGCTTGTATTAGTCTGATCAGCCATAGCTGGACAAACTATATTTTGACTCCAATATAGTGGTGAAATTTTGATTCTCTTAAAGAATGAAGAACAGCAATCAACCATCACTGATATCGTGTAGAGATTATGAGCTCAGAGTATGATTTTTGTCTAGCCTAACAGCTTATTAGCTCCATTTTATGTTTTCTTTGCCATTGGTGTCTGAGATATACAAATCAAGGACACAGGAGGCCCCTTTTGACTCCATGTTTAGTCATATCAAAAGATCATATAGGGTCAATGGGCTCTATTAAAGACCCTAGAGTGTCTATTAAATGGTCATTCCTAATTTTAGTATGGGCAAATTCTTCTGCCTCTGCTCAACTCCTTGATTCAAAGTTAGTTTTTGCAGAGGAGAAAATGTTCTCCCTGTATGATCATCCCAATCAACTTCAGCCCCAAGCTCACATGGTCCATCTGCTCTCTTACCCTCCCATTCTAATTCATCCAGCATAACCTCTGTTCAATTATTTAACATACTTTTTTTTTTAACTTATACTCTTTCAGTTCACACTCTTTTTATGTTCTTGTGCTTTTGGAGACCAAAAGATGCTGCATCCCTGACCACTTTGGATATGCCCTCTCTTATGCCCTCTGAAGCATTGCACTAGAAGAAGAAGTAGGCCTGCTATCTCTTCTTCCTCCCCACTTCCTCCTTTCACATAATGCCTGTGGCAGAATCATGAAGCAGCTTAGGTTCAATCTGTCTACCTCAGTCATATACTGTAGAAGGATGGTCATTGTCTTGATCAACCAGCACCCATAATTGTACCTCTAAATCCAGAATTCTGAAATTCCTTTCTCTTCTCCTATCCTTTAATATCTATCTCTGTCTTACTGATCTTAAACATTCTTTTCTCTCTCACCATGACCTCTTTCTATTTCTACCTCCTCCTACCTGTTCTCTCAATCCTGCTCTGACTATAGTTTCTTCCCTTCATAGTATTAATCCTGTGGTTGACCATTTATTCCCCAATATCTCTTCAATCTATACTCCTGTATTTCTCTAACATTTCATAGTTAAATTTATTGAAATAATTGTGTGCTTCCTCTTCCTCAACTCCCACTCTCTCTTCTAACTTCTCTTCTCTTTTACTCAGCATCTAGCCTGGCTTCTAATCCTCCCACTCACCAAAAACTACTCTCTCCAAGGTTACTAATAATCTCTTAGGTTGTAAATTTAATGATTCTAGTGCTAAAAATATCAAACGTAAAAAGTATGCTTTATTCATAAAATAATTGCAAATTCACTTCTTTTTCAAATTTCTAGTTGGAGCTATAAGAATTTTAAGGAATCCTAAATATTTTTGCTTTTGCAAATTTGATAAGCAGGAAACAATTTGCGATTAGAAGAAACTATCACTATAATAATGATAATATAACAGTTTTCTGAACTCAGTGTTCTCATAAGAACTGAACAGTTACCCAAGGTACACGTGTACAGAAAAGGAACTGAGGTTAAGGGGAATAGGATATAGTTGGTGCATACTTGGTGCATAGTGTGCTGGGATACAAATTAGAAGACCTTTGTGAAACTGGACAAACTGTTGAACATGTCTAGGTTTCCTTTTCCTCTTCCCTAAAGTGGGGAAATTGGAATAGATGTTCTTTAAAGTTTCTTAGAGTTTGACATTCCATTATTCTAGGAAGAAAAAAAAAACAAATTCACTGAAATATAGTTTAAACTCATTCACTGAGTTTTAAGTGCATGCTGTAGGATTTTTCTACCTGTTCTACTGTAACCTTGAGAAAATCACTCAAGTGCTTTGTGCCTTACTTTTCCCTTCCTGAAAATGAGGATCATTAATCTATTCCTGTGCATAGATTGTAGGAATTCCATGGAAATTCCCAAGATAAAACATTTCTGTTATTCAGTTCTGCCCCCTTTAAAGGGCTTTGGAAGTCCAAAAGACCATTGTCAATATTTAATAATTCATATGAGTCATAATCTATATGTGTTTACACTGGTGATAATGATAAAATGATAATAATGATCAAAATATAAAGTAAAGCAATGAACAATGTTGAAATTTTTATCATTACATTCAGGCTGAAAAGGAGAGAACATAACTGATATATGATGGACCTTTTAAAAACATTTCCACACATTTCCCTCTTCCACCATATAAGAAAGATTTAAAAAAAATGGAGGTTTGGTTTGTTTTTTTGTTTCTTCCCTTCTTCTTTCATCTGACACTTTGGAAAACAGGTGGTTTTGATATTTCTCTTTGGAAGAATGGTCAATATTACATGTCCTGACAGGTTATGTTACAATAAAGTGTGATTTACTTATAATGCATTACATATAGAATGCTGAACGTTGGGTAGGTAGAAATAGAATTTGTTGTTATAAAAAAATCCACCTTTTTCTAAAGGATAACTTTTTCATCTTGTAGGTGGTTTAAGCTACTGAATAACTAAAATATTTTCCTGGAAACAGAGACCCACTATGCCAAAGAGTTACAGGTTATATCAGTCTACCATTTTGTTAACTTTCTGTTTCACACTCACGTCATTCATTGATCAGATTTGGGGGTGTGGGAGGTACACATGATTTTTATGGATTGCTCTGTTATTATTAACAATATAATAATATAGTTAATAATTAACAATAAGTAGTGTTTATATAGTACTTTAATGTTTGTGAAGCAATTTGTATGTGTTAGCTCATTTGTTCGTCACAACAATCCTAAGAGGAAGGTGCTATCAATTTCCCCATTTTACCGATGAAGAAATTGAAGCTGAGAGATGTTAAGTGACTAGTCTAGGATTATAGAGCTAATAAATGTCTAAGGCTCAATTTGAATTCAAGTCTTTCCAACTTCTGGTCCAGTACTCTAGCCAACTGTACCACCTAGCTGTCTCTTTAAAACATTCGATTGACAGATATTTGCCCTGCAAAAAGAACCTGGCATTTTTCTAGAGAAATTAAGTTTTCCTTTAGGAACTTTTACTTTTGGGTATGGTAAATGACAGTTTTGATCAGATAATTTCTAAACATAAATTGTGATGACTTTGAATTTGGACTCAAGTATGTGAATGTCTATGGAATACAAAAAGACTATCTCCTTTTGGAAGAACATGCTAAATATTTTTGCTTTTGCAAATTTGATAAGCAGGAAACAATTTGCGATTAGAAGAAACTATCACTATAATAATGATAATATAACAGTTTTCTGAACTCAGTGTTCTCATAAGAACTGAACAGTTACCCAAGGTACACGTGTACAGAAAAGGAACTGAGGTTAAGGGGAATAGGATATAGTTGGTGCATACTTTTTTTTCCAAAAATCTTGGCCTCGGTTTCTTTCTCTGTAAAACGAAGATGTTGGACCGGGTGGCCTCCAGGCTACTGTCAGAATTTTCTCTACCTAGAGGAATGGGACCCTCTTGGGAGAAGCATACCATTTAGCAGGAGTCTACATATTGTGGGTCAAAGATAGGAGCCCCAATTGAAAGCTAAGAAATATGTTAGAAAAGAAAACTACTGATAGCAGCTTCAATTTCTTAGGGTACAGATTTAGGTTTTATAACCTTTCATGCCTGCTTATAGTACATAAGCATCAACATTCTGCAGTAACTTAGGAGCGGAAACATCTTTCACTGGAGAAGGACAGATAGAGAAAGGACTATCATTCAAGGGAGAAAAAGGCTTCTGGGGGAATATTTGCCATCGATATGGCAGTGCTTGTTATCAGAATGAGAAGACACTCCATATTCAAGGGCAGGAAAAAAAGGGAGGTGACTAAAATACTTTTATAATTGTGGAAGAGGTATTTTTAGACAAAATTTCTGGGTAGAGGTAACCATTTAGACAAGACTGCAATGATCTTTTATCCAAAGACATAAATATTTGTTACGACAGTGGATGGTAGCGTCCACTTTACCTAGTTTGTTATATTTTATTTCTCCTACTTTCCACTATTAGGCTACCAGGTGGTTGGGGCATTTCTACCTTTATTAATCCATCATTACGTGGAATGATTATGGTTCCTGTTTTTCCCCCACACTCCCAGCCCTCCATTGACTATCTTGTGTTTCTATGACCTATAGGAGTCACACAAGCTGTGAGTAGCCTCTCCCTCTTCCTCTCCTTATCCCTCTTCCCTTCCTTCTCCCCCTCCCCCTTCCATCTTCTTTCCCATCACCCCCTTCCCCTTCCCTTTTTCTTTCCCCTCTCCCTCTCCCTCCTTCTCTCCCTCTTCCTCCTTCTCCCTCTCCCCCTCCTCTCCACGCTCCATTTCCATGGCTGAAGGCTGCTTCCTTAACTTCGGGTTTACTGGCTAGATTTCTTTCTCAAAAACCAAGCCTTAAACCCAGTTCACTCTGGATCTCACAGATTGGACACGAAGTCTCCACCCTCCTTGCACAAAGTGAATGTAAATACTAAAGAGGAGCAGGCCAGGTAACTGGAGAATCTTCCCCTCCTGGTTTGATTTATTTTTTAAGTTTTGATTAACCGGCCATCCCTTCATTAACTTCTTAAAGAGGCCTATTCACTAAATGGGCTTTACCTCACTCAAAATGAGAACCTGAAAAGACCTT
>CM053626.1:73518083-73536145 GCA_028646595.1 Phalanger gymnotis
GAGACTATCCAGGCTGTCCTGGGCTGGAGCCCTGCTTCCCTCTGCCACTTTGTGGGTTCTGCAGTTCTAGAATTCGTTCAGAGCCATTTTTATAGGTTTTTGGAGGGACTTGGCAGGGAGCACACTCTAGTCTCTGCTTTCCACCCACCACCTTGGCTCTGCTCCACCATTTGGGGTTTTCTTGGCAAAGATACAGGAGTGGTTTGCCATTTCTTTCTCCAGATCATTTTACAGGTAAGAAAACTGAGGTAAACAGGGTTAAGTGAATTGCCAAGGATCACATCTAGAAAATGTCTGAGGCCAGATTTGAACTTAGGTCTTCCAGGCCTGGTGTTCTATCCATAGTGCCACCTACCTGCCCATATGACACACTTCTCTCTCTCTCTCTCTTTCTCTCTCTCTCTCTCTCTCTCTCTCTCTCTCTCTCTCTCTCTCTCCCCTTCCCTTCCTCCCTCCCTCCCTTCCTCCTAATCTGGATATGTTATTTCATCACTGTGTGGATCTGCCAACATGGAATATTCTCAGTAATTGAGATAATAACCGCATTGTATCTTGTAGTCTTTAGAATTTCTATGGATGCTGAGAGGCTAAATGACTTGTGGAGGGACACACATAATAAACGGCAAAAATATATTTTTCAGGATCTTACTGCTAGACTAGCACAGGGATTTCTTATAAATTGAAGGTTTTTAACATGAGTTCCATGAGTCATGGTACTAGATAGTAGGTGCTAATCAATACTTGGTGGATTGAGTTGAATAGTGTCATTATGAGTGGAAATTATTTTATTCAATTGAAAAGGACTACTCCATCTAGGGATTGTATTACTATGTACAATAGGACTAAAAATAAATGATTAAGAATGCAATATATTGAGCTTGAATTCATCAGAGCTGAAAGATATTAAATATGATATTAAATATCCTACTGTTTTCTGTCCCAGAAAAAAGCCAAATTAATCAAATACCAAGAAGAACTGAGGTACCATAAATCATGACCCAAACACTATCATATTTGCACTCTGATAGATTACAAGGGGAGTGTATTCTGGAAGCAAGGATTCTCCTCTGAGAATATCCTACTTGAGGATTTTTAGTCTAAGAATAGAGAGCATGGAAGCCAGCTGCAACTGACATGACATGGTGTGGGGGATGAGGCAGTTTCAGAAATAATTAGGTCCCAGCACATTCAGAACTTCATAAATAATAAACAAAACTTGCAAAAAGCAAAAGGAAAGGAATTGGCTACAACTTCAGAGCACAGGTGTTGTGTGCTTAGAATGCCTTGCCCTGCCCAAGAGGCAATAAGACACAGATAAGATAACTTAATGAATCTGAGTGGGTCTTCTGGGAAAACCCCAAATAGATCACCTCAATGGAATACAGTCCAGAAGTAGCAAAGACAGGTTAGCTGAAGGGAGGTGAATTTAAGGAGGAAGAGGATATGGTCTACGTGATAATCAAATGGGGAGACAAGGTATTGAAATGAGCCTCTCTGTTACTCTCTGTTACTTCAGTTAACTGATTCTATTTATTCTTTAGCATACAGGGATTATGCTAGACCCATTGCAATACTTACACTGTAATCTTTAGAAATGAACATAAAGGAAGTTGATGAAATAAATAAAGTCCCTTTGTTCTATCAGGCATTTCCCTTTTTAGAACATATTAATCACTACTGCCATCATTATCATCCATCCATTCATTTTTTTATTTTTATTTTGTGAGAATAGTTTTGATTTACATTGTTTTCAGATGGAACTTCTGGTATGGAAACTCCTTCGACCAAACTTGATCAATTACTTATCTGTAAAATAGAGAGATGGAGTCACTTGGTCTAATGAGAGATTAAGAGGTTATCAGTCCACATTCAAACAGCTGCTGTATGTCAGAGACAAGACTAGGAAATATGGCTTCCTAACTCCAACACTGGCATTTAGTCTAGTATGAAACACTATTTCTTTTAAATTGATTGAACTATTTTAAGTTTACAAAGTATGCCAGCACCAAAATCCTTATAAATAAATATGTAAAAATATATCATTCCAAATTTACTCCAAATGAAAATTGAGACTCAGCCATGTTAACAGTCTTGCCAATAGTCACAAAACCAGTATACATCAGGGCTGAGGTGTGAGTTCTGGTTTCCTGTTCTTAAGTCCAGAATGTTTTTTACTGCCACATGCCTCCAGAGCATTATATTAACAAAATGACAACCTTAAACCAATCAACAACCATAACTGTAAACCAAACAGCATAGAAGCATAAAATTTTAGAATTGGAGGAAACCTTGTATGTTCTGCAATGCAAATTTATACATGGATTCCCTCTATAGTATCCCCAACAAATAGGTAGGCTCAATTTGTATATTTAGAGTGATAGAGGGTTCTCTGTTTTGCCAAGTAACTCATAACTGATAAACACAAATTATAATAAAATTTGTTTGATTAATTTATTTTGTTTGATTAATCTATGATTTTAGTTCGATTTATCTATGTTCTTTTGTTTGATTTTAGTTTGATTTATTTAGTTTGATTAATCTATGATTTCATCAGTATAGGCATTACCTCCAACATTGTACATCATAACACCCTCTATGATCTCTTAACCTGTAAGATTATTGTCCATATTTTTACCAGAATCCTCAGTGGAAGACCTATCCAGTTTTCTAAAGATGGAACACTTTTTTTTTAATATTGATGGTACAGCTGTTTTTCTCTGTCTTGTCTCTTATCCTTGATATGTGACCAGCTCGTTTCCTTTTAAGGTCTGACACATCTTTAATGCCATCATTATTCTGTCAGTTACTTGGATGCAGTTCATTGGTCACATACAACAGCCTGCTAATAACAAGCATACATCTTTTTATTGATTTTTTTGTACTTAATAATATTTTGAAATTATTATACTCCACTGTTTGAAGGCATATTGCATCAGTAAGAGAATAGTAAAAAAAGAAAAAAAAACAGCTTTTTCCAGGAATGTGCTAATTTTCTCAATGAAAAAGCCATTCAGTTTACAAGTTTCATCTTATCCAACCCCTAAATTCCATTCAATTCTGGATCCTATATCAATTTCTATGTATAGTGCTTTTTCAAAGTGTTAATATTAAGGCAACAATTAAATAGACTGCTTTCATACAATATGTTATAATTTGAATACATTGCGTTTTTATCCACTTTGATTTATTTTACATTATTTTGCTTCATATTATATTCAGTCTAGGTTCTCTTGATCTTGCCCAGGCTGGAAGTACAACAGATACTGAATCTCAGTTACACTGCTGGTCCACGTGAATCAGCATGATCAGCATGACTGGCTGCATTTCCAACCTAAGCCAGTGTGCCCTTCCTTAGGCAGCCTTGCTCCTGGATGCTCACCATATTGGTGGCAGACACACTGAAGTCCTACTGCAGCTGAGAATTTCCGAACTCAATGTATGGACCAGCTTTAGCTGCCCCAATTGCAAGGCTTACAGGCATTCATTACTACTTTTGGTAAATGTTGTTGTTGTGGTGGTGGTGGTTGTTGACATCAATCTCATGACTTTCTCTGAGAAGGTTTATTCTTTTTCAGGAACTGATATAATTAGAACAAAACCATTCACAAATGGGAATTTTCGGAGAATTTTTCCATAAATAGGAGATCTTTCCCTCATTTGGCCTTCATGCAGAAAAGTATCTATAATTCTTTGTCAGCACTAAATGAGTTGCTACAAATATTTTTGTACATATATAGCCTTTCTTTTTTTGTTTCTTTTTTATCTCTTTGAGATACAGAGTTAACAGTGGTATTGCTGAATCAAAGGGTATCCACGGTTTTTAGCCCTTTGGGCAAAGTTCCAAATTGCTCTCCAGAACGGCTGAATTAGTTCACACCTCCACTGACAGTGGATTAGTGTCTAGATTTTCCTATGTATATTACTGTCTAGATTTTCCCCTATAACATTTGTCATTTTCCTTTGCTGTCCTCTTAACCAATATCATAGGTGTAAAGTAGTGCCTCAGAGTTGTTTTAATGTGCATTTTCTAATCAGTAGTGATTTAGAGCATTTTTAATATTATTATACATAGTTTTGATTACTTCATCTGAAAACTGCCTGTTCATATCTTTGACCATTTATCAACTGGAAAATGGTACTTTTTTTTATAAATTTGATTCAGTTTTCTGTATATTTAAGAAATTAAGCCTTTATCAGAGAAACTTGATGTAATTTGTTTTCACAGTTATGGTTACTGTGTATTTCCCTCCTTCCTATTCTGCACAGTCCCCCCCATTTATCTGAATCTCTCTCTTTTCACCTTGTTCACACTAAAAAGTTTTCTTTGCTTTTAATTACCTCCTCCCCCAATCCACTCTTCCTTCTATCAGTAACCCTTCTCCTTCCCCTTTTCCTCCTACTTTCCTGTAGGGTAAGATAAATTTCTATATCCAACTGAGTGTGTATGTTATTCCCTCCTTGAGTCAATTCAGATGAGAAAAAGGTTCAAGCACCCAACCCAAACTTCCCTGTCTTCCCCTCCACTATAAAATCTCTTTTGTACCTCTTTCATAAGAGATAATTTACCCCATTCTACCTCTCCCTTTCCCCTTTCCCAAAGCAGTCCTCTTTCACACCCTCTAACTTATTTTTAGATACCAACCCACTCACACCCATGCCCTTGCTCTATGTATACTGCTTCTAACTACCCTAATAATGAGAAAGTCCTTAGGAGTTACAAGAATCATCTTCCCATGTAGGAATGAAAACAGTTTAACCTTATTGAATCTCTTATAATTTCTCTTTCCTGTTTACTTTTTTATGCTTCTCCTGAGTCTTATATTTGAAAGTCAGATTTTATATGCAGCTCTGGTCTTTCATCAGGAATGCTTGAAAGTCCTCTATTTTGATTGAATATCCATTTTGTCACCCAAAGGATTATACTCAGTTTTGCCAGGTAGGTGATTTTTGATTATTATCATAGCTTCTTTCTCTCCCAGAATATTATATCCAAAGCTCTCCAATCCTTTAATGTAGAAATTGCTAAATCATGTGTAATTCTGATTGTGGTTCTATGACACTTAACTTTTTTTTTTCTTTCTGACTTTTTGAAATATTTCCTCCTTCACCTGAGAGCTCTTGACTTTGGCTGTCATATTCCTGGGAGTTTTCATTTTGGTATCTCTTTGAGGAGATTGACCAGTAGATTCTTTCAATTTCTATTTTACCCTCTGATTCTATGTCTATGCTCATTTTTTTATATCATGGTTTCCATAGTCCAATAATACTTAAGTTATCTCTCTGCTTTGTTGTTTTTTTTTTTTTTTTGGAGGGGGGAAGGCACACAATTCAGGTTAACTGACTTGCCCAAGGTCACACAGCTAGTGAGTGGGTCAAGTGTCTAAGGTTGGATTTGAATTCAGGTCCTCCTGACTCCAGGGCCAGTGTTCTACTCACTGTGCCACCTAGCTGCCCCAAGTTATCTCTCTTTGATCTGTTTTCCTAATGACCTGTTTTTCCAATGATGTATTTCACATTTTCTTCTATTTTTTTTTCATTCTTTTGACTTTATGTTGATGTCTCATGAAATCATTAGCTTCTACTTGCCCAGTTCTAATTTTTAAGGAATTACTTTCTTCAGTACATTTTCTATTTGGCTTATTCTAGTTTTTAAGTAGTTCTTTTCTTCAGTGAATTTGTGTGTACATATATGTACACACACACACACACACACACACACACACACACATATATATTTCCCATGCGGCCAATTCTGCTTTTTAGTGCATTCTCTTTAGTAGATTTTTGTGCCTCTTTTGCCATTTGGTTTATTTTATGCCTCCTTAAACAAGCTATTAACACTTTTTAAAAAGATTTTCTTGAACACTCATTCATTTTTCCTCTTAGCACTCTTTTTAATTTTTTTCAGAATAATTGATCAATGTATTGAATCATACATACAATGTACAAAAAAATGTGCAATGTATAAAACTTTTGGACTCCCCACCTTTACAAAAGGCTGAGATGAGAGGGTCTTTTCATGTCTCTTCTTTTGAGCTATATCGCTCTAAATGTCTTTTTTTTTCATTTTTTCTCTTTAATAGTATGTTTTTTCCATTTGTAATGTAATGATAGTTTTCAAAATTCATCTTTCTAATACTTTAATTTTCAAATTTTCTCCCTTTCTGCTTTCCTTTACCCTACCCAAGACAGCAAGGAATCTGATATAGTTTATATATGTACAGTCATGTTACACATATGTCCACATTAGTCATATTGTGAAAGAAGAATCAAAACAAAAGGAGGAAAAAAATATGAGAAAGAAGAAAACAAAGAAAAAAGTGAAAATAGTATGCTTTCATCTGCATTCAGACTCCATACTTCCTTCTCTAGGTGTGTATAACATTTTCAATCATAAGACTTTTGGAAATGTCTTGGCTCATTGTACTGCTGAGAAGAGCTACGTCTGTCACAGTTGATCATCTCATAATGTTGCTGTTGCTGTATACAATGTACTCTTGGTTCTGCTCACTTCACTCAGCATCAGTTCATTCAAGTCTTTCCATATTTTTCTGAAATCTGCCTGCTCATCATATTCTCTCCTTCCTTCCTTCCTTCCTTTCCTTCTTTCTCTTTCTTTCTTTCTTTCTTTCTTTCTTTCTTTCTTTCTTTCTTTCTCTTTCTTTCTTTCTTTCTTTCTTTCTTTCTTTCTTTCTTTCTTTCTTTCTTTCTTCCTTCCTTCCTTCCTTTCTTTCTTCCTTTCTGTCTTTCTTCCTTTCTGTCTTTCTGTCTTTCTTTCTTTCTTTTGTTCTTCCTTCCTTCCTTTTTCTTTCTTCCTCTCTCCCTCCCTCCCTTCCTTTCTTTCTTTCCTTGTTTGTTTGTTTCTTTTTTCTTTCTTTCCTTGTTTGTTTCTTTCTTTTTTCTTTCTTTCCTTGTTTCTTTCTTTCTTTTTTCTTTCTTTCTTTCTTTCTTTCTTTCTTTCTTTCTTTCTTTCTTTCTTTCTTTCTTTCTTTCTTTCTTCCCCAAGGAAGTAAATAAATTGAAGTACATTATACCAATGATTTGCATGAAGACTTAGATGAAAAACTAAATAAATTTACAAAGGCAACAAAGCTGGATGGACTGGATAAAGGAGTGAGGATCCAAAAAAGATCTCAATAAGCCAGAACATTGAGTCAAAACCTATATAATAAAATTTAATGTGGATATATCTAAATTCTTTCTTCTAGAATAAAAAAAATCAGCTGGAAATTATAAGATGAAGAGAGGTATGGCTAGATCTGAAGAAGATATGTGAAGTTTAGTAAAATTTAAGATGGATATCAAAGGAGTCGAGAGGATGGAATGAAAGGGTAGAGAGTTACTTTTCATTTTGCTTATTCCTGATCCCAGAAAATAAAAAAGTTCTCAAGTATGTATCACTCCAATATTAATGGAAAAATATAATCCTGATAAACTGGTGTATCTTTACCCTGATTTAATATCAACTCAAAGAATGAATAAAATTAGCATGAATAATATAAACTCCTTTCAAATAGAGATTTTTTTTCTGCAGTTTTTGTACAAATAGCTCCATGACTTAGGATAGTGTTATGTCCACAGTGTGTGCTTAATAAAAGATTGTGGATTGATTGATTGACATTACAGATTACAATCTAAAGATTATCAGAAAATTATCCCAAAGTATGCAATAATGGAATCTCAGATTATAAACATGTCAGTGCAAAAAGAAGACAATTGATTTTTCTATTTGAAAATATGGGTTTGTTTCTATCCAGGTAACATTATCACTATCATTATTGGCAACAACCTAATCATATTTTGTTTGTAAGGTGATACACACCATCCCCACCACCATCCTCAAAGAAAGAAATGTTAGTCTCCATATAAATCACAAATCCATCATTTCTATATTTGTTTTTACTATCACTCAGAAAAGCCAACAAGATGTTCCAGTTAAGATCAAATGAAGTTTATCTAGACTTAGATATTCTGAAACCTATTCACTATCAGGGAAATTAAAGATTGGAATTCTAACATTGATCCATTTCAATGGGCCATTGTATGAATTAATAATAAAAAATTATTTCAACTCATAAAGTGCTACATAAATTATATTAGTATACTGTTGCTTAGAATTTTGAAACATGAGTAGAAACAGCTTTGTTTGGTTAGTTTTTTAATAAAAAGTCCTTTGATGTATGGTATGCATGAAATCCTTTAATCGTACTAAAAGAAATATATTAATCTGTAGGTATTCTTTGAGGAATTCTCAAATTGGTTATACTATGTCATACATATTACAGTTAATCTCTTCTCCCAAGGCCACAGTTAAAACATTATTTTTGGATATCAGTGTCCTCTTAAACAAGTCAAACAAATAATTCACTTCTGGAAGTTGTCAGAGCTAATCCAGACAGAGAGTCCTAACTATTTTGGTTCCTTAAATACCCAACTAACTCTCCTATGGCCAAAATCATTTCCAATTCTTAGTGACCCACCTTAGAAGCAAAAGAATATGACCATATTCATGATTTATTGTCTTTTTTGTATTTATTGTCAGAAGACAGTTTGCTCTAGACCTGAACCACCTGAGTGGTAGTAGTAGTAGAGATAGTAGTAGCAATAGTAGTGGCAGCAATAAGTAGCACCTCCAGGAGTGATCGTGATAGTGATGGTGGTGGTGGTGGTGGTGGTGGTGGTGGTGGTGATGATGATGATGACGAATGCCTTAATATTTACAATGTATTTAATAATCATGATTTCAATTAAAATTCACATATGCCTTAAAAGTTAGTAACTGTAGGAATTTTCACCTAGACTATTCTTTGTTCTCCTAATTTGTATATGGTGTCACCTTTTATATCCAAACCATGCACCCATTTTTCACCCTTATCTTGGTATAGGGGGTGAGATGATCTTCTATACATAGTTTGTGTCCTATTGCTTTCCAATTTTCCCAGAACTTTTTGTCAAATACTGAGTTCTTCTCCCAAAAATTTGAGTTTATCAAACAATAGGTTACTATCCTCATTGTCTACTGTGTCTTCTATACCTAATGTATTCCACTGATTGATGTCTCTAGAGGAGAAACAGCTCCCACTTAAATCCAATTCACTTACACACAAGTCATGTCATCTTCCTGATGTTATGGTGTTATGGTAATTAGGATGGGACTTTTTTTTATTGTTTTCTCTTTTGGAATGCTAAGGCCATCAAGTACTTTCGATGAATCTTGACTTTCAAATGTAATGGCGAGCAAAATGGAACTTTTTGCTGTTTTTTGTTTGAATGCTTCTCAACAGTGGGGTAATCAAGTGCCCAAGGGCCCTGAGATGTGTATATAAGATCTGAGGTTGATGTTTTGTTTTGGGGGCACACTCATTGAAGGAATGTTGGCGATGAGACTCTGGGTAGCTAATGAAAGAGCCCCCCAGCTTTGAAAAACCAGATGTTGGTTCTTCTCTCTGGTAACTATGTCTGTATTGTGATTTGGTCAGACAGATAAAAGACTGTCTGTTGATATGTTTGTAATTTCTGTTTGTATTTGTTCTGAAGCATAGCAATGAAGGGAGCATTCCTTAAAATGATCAGCAGTATGCATCAGCAAGCATTATCTATAGTGTAGATAAGCTAGAAGCCTTCCTAATATAGTCAGTGGTAAAGCAAGGATGCCCATTATCACAACTATTATTCTCTATAGTCCTAAAAATGTTAGCTATATCAATAAGAGAAGAAAAGGACATCAAAGGAATTAGAATAGTCAATGAAAAAACAAAACTATCATTCTTTGCAGATAATATAATGGTCAGGGTGCTGACTTTTTCCTCTGAACTAAGTGAATAATAAATGATTGTTTAATTAAAGTGAGATTGTTAATGCCTTAAAGTTGCTTTCCTTAGAAAAGCAGATCAAAGGACCTGTGCTAGCAGCCCTCCTATGTGCTATCATTGTTGATCTTTCACCCCCACAACAGCTGCTAGCAATATTGTTGTTACACATTAATACAAATCATGAAGGACAAATAATAATAACATGTTTCACTAATCTATCACTCTATTTCTTTTCTAGTACCATATAGTTTTTTGTGATCACTGATTTATAACATAGTTTGAGATCTGGTATTGCAAGGGCACTTATCTTTGTATTTTTTTTATTAATTCCTTTGGTATTCTTGATCTTTTGTTATTCCAGTGAATTCTGTTGTTATTTTTTTCTAGCTCTATCAAATAATTTTGGTAGTTTGATTGGTATGGCACTAAATAAGTACATATAGAGAGGTAGGATTGTCATTTTTTAAAAATATTGTCTTGGCCTACCCATGAGCAATTGATATTTTTCTAATTATTTAGATCTGCCTTTATTTGTATGTAAAGTTGTTTGTAATTGTTTTCATGTAATTCCTAGGTTTCTCTTGGCAGGTAGACTCCTAAGTATTTCATATTGTTTTCAGTTATTTTAGGTGGAATTTTTCTTTCTGCCTCTTGCTGCTGGATGATTTACATGGATTTGTCTTATATCCTGCAACTTTGCTACAGTTGTTAATTATTTCAAGTTTTTTTAGTTGATTCTCTAGAGTTCTCTAAGTATACCATTATATCATCTGCAAAGAAAAACAGTTTTGTTTCTTCATTGACTATTCTAATTCCTTTGATGTCTTTTTCTTATCTTATTTCTATAGCTAACATTTTTAGGACTCTATTGAATAATAGTTGTGATAATGGGCATCCTTGCTTCACCACTGACCATGTTAGAAAGGCTTCTAGCTTATCCACATTATAGATAATGCTTGCTGATGAGTACTGCTGATCATTTTATGGAATGCTCCCTTCATTGCTCTACTCTCTACTATTTTTAATAGGAATGAGTGCTGTATTTTTGTCAAAAGCTTTTTCAGCATCTATTGAGATGATCACGTGATTTGTATTGGTTTTGTTATTGATATGGTCACTTACGTTGATAGTTTTCCTAATATTGAAGCAACCCTACATTCCTGTTATAAAACCCTTCAAAGTGCATAATCCTTGTGATATATTGTTGTAATTGTCTTGTTAGTATTTTGTTCAAATGTTTTGCATCAGTATTCATTAGGGAAATTGGTCTATAACGTTATATCTCTCTTTTAGCTCTTCCTGGTTTAGGTATCTGCACCATATTTGTGTCATGAAAGGAGTTTGCTAGGACTCCTTTTTTATCTATTTTTTTTAAATTTTATTTTAGACCCAAACACCAGAACACAAATACAGAATAGTGAAAAGAAACAAAAACACATCATAAACTTAAATATTGGAACTTAAATACAAAGTAAGGAAGGTGGAAAAAGCATGTCATGTGCATAGCAGAACATAAGAGAAGATTCAAAATATGTAACAGTAAATTTTCATTTCAAGAAAGCCTGTATGATAAATATGTGTTGTATTGAGAGATATCCATCTTTTCTTTGCTTCCTTGTAAGATTCCTTTGTTCTCTGCTGTGCACTTTTTTGCTTTGTTCTTTTTTTCCTTCCCCCCAAGGCTATAATTAAGTATGAATATATCTCTCTATACTGTTGACCTGAAAGTTTGGTTAAAGGAGGCAAATAAGCTAGGTGACAGAATTTTTATATTACTTATTCATTTATTCCCTTAAAGCTAACAGATACATACATAAAAAGCTAACAGACAAAATCTGACTGCTTGAACAGAAGAATGAGAAGGTTTAAATACATTTTTAGTCTCAACTCAGCATATCTGTGTTACCCAATTTTATCATCTCCATGTATGTTTAACCATGATATAAGAAAAAAAGATTTTCCTTAATTAAATAGGTTGTAAATACAATAAGTCAAGATAGTGTCTCCAGTTAAGGGTCTCATCTTTAATGGCTAATAGAGGAAAGAATGCTCTTAAGTCAGCCTGATCTGGCCTTGTTGACATAGGAGGAGATATTCTCTGAGTTTACTTAGAGAACAAAGAGGTTGCTAGGTTCAGATTCTTCTTCTGGTTAATTAGTTCAAGCTCTTCCTCTGGTTAATAAGTTCAGGCTCTTCCTCTGGTTACTCAGTTCAGGCTCTGACCTTTATTGAAGTTACTAAATTGATATTAAATGATTGTCATTTCCTCCCTTTAGTCAAAGGCAAGCTGAAAGTTTCACCTATAGACCAAGAAAGGTCTGGGAGGAAACTTACTCTTCTTCAGGGCATGAGAAAAGAAGTTCAAGAAATCCCATCGACCAAGAAGAGGAGCTTCTCCCTGTGTCTGGAGTGGGCTCCTCAGAATAAGGGAAAATGACGGCGGATGGTATTATTTTGTTCACTAAGGTGGCCCACATTTGTGGGCCAAAGTCAGCCCTAGTCAGACCTCTAGTAAGAAGAGAGCAAGTACAGTAAGCACCCTAGCAGCAGAAAGTAGGAGGGATCTGAGTAAGCTGCCGACCCCAGGGGAGAGCCTTCAGGTACAGAGGGAGCTTTGCTTTGAGCAGTCCTGGTCCAGCTCTTGGGAAAGCTGTCTACATCTGATGTTGTCTTTTTTAAGCCCCTTTGAAACCGTAGAGTAAGTTCTCCTATGGACTCAGATGTCCATTTGGGAGCAAGGGCAATCTTTAGATGTGACAGAGGGATCAAGGAGTCCATATTCACAAGTTGGCAGCTGTAGAAGTAATCAGACCTGACAGGGGCTCCCAGAACACATATGATTTGATAATTGAGAGAAAAACAGCACAACATAGGTCCTTGACCAAAAGCATATAGAAATGGTTCCATTTCCCAGCCATACAGGGCTAAGTTCAAACAGTAATCTTTTTTTTTTCACAATTCATAAAATTGCATAATTACATTAAGTCAGGTACAGACCAAACCACTCAGAAGATTTATATGTCACATGTTTACATTTACACATTAAATAATGAAGGAAATTTAAACATGAACCATACAAAGTAATGCAATCATTATTAACAATGTTAACCAACATTAAATTCCTCGTATCCCAGTTACCTGTTCCCAATGTCCATTTAAGCAGCATTTTTTGAATCCTAGATACCTGATGTAGTTTTCTGGTCCCTACATATCCTTTCTTTGACAAAAAGGTCTTATTCTCAGGATAGTTTTAAAAGAGAGTTCTCTTCTCTGGTTCAGATCTAGAAATTCCCAGATAATTCTTACTTAAAATAACTTAGCACAATTACTTAAATTTGGTTCTCCATTTTTGAAACTTCAGAGAATTTTGGTTCACGTATGTGTTATTTGCTGTTTCTGTCCTTACCTAAATTTTGTACCTGGTATAAGAATCCTTTAAAATGTGGAGGTCAAACCATAAAATGAACTCATCTTCCTTTTAAAATTATCAGACAAATACTTTAACAAAGGAGATATAATTTCACTTTTACTACTAATACAATTTCATGCAAAACTCCAAATTTGAGACCTTATTACCAAAATTTGATGAATTTTGGAAGTCAATCATACACATCTGTATATAATTTTTAGAAGAATCAATCTGATCCTATTGCTTTTCTCAAAATTTGCTATCCTTTTTTTTATTAGACAACTGCTAAATTACACTTTTGTCTTATTACTTGGCCTAATCATTTCTTCTTTTTGGAGGATATTATCTCTATATTATTTTAATTTTTATTTGCCCATGAACATAGGTCAAAATTGTAAACTATTCATTCCTGCATCCCATCATAGTAACTCAGAGATGTTCCAATATCCATCTATTACCTAATAGACATCATTGTGCTTACAAAACTTCTTGATGATATAAATTTACTATGAAAAAAAAGAGGGACAATGTCATATATCTTAACAGAAGGAAAGAACTTCCTTAGCATTGTTTGATTCCAGGCATGAGTCATATCTGACAGCCAATCATGTAGTCACTAGATGCTGAAAGCAGGGCTTAGGATTAATCACATGGGGAATTTTCCTTTTCAGAAATGAAATAGCACAATTGGGAAATAGTTAGGAAGAGCCTACCTAGGCTATGTCTAAGGTCATCTTCAAAACTTTTTTCCCAGGCACAGACATTCATCATTAGAAGTTCTCACCCTGTGGCACATGCCATTCTACTATTGGCTTTACGACACCTAGCCCTGTAATCAGAGCTTAAATATTGGCTTTATGACACCTATCAGTGTTATCGGAGCTTAAAACAATATTAAATTTTAGTCCCACAAAATCTTAAATAGCAAATAAATATGAGCTGTTATCCTTCAGATAGGACCGTCTCAAATTTGATTGGGCATTAATTCAAATCTAGTTGCATAACTTTTCTGTCATCTAAAATACTTCCTCACATTCTCTCAACATAACAACTATGTACGGTCTTGGATAACTCCCATTTGTCCCCAAACCTTCTTATCTGCCTTAAACAAAAGAGGTTCCTGACTTTGATCTCACTAGTGAATAGATACAAATCTTTGTTTCTCAAGCTTGTTTCTTCTTCCCCAGTTATACTCATTCTGGAAGAAAGAGACACTTCAGAATTGAATGTTATGCATATAAGTTCAAACACCAATTTCAAGTCTTGCATAGGCCATGGAATGATTACAAATTCAAAGTAGGTCTTCTAAAAAATCACAAAAAAGATTTTTTTTAAAAAAAATATTTATTCTAAAAATATTTCCTCTTTTAAAACAGTTTTAAAATTTATCCTTATATTAAGAGGAATAATCACTAAACTTTTCTGAACAAAATTAGTTGGAAAGTTTTAAAATGATAGACATCTTTCTTTCTCCTTAAAGCAAAAATAAACTTTTAAATACTGGAATTCGTTAAAACTAGGTTGGTGCAAAATGTCCTCATTCTCAAAGTATTATATGGAATTCCTAGATATTACAAAGTTCCGTAGTCAAAAAGGTGTTGCAATGGAGGATACTTAGTTTCTATAAGTTAAGAAGAACGTACCCACTTAAATTAGCTCCATCATAATAACAAAGTTTACCAGCCTTTTCCTTAGATGAAATAGGTTTGAAAATCACACCCCTATTTTTCTGCACAATTCTTAATCTAATATCTAACATCTTAATCTCACACAAGAGGAATTGCTTTTGCAACAATATTGCTGAGACATCTGTTGGCCAAATTAAATGATCTAGAAATGTAACAATGCCCTAAATATTATTAGGTATTTAAAAACTTGAAACAACCCATTATCAATTTAGGTGAAAGCATTTCTAGATCACTTTGCACAGAGAATCATTCATCTCTTCATTAATATATTGAAACTATAACTTTAAACCAGCACATATATTCTCATAATGGAGAATCTTCTATCATATTAAATGTCAGTATTCTTATTATTCATTGTTTATAACCAAATATAAAATTTTCAAATTATCATATTTTTATCACACCCTTTTTTAAAAAACTCAATTCTTATGTATCAAAATCAAAATTCCCAAAATCAAATTAAAATTGCTATTATACCATTTCTATCACACAATGGCCTCAAATTTTACAATCTAAGAGAATTTTAGAAATACAATACAGAAACAATAACATTACATTAAACAATTACATTAAAAAATGTTGTTTCTACCATATACCCGTCATTATGTTAAGCATTTTACAATCATTACATCATTTGTAATATTTTCTCCTTGACCTGGGAACTCAGGAATTTGGCTACAATATTCCTAGGAGTTTTCCTTTTGGGATCTCTTTCAGGAGGTGACTGGTGGATTCTTTCCATTTCTATTTTATCCTCTGCTTCTAGAATGTCAGGGCAGTTTTCCTTGATAATTTCTTGAAAGATGATGTCTATTCTCTTTTTGATCATGGCTTTCAGGTAATGCAATAATTCTTAAATTTTTGGTCCTGGATCTATTCTCCAGGTCAGTAGTTTTTCCAATGAGATATTTCATATTATCTTCCATTTTTTCATTCTTTTGGTTTGTTTTATAATTTCTTTATTTTTCACAAAGTCACTAGCTTCCACCTGCTCCATTCTAATTTTTAAGGTAGTATTTTCTTCAGTGGTCTTTTGGACTTCCTTTTCCATGTGACTAATTCTGCCTTTCAAGGCATTCTTCTCTTCATGGGCTTTTTGGATGTCTTTTGCCATTTGGGTTAGTCTATTTTTTAAGGGGTTATTTTCTTCAGTTTTTTTTTTGGATCTCCTTTAGCAAGTCATTGACTTGTTTTTCTTGATTTTCTTGCATCACTCTCATTTCTCTTCCCAATTTTTCCTCCACTTCTCTAGCTTGCTTTTCCAGATCCTTTTTGAGCTCTTCCATGGACTGAGACCAATTCATATTTTTCTTGGAGGCTTTTGATGTAGGCTCTTTGACTTTGTTGACATCTTCTGGCTGTATGTTTTGACCTTCTTTGTCACCAAAAAAAGATTCTAAAGTCTGAGTCTGAGTCCGAGTTCATTTTTGCTTCCTGTCCATATTACCAGCCAACTACTTGACACTTGAGCTTTTTGTCAGGGTATGACTGCTTGTAGAGTAGAGAGTACTTTGTCCCAAGCTTTAGGGACTGTGCTGCTGTTTTCAGAGCTACTTCTATCCAGCAAGCTCTGCCATAGCAGTGCTACTCCTCCCTCAGGGATTGTGACCCAGATCTAAGCAGGGCAAAGTAAGCTCTGTACTCATGCTCTGGATGCACTCCAATGGGTAAGCCTGGGTCTGGAAGCAATGGCAGCTGGAGCTCTGGAAGCAACCGCAGGAGCTTCCTGCTGCTGCTGCCATAGTGCTGAACCACCTCCCCCGCACCCAGGGCTGGGGTCTACCACTATCACTCTGATCCAGCAGTTTTTCTACTAATCTGCTCTGTTATCTTTGGCATTTGTGGGTTGAGAATTCTGGTAACTGCCACAGCTCAATGATTTAGGGCCCTATGGCCTGCTCTGCCTGACTCCCAGTCTGGTTGGTCCTGGCATGGCCTACACTGAGCTCTGCTCCCAGTACAGTGCAATAGACCTTTCCCAGCCACCATCTAGGCTGTCCTGGGCTGGAGCCCTGCTTCCCTCTGCTATTCTGTGGGTCCTACAGCTCTAGAATTTTTAGAGTCATATTTTGCAGGTGTTCAGAGGGATCTGGGGGAGAGTTTAAGCAAGTCCCTGTTTCCAGCTGCCATCTTGGCTTCCCCCCTCCCACTTGCCCATTTCTAACTTTTAAGGTGTTGTTTTCCTCAATTAGCTTTTGTACTTTCTTTTCTATTTGTCCAATTGTACTTTTTAAGGAATTGTTTTCTTCAGTGGATTTTTTTATCTCCTTTTCCTTCTGGACAGTTCTATTTTTAAGCAGTTGTTTTCTTTTTCCAAGCTGTTGATTCTTTTTTCATAATTCTCTTGTACCACTCTCATTTCTTTTCCCAATTTTTCATTTTCCTCTCTTATATGATTTTAATGCTCCTTTTTGAGCTGTTCCATGAGTTTTTCCTGCGCTTGAGACCACTTCCACTTTCCTTTGGTGCTTGCCCACAGTGTTTTGACTCTGTTGTCCTCTTCTGAGTCTGTGTATGGATCTTCCCTATCACAGTAATAACTTTCTAAGGTCAGATTCTTCTTCTTGTTGTTGTTATCTGCTCATTTTCTGACCTTTTTTCCTTTCTTTTAAATTTGTGTTCTGCTCCCGGGGTGGAAGAGGCACTGTCTCAGGCTTTTTATCCCAGGGGTTTCAGGGTTTGGCTGTTTACCTGGTGCTGCTCTGGTGTTATCTTGAAGTCCACAGGGGACCTTTATGTATAATACTGTGCTGAGGGTATTTGATGGTCAGTGGTTGGCACTGCTGGAGGACTTAGGGGTTTGGCAGTTTACCTGGTGCTGAGCTGTGGCCCTAACGGTAATGTTTGGTATGTGCTAAGGATGGTGGGGTGTCTCTGTGTTTCCCCGGAAATAGACTGAAGGACATGGCATTCTGGCCACTGGAGGCTGCCTGTTTGCCGAGGGCTATGCTGAAGCATACAGCAGTTTTCAGAGCTGGAGTCTACCACTTACCTAGCTATGATGAGGCACATTGCAGGGTCATGGAGTTGGTGTTTGCCTGTTCCACCACACTGTGACTCAGGATTCCCCACTGGGGTTCTGATGCTTCTGGCTTGCTGGGATGCTTCCTGTTCTGGATGGTGTTCCCCTTTTGTGTGTGTGTGTGTGTGTGT